>JAFBJR010002000.1:0-289569 GCA_016785285.1 Brachirus orientalis
GGAGACTGCGACCTGAACGCAGCGCCTTAGACCGCTCGGCCATCCTGACATATAAAGATTTTTTTCTGTGTTAGTATGAATAACAGTCATACATACCCTTCTGACATTGTGAAATCATCCCACAGTGAAGCCCTTTTGAGCTTTGTTGTAAATGAGCCTTTTACACAGCCAACATTTTGACATGTTTTAGCAGAAAAAGCAGAGGTGTTGCTGATCACGTTAACAGTGGCTCTGCCATGTCAGTTGATATCAATTAGATCTCATTATACAGATCTAATTTATACAGAAACAGACACATTAATTATTGATGTATAAAAAAATGGACATCTGCGCAGTCAGACTGGATAAAACATGAATTTACTTTCACAAGCAGAGATGGTGGCATGTGGATTTGCATAATTAGAATCAGTCATTTTTGCACACACACCAATTAGTGATACTGAACTTGACCTCTGCATTTAACCCATTCTTTTTACACACCAGTAGTGTAACACACACAAGCTGGGCGCAGGAGCAGAAGGCAGCACTTATCTGCGCCTGGGGAGCAATGCGGGATTGGATGCCTTGCTCAGGGGCACCCCAGCCCCCAGCTTTTCCCGGGATTATAGTATGGTAAAGTGAATAGTGATGGCAGAAAATGCATCTTGCACACACACACACATTATAAGCACTTTAAACTTAACAGGCATAAATTGGTATAGGTGAGATGTGTGCGATTATCCCCCCAAAAAGGTTTTGTGTGATGTGTGTTTTTTTATTTTGTAAACATCTAACAACAAAGAATTGATTTTGGATGCCGACTCTTATTCTTTCACAATACTTAATTCATGACTTATGTTCATTTGCTGTGTGACTTAATGATTACATTAAGCAAAGGAGAGGCGACTTGTTGTCCATTAGCGATCCTGGGTCACAGTCTGTGTCCATTTGTTCAGGCTCTTCTGGACGTCACTCAGTAAACTGACATAGAGGTTATTGTCTGATAAATCTTAACAAGCAACTGGCTAAATTGGAGTCACAAGTATTCCCTCTCTGGAGAGATGTTCAGACTGCAAGCAATGTGGGGGCTGCAACTCCTCTACCTCAGTTTGGACTTAATTCAAGTCATACTGGGATCTGAGCAGTCAGGTCTGACTAAGTATGAGAGGATTCTAATGCAACATGGAGAGCTGGTACTATTTGCTGCTGCTGTGCAACCTAGGTTTAGTGCTGATCTCTGGAGAGCAGATGAAAAATGATGATGACATCGACCTTGTGAGGTTTCTGAGAACTATCCGCCCTGGGCTGCTGGTGAGAGACGAGCCTTTTATTATCAACCAACGATTTAGGAAAAACTCCCTGAAGGAGCTGGGGTGCCTGGGGGTCTCTTCAGTCACAGAGCAAACCAAGGACAAGCCAGGCAGTCAGGACACAAATGGGGCTCCTGGACCTGTGGTGTTAACCAAAGATGGGCTAATCAAGGGGATTACAGTAAATAAGGCCCATATATTCTATGGGATACCATATGCAGACCCCCCCACTGGGGCTTACCGCTGGAAGCCCCCCAGACCTGTGACTCCATGGCCAAGGGTTTATGATGCCTCCTTTCCCCGGCCGGCATGCATGCAGGCTTGCAGGGGACCTATCACAGAGGAGTGCCCTCGGAAAGTAAGGAACACTATACCTCATGTGTCTGCACACAACGATGTGTTTGCAATTTTGGTAAAGAAAAAAGAAAAAAGAAAACGAAATATTGAGGCTTTTGCTCTTTCTAATATTGATTATCTTCAACTCTTGCTCTGGTTTGTCTCCCTAATATACTGTAAGAAATGTCTACTGGGTCTTAACTTTTAAACTGTAAAATGTAATATCCTTACATTGCCAAAACTTTTGAAATAAACTAGACTTGGTTGCAATCTTATTTAAGATATCCCAAAGGTGCAGTTCCAAAGTTGAGCACTAGGACAGTGTCAGTAAAGCTACATTCACTCAAGACCATTTAAAATGTAATCATGAGCAGCAGTGTCTGGAAATGGTCAGCCTACACTTGTACGTAAAGACAATCATACTGTAAATTCCCCACTATGTCATTACGGCTGAATAAGTTAAAAGAAACGCACAAATGGTTTCAGTCAAATAAACCATTACACCTAATTTGTAAACAAAGTTACAACTACTTGGATAAAACACTCATTTTAATTGTCCATTACAGGTGAGTGAGGATTGTCTCTACCTGAACATTTTCATCCCTCTGGATGTGGACTTCAGCTCCCCTCTGCTGAGCCCACTGCCCGTCATGGTTTGGATCCACGGTGGAGACTTCATTGCTGGTTCTGCCTCCAAACCGCTCTATGACGGACGCTTTATCAGTAACTTCACCCACACTGTTGTTGTCAGCATGGAGTACAGACTGGGTGAGGATGTTTGGAAATATTTCACTCAATATGGCTGTAGGAAAATGTTGGTCTAAAAACAAGAACACAAATACATGAGTGTTTATTGTTATTTTGTCTTTTTTTTTAAGACACAAATTTGCATTGAAGCTTGTTTGGTGAAAGCGACTGGAAAAAGCAGGCATCTCATACAAGAGATTAATCATTTGGTTACAGTTATGGAGTATTTCTTGTTGCTTGTGCGTGTGCATGTGTGTGATGGATAATATGTGCCTGCCATTGTTTTAGAGACTGTTGGCGGTAATTTGAATGCTAATTTTAGAACTTGGAGGAAATCAATGTCTTGCTGCACTTAATTATGTGTTGCTGATCATGTGAGCTAATTCTTTAAGGGGCCTTTGGATTCCTTGTGTCTGGCAAGGACCCTCACACATCGGCTACAGGGAATTATGGGATCTTGGACCAGCAGGCAGCTTTTCTTTGGGTCCAGCGAAATATTGCAGTGTTTGGAGGTGATCCCAGCAAGGCAAGCGAGCCGACAGATACTACACACAAGATAAGACCACAGTGATTAAATACACTATTTATACAAGAAGAATTGAATGAATTACATAATATTTAGGGTGATGGACATGCTTCACAACTCATAGCTCTGGAAAAATTAAGAGATCACTACAGTTTTTTTTTAAATCACCATCTCGACATGTATGATAACAATTCCATTCCAGTGTCTGTGGAATTCACAACACAAGCACACCCCATTCTATTTCATGAGGTACTGATTAGGTGATCACCTGAATCATGTCTTATATTATGAGGGAAAAGTAAAAAAAAAATGGTGGATGAAGCACTACCATATCAAGACCCTGCCATGGCCAGCCCAATCTCCAGAGCTTAACCACACTGAAAAAGAGGAAGCTGGATAGTCACAAACCATCAAACAGAGCTGAGCCCAGGAGTGGCATAAAGGCAGCAATGTGAAATCTGGTGGAGAGCATGACAAGATGCTTTGGGTTATTTACCCTAAGTTAAAATTTGCTTAAAAATGAATATCATATACATTATATATACATTATTCATTATATTCGTCTAGACATTATTTGTTATTTTGACCATTTTTTTTATACAAATAAATGCTCTAAATGACAATATTTCTATTTGGAATTTGGGAGAATTGTTGTCAGTAGTGTATAGAATAATACAAAAATGTTCAAAAAACATACTTATAAATAATTAAATCAGAGAAAGTAATAATTTTGCAGTGATCTTTTAGTTTTTCCCCAGAACTGAATTTTTGACATTTAATAGACCGGGGCTTGGCAACTTTGACGATAAAGAGGGCCACAAAAATTTGATATCTACATTTTAAGTTTAGCAATAATAACCTTAACAAAGAAAAAAAGAAACATCCACATTCCTGGGTGGGACCATTATATCAGTGCAATCAACAATAAACATCTTCAATAATGAAAAAAGTTAATACTGACATGAAGTGCAACAACTAATAATGTTTGTAGTGCATTTCTGCTCAGCCCACCTTATCTCAAAAGTGAGGTGACCCTCAACCACAGGTCAAGTTTTGTCTTAATGAGATTCCTTTGGCCTCTCCTGCTGGTGTACAATGTACTGAGTGTCAGTGTCAGTGCTTGTGAATTCAGTCTGTATGAGCTGAAACAGGGTTTCATCTGTCAGTCCGTTTCTCTCTTTTGATTTGATGTGCTTCATTGGTGAGAATCTGCTTGCCTGTCACAAATGTAAGTGCTCCCGAACATGCTGGTCATTGAGAGTGCAAAAATAAAACAGCAGACTGCCCTCTCAGTGCGGTCTGTTGAAAGAAGGGGTCTGACTGAAAGTTTGCAGAGTTCACGCTGAAACTCTGGGGGCTGCTCACTGACAGTAGCAGAGAGAGGATCGGTGAATAAAACTGCTGCTGCAGTGTTTCTGTGTCGGCTCTGTAAATGAGAAATGTCTCACACTCCGGGGACATCTTCACACATCTACTCCCAGACAGGAAAGTGTGTCAAATTTGGATGGTCGAATGAAAAGCCATCTTTGAACAGGGCTAGTCTGCACTGAAATGCCTTCATGTGTGCATAGAGGTCTGACACGGTTTGGGCTCTTCCCTGCAACTGCATATTCGGGTGATTATGCAAAGTAATGTCTGCAAAAAGGCCATGTCGTTTACCGCAGTAAGCCCTGGTATCAGATTGAATACTGCTCTCCAAAAACACCGGGATTTCAGTGCACAGCGCAAAAAAAAAAACCTCTTTAAGCACTTTCCGCGGCTCATCCGTCTGATCTCAGTGTGATGTGTAAATCCCCATAAGTGGAGTTCACTTTATTCAAACTTTCTATGATTGAGAGCCGTGTTCTCCCATTGATTGAAATTGGCAATAAATCCATTAGAGTGGAGTTCAGTGTCAGTGTCAGTGCACAGATGGCCTCGTGAAAAAACAAAATAAAATAGGATTTAGCGGCTACAATCCATCATTTCTTTGCTAAATTAAGCCTGTGGTAAGGACTGTCTTTGGTAATGTCATGCAAGCACTCCAATTGCAATAACTCTGCATGCACTTCAAATGAACTGTCGATGGTTCATGTAAAAATTTGAAGCTGGCTAACATCCATCACATCTTTACTCTCATTTGAAGCTAATGAAAAGCACTTGCAGTCATGCATTACTTGTTTTAGATTTCCCTCATCATGATTTTGAATGTCAGAAATGTGTCGTCACTGTGTGATTCAACCTTCTTAACCATGGTATCATCTCCAAAAGTTGAATTCACTGTTTCGCCGTTGGAAAGGACTCCCTTTGGTTTTGCGAGCTCAACACCTACGACACCTTCAGTGATGATTCTTGTGTAGTTGTTGTTTTTCCAAAAAGGCTCTTGCTGTCAGTGTACTTTTTTTCTTTGTGGTTGGCGATGAAAGTGACTCTGTTTCCAGGCACACCAAACACTTTGGTTTGTCTTTGAAATCAGTAAAAAGACTTCATTTATAAATGTTATATTTATAAACTATACAATGCATCAGAAAGTATTCAAAAACCATTATTTTTCAAATGTTCCATTGTCACAGCCTCGTGCTTAAAAGCTAGACACACCCTGTAATGGTGAAGGGAAAGCAGACCTGTCAAAATCATATTGACAATACCGTCCTCTGCGTGTGCTAAATTAAATTGATTGGAAATGACTTTTTGATTTTTTTTGACTGACAGTGGTTAAATTGTTGCCAATAAATGTATTTAAGAAAGGTGACTCGTTAGATTACAGTGCTGTGAAGCTATTGCTCAAATTATGAATATTGCTGAAGTGCAAAGTCGCCTATCACGGTATTTAATTCATGACAGACCTTTGTGTTTTGCTTGAATTCATGTTGTTTGCAGGTAACAATATTTGGAGAAAGTGCTGGTGCTCAGTCAGTGAGTCTCCACCTGATGATACAGAGCAGTAAACCTCTGTTTCAACAAGCTGTTCTGCAGAGTCTTCCCTTCTCCATCCCTCTGAAGACCAGGTAACCCACTCAGCATTTATGGTCACTGATGTTTTTCTAATCTTTTGCCATAGGTTAAAACTTAATGAGTAATCATCAGTTCGAGAAATCGGACCTTTGTGTCTAAGGTTTTCACTACTGTTTTGTGTTTTCACCACTTTTCCTTAAGCTCCTATGTGATCCAAACGTTCCACTGATATTCCCAGAGTGCTTCGAGAAACCTACAGTTTGAGCCATCCTTTTTCTTCCTCTGTGTCTCTTTCTCAGACATGATGCCCTGAAGCTGGGGAAGGACTTTGCCAAACAGACCAACTGCTCTGTGAACGATATTATCTGCCTGCTGTCTCTCACTTCACAGGCCGTTCTCGCTGCCCAGATGAAAACGAGTAGGATGCTGCAAACACCAGCTCACGCTCCCCAAATTTAGAACAACTCTCAGAGCTGCCCACACAGTTACATAAGGAGTAAAAGTGTAGCATGTCTGCAAAAGATAATGAAAGACATTATTTTATCTGGATCCGTGGCATGCTAGAAATGAAAAGTGTGAAAACAAAGGTACATGGAGCCAATAAAAGGTCACTGAGAGGGATTTTACTCTCTCACAGCAGAAAATGACTAATATATCTGCAGAGTTGAGGTTTTTACAGTATATCAGCATCATGGAATTTGTTATTGCATCATCAGCTGATACACTGATTGAGATAATTTCACCAAGATTTATATCTAAATAGATTTATTACATATTAAAATAGTAGCAAAATCCAAAACGTAACAAAACACTGCAAAATAAACATTAAATACAGTGAAAAAAGATGGATAAAAACTACAAAATAGACAATAAATATAGTTAACAAGACATACAAATGGTGCAGCACTAATGATAATTACAGTAAAAAAAAAAAACATTGAATAAGTAACTTAAATGTGCAAATAAAGTTTGTTTTCTATACCATCGTTATCAGTAAATAAAACTAACTCAGAAACCTTCACTCTTGTTAATTTTACTGTGGTTCACCATGACGCCAGTAATCATAACATCTCTAATTGTGAAAAGTAAACACAAAAGTGTTAGAATTAAATGGTGTTATCAGCAGTGAGATTAATATAACCCCTTATTTCTGATTGAACTCTGCTGAAACTTACTCCTGTGTTGAAAAAAATCAATTATTTTTCATCCGTCTGGTGTGTTTTTGATCTCAGGTTCTAAGCTCGTGAACCCTTTCAGATTCCTGGAGGTTTTTGAGACATGGGGTCCACATATCGATGGGGAGTTAATAAAAGAACAGGCCATCACCGCATTCCTGAAGGGCCACTGGCAAAAAGAGAAGCCAATGGTGTTGGGTAAGACTCAGTGAGAGAAAATTGCTGCATGAATGGTGATGGAATACTCAAGTATTTCTTTTATATTTATACTTCTACTTGTTTGTCTCTGTGTGTTGGCCCTGTGATGGACTGGTTACATGTCCAGGGTGCGACCCCACCTTTCGCCCTATGTCAGCTGAGTTTGGCTCCAGCGAAATGTGACCCTCATGCGGAGGATAAAGCAGTAGACAATGAATTTATGAGTGAATATGTCCACTGGCACTTCTCACTTGCAAGTGAGATAAGCAAGATGATATCTTGGTAGAATATGCAGCGAGAGCTCCTAGCCAAAAGTGAGCATGTAAATTCAGGAGAAACACACCTGAATGGATCAAATTAAGACAAAACATGACCATGATGTGTCATCAGAGATTGAAGAAACGTCTGAAATACTGGCTTCACAGAATGCAAATTTTTATTTGCAGGCTGCAACCTCTGTTAATGCATTGGTTTCGTGTTTTGATCTGCTGTGCCACCCACCATCACCTGCCCACTAACACAATAATATTAGCACTCCGGCACACAGGTTCCGAGCAATTACTCAAACACAACAGTTGCAGCTATGTTTCGAAATTGACGAATGTTTCCAAACCTAAAAAGCCTCGCAACAGCTCAAAAACGTAGACGGCTGAAATAGGGGTGTTAATCGCAGACAGATATGTCGATGTGTAGAATTTCCTTCATGACAAGGAAGGAAAACTGGGCACTAAGTATGCGAACATTGTCGCGCTCACACACACTCTTGCTCTCTCTCACTTTGTTGGGGGAAATTTAAGGCATACAATATTGTTACAGCCTCTCATCATGTGATATTTCTCCACTGCCATGATGTCTGTTGCTTTTGGAAAAGCAGACACACTTTCACTTTTAATCTCCACCTGTTGCCAGCACACAAAAATAAACCAAATAGGTTCAATGTATATTAAAGAATAAAACAGAGTGGAACAGATGTGTATGTACATCAACACAGTGTAATGCCAGTACTTTATGTGTAGATCCTTGTTTCCCTGTTTTGTGTATTCAACTGGAATTGCAGTAATCAATTCAACTGGTTAAGATCACTGCTATGCATAATTTACATATATGACCTCTAGAGCTTGAATATGGTATATATTAATAATAGAGAAAAAGCAGTTATCACTCTGTCTCTTAAAATGACTTCATCTGATCCTTATATTTGATTTTAGTGAAATTATCATTAACATCAGTTTGTATTTGCATTGCAGTTCCGGCAGCATCACGTCTAATGTATAGCCAGTGTCCCTCTGGTTCTTATCATAGCACATGATAAAAAAAATAATATATGATGTTTTGGAAACTAAGCAGTCTAATGCATCAAGGTGGAAACCACTCATGAAGAAGGATTTCCAAAGGTTAAGACAATCAGAAACCCAACAGGTTGTGCGATTACTGACATAAAGGCAAGAAACATGGAGGCACTGACTCAGTTTTCTTCCCTACAGGTACAACCTCAGAAGAAGCGGTGATCTTTGTGTATGGTGTCTTCTCTAAGCCGGTCTCTGCAGTGGAGTCCACTGTGTACGTTACTGCTCTCTTTAAACAACATGCTCTGCGGGTCCTGCACAAGTACCTGCACCTGTATAAGGATGCTGATCGCAGGGAAATGCTGGCTCAGGTAAAGCAAATTCCTTTTATTTCCAGTGTAGCTTATAGTCCAGGTCTAAAATTTAAGAGCCTAAATTACAGAGTATATATTTGAGTCATAGTAGAGAGGGGAAGGTCCTAATAAGGTTAGATAAACCTTTGAATGTGGAGGCAATAAACAGTTGTGTTGAGGTAATACTTATCACATTTTAATTACATCAAATTTATCACAAGAAACACATGCTCTTAACTGTTGTGGTTGTTCTCCTTATGAAAAGGATTGTTTTTTTTTTTAATTCGTACAAAAGTACACTCTCACAGATAAAATATAACATAAGGTGAGTTATAAAATTTACTCAAGAGCTTGTAATTTTTGTGACAAGACACTCTTTCAAAAGTAGAGATTATGCAGTATGCAAAGTTGGTGGGAAATGACAATTCAAGTCAGATCAGACAAAGGCAAATTATCTAACATTATTATTCCTCCGCTTGATGTGGCTTTGTCTCCTCATCAGTAACTATCCAGTCGCTGTCAGGAAAATGTCAACCAGTTTCCAGCTGGCTTACAATATGCCTGTCATTTATGAGAGGCAGTGTAGACATGCAAACCATATTTTCAGGCATCAAACATTATCCATGTTCAAAACAAGTAAAGTATCTTTTGAGTAAAAAGCAGCATTTACACAATTACATTGATTTTGTTTAGAGGTCGACCAATATAGGTTTTTCTATGATGATTCTTGAAAATCACAGAAGCCAGTGGATGATAATTGATAACAATTGTTTTGGCCCGGATATTTAGTCAATTTTCTTTCTTTGTCATTCTGATAAAATACTACTGTTTGTTTGTGGCTGCACTATGTGTGGATGCTTTTTTTTTCCAGTTTGAAACCCCTTTAAATTGTCTGGTACTTATCTTAAAAAAATATTTACTATAATTTCCCTACAGAGGGAGCTATGATTCCAGTTTTTCTCAGTCTGGCTTTGACAGATCACCTTTTTTCTTTTCTATCATTTGTATGGGTGAAAAATGTGGCCCACCTGGACTCAGGGAGTGAGTCTGTTTGAGATGCAGCCTGACTGCTCCGACTAAGAGACGCTATCTGCAGTGACAGGAGAGATGGTCTGAGGAATAACAAATGAAGTTTCAAGCCAGAGACGGCTGGCAGAGGAAGTATTAATGCCAGACTTCCTGTTTGTTTTTCGATCGCTGTGAGGTGGAAGAGGAGACTGGCTCATGATGACACTGGAGCAGAAGAACGCCTCCTTGCATTTCCAATTTAATGCGGTGATGGCAGCCTCAGGGGGTCAGGAGGTGGCACTCCCATGCACATTTAACATTCAGGCTCAGTTCACGGTGCAGCAAATAAATGGTAGAGTCACAAGTGAAGTCTTTCTGGCACGCGCACGCGCGCGCACACACACACACACACACACACACACACCTCTGACATCTCTTCATTAAGGACACTTCTCTTGGGGACCAGCGGATCCACACAAATGATGTGGATTAAAGGACAAGGTGATCCTCTAAGCCTCCCTGTACATAGCTGACTGAAATATGATTTTACTAAAGGGTTTCAGCCAGAGAAGCCAGTGCACTGATTTTCTTTAAAAAGTTCGAATCATTAAAGGCACAGTAAGATGTGTTGCAGAAACCAACAAAAGTAGATAATAAGAATAGAATTTCCTCAGGCCACCATCCAAAGCCAAACCTTCAAAATACATGCACTTTACTGTACAGAGTTTAGAGAAGAAGAGCCAAACAAAAAAGAAACAAATCTCATTATATTGAAGAAAAACACTAATGTCGCAGCTTGTCACATTTTAAAGCCATAGGAGTCGTAGAGTGCATGCATGCATGCAAAAATATGGATAGGCAGGTAGGTCATATAATCATTAATCCAGGATGAGCATAGAAATTCCAGGAATTGGGGGACACACGGGGAAAAAGCTCCCTCTAATCGTCCCACTACATCACAAAACTCTAGTCTTTAATTTAATGCATTATTAGATTCTTTGCTTATAAAATTCCATAGTCCCCATACAGAGTACAAATCTTAACAACCTGTCGGTTTCTCTTAATGCTCTCATCAATATGGAATTGCTATTAACTGCTGCAGTACACATACTCTTTAAACCCAGACTTCCTCGGCATTGAAAGGTACAGTTTCACTGATGGTAGTGGTATACCTGGTATTTGTTATAGGATTTACAATAACTGACTGTGTGTACAAATGGAAAATCAGACAGGCTTGTCACTGTTTCTATAGAAGCAGCTCTTATTGGTTGGTTGGCCTGATGACAGTCAAAGGTGAGGACAGTGTCATCGACCCTCCGTGAAGCTGAGAGCAGAAATCTGACAAGAAGCAGCTGGTGACAATGAATGAAGGCAGCAGTTATGTGTTTTTCCACAGCAGTTCTCTTAGAATTCTTCTGTTCTGTCAGGATGGAAATGTGGAACATACAAACATAACTATTCAATTTTTTTTTTTCTTTTCACAAGCTCCAAGAAATCTTTAAAAAAATGTGTTTGCATTCAGTTGCTTGATTTTTCGTGGATATATTGAATCTAACACACAACTGATCAGTCATCTTCCATTCTCTTTAAAAGCCAGTTAAGTTTTATTACAGTGGCAGATCTGCTTGTAGGTCACCAAACTTCTCAACTGAGGAACTGGATCTGATCAAGGTTGAGGTAGAAAACTTAGGAAGACACTTGTGATACATATATAACATCCTCACTGTCCATGTATAATGAGGACTTGTTAAGGACTAATGCACCCATGTCACTGTAAATGCATGTGTGACAGTGTTTGTGTGTCTGTCACTTTCCTACCATCAGACTGTTAAAGGTGCTACTACTGCACTACTGAAAAAGACACAGTGGTTTCCAGGTAACGGTCCATCTCCCCTTTTCATTTGCTTTCTCTTAAACAAGAGAGAAGTATATTATCATTAGCCTCATTATTATTACTTGATTTGCTGCTCTGTTGTCAGCCCATTTCTAAATAGATGACTCAATTTAGTTTTACTTATTTCTTTTCCATCAAAACACCGGTTGAGCATTTTTCTGCTGACATTATGAGACTCGATGTCTGCTGACAATAGCATGTTGACATAGGTTTTGGAAGGTTGAGTGTTTCCTATGTTCGTCATTTTGTATAACATTCTTTGTTTGGTAGTCGGCGTTGTCAGCAAAGAATATAAAATATTTGAAAAATTCAACTTCACAGATGCAATTTCATGCCTCTTGAATGTGATGACACTTGGAGCCATCAACGATTTTTGCTCGAGTGGAAAAGTCATGGGGTCACCACAGTCAGTTGTTTTTGTCTTTGTGGAACATGATTGCTGAAATATCGCAACTTTTTCAAAGAAAAAGTAAGGGCATTGCCAAAGTCAAGGGACATAAAAGGAAATATAAAATTTCATGGTAATCCAACCAGTTGCTGCTGACATTTAAAACTGGAAGGTGCACTGTTAGGCTAACTGACTGACAGAGGGATTGGCAACCATTAAAAAAGATTTTCCCTTTTCTGACCTTCTCTTCATTTTCTGTCTACAGATCGTCACCGACTATGTCTTCCTGTGTCCATCCAGAAGGTCAGCACGTGCTGGCACAGCAGTCGGCAGCAAAGTGTGGATGTACGAGTTTGACCATGTAGCATCAGACCATCGCATCTGGTCAGGTCTGACTTTCTGCTACCAACATGCCTGTCACGGTGCCGAGCTGCCCTTCCTCTTCAATTCGGCCACAGTGGCCAACTTCACCATGTTGCCACAAGAGAGGCTGCTGTCCAATCGCATGCTCTGCTATTGGGGGGCTTTCGCCCACAGTGGTGACCCTTCTTCACGAGCCCGTCAGACATCTTTCTGCCGGGAGCAGCATCTTCCTGTTTGGCCACGTTATTCCGACACTAGCGGCTGGCTGGTTATGAATCTGACGGTGCACTCACATGCACAAGTGGGAACCAGGAACCATATATGTGACTTTTGGGACCAGTTGGGCACCTACTAGTGAGGAGACAGGCTGGGGAAGGAGCTGTGCAGTGACTTTCCAATGAAATAGCATCCATATAGGCTTGCACATTCATGTAAGAAAAGAATTACTCCTAGAAAAAAATGTTTTTTGTGTGTGTGTTTCTCAAGTAAAATACAAAGCTACCAGTAGATGTAGAAGTGCCACAATTTCCCCTTTCTTACTGAAGATGGGAAATATACAAAGCATATATATTTAGATGGACAATGCAAGTAGATGAAGAAAAACGTGTGTAGGGTAAACTAAATCTGAAGAGTAGCTCACAGAAGGTAATGACTATTCATCATAAACACAGACAAGAGAACAGAAGAGAAGATATTGAGGAAAGAAAACAGGTACTTTCTGTGTGAGGTAAATAAGTGCAAAGTAGATTCATTCCACTGCATGTACCACATAATAAATACAAAAAAGAATTTAGCAATGATTCATTCCCTGTTTTCTGATGGTATGTGGAGATGAAGCTAATGTTGAGTGATTTATGGTTATCGTCTCATTTAAGGACTTCAGTTAACAGCTATGCTTTGTGTTGAAATCCGTTTTGTAAAAGCAGATTTGAGTGTCCTAGTTGTCTTGAGACAGAAAAAGCACATAATCAATAGAATATACAGTGCACTGTTCCTGTTATGTCGATGTCCATGAGGATGTCACAATAGTGCCCCCTATTAGTTTACCGTAAGTCTAAATTGACAAATAGTCATTGTAGATTGGTAATTTTTGTTTTGTATCTTAATTTGCAGCTTTGGGTTCTCTATCTATATTTGTAATTAAAGCATAACCTGGAAAATCTGAATTTGTTTTTTTTTACTGGTTTTTATTAAGAACGTTATCAGGTATTGCTGTCTAAATTTGTACAACTTCTCACTGTCAATGGTCAGTATGTAAAATAGAAAGAGGGAGTGATGCACAATTTTAAATCTGTGATAGAGAAAGTAAGATGGGAAAAGAGATAAAAAGCCACTGGCATTGATGTAATAATTGGTGTAATTTCCACTTCACTTTAAACTGGGGCAAAAACATAAAAATAAAATGTTCCTATTTAGGTTGTCTGAGTGATAAGTTCCATGTTTTCGCAGATTACAATCATGGCCACAGAGTGCATGAGTCTGAAAGTTGCAAATGTATGGCTGCAGCCTGGAATCAACTCCTCTCATACCCTCTCGCTCGGTACCGTGAATTCATGCCCATGAGCTTCTAATTTTCAAAATAAAACCTCATGAATGGATCCTCTTGTTTCATGGCACTTCTGCTTCTCTTGTGTATATGTGCTAGTGTACACACACACAAACATGCTCCAGGAATTGAACTGAAGAGGAACTGCCTGGACGTGCCTCAGTGAAGGGGGATACTTTGGATACACATCATGTTATGAATTGGTGTCTTAATAGCCTCGGCATTGAATGTCATTTTAAATGTCTGTTCTATTTACTGCAAATAGCCATGAAATATAAATGTATTACCTTTCACAGTCCTGAACTAGCTTTTACCTGAGGCTTAGGTAGAATCATTATGTTGTTAGGCATCCAGCATACACTGAAGCCGTTTCTTATTTTTATCCCATGTCATCATGGGATAAAATCACCCCCTACTCATATGAAAGGAAACAAAAACTTTATTGGATTTACAACACTATGATGTCAACTTGTAGAAATGCATGACCAGGTAATGGAATTTGATGTCGACTACTGCGCTCCTTCTTCTTCCAACATACCCAGTGGGTATAACATAAACAGAGGAAAAGCATATTCGTGATCTGCTATCATAGTCATATTGATGGCAAAAAGAATCCAGCATGTTACCAGAAAATCTGCACTCATCAGCCCAGAAGCTGAGCAGGGGACGTACCTGGATGTTCCAACATGACAATGATCCTAAACACAAGGCCAAGTTGACCTGTCATTGGATACAGCAGAAAAAAGTGCTTCTGGAGTGACCATCTCAGTCTCCTGACATCATTATAATTGGAAATGTGAAGTTCATGCAAGACAGTCCAAGAATTCACAGGAACTGGAGGCTTTTTGCAAGAAGAATGGGCAGCTTTGCCATCTGAGAAAATAAAGTGTCTAATCCACAACTACCACAAAAGACTTCAAGCTGCCATTGATGTTGAAGGGGCAAATATACAGTATTATGTTATGTAAACTTTGGGTAGTCGTTTGGGTAGTTTCTGTTGTCATCATGATTTAAAAAGAGCAAACACAATAATAAACGGCTTCACCCAACCACTAACCATGAGTGAAAGAAAAAAATCACACATTTTTCCAGGGTATGTAAACGTATGAGCACAAATGTGTATGGATGGTGAAACATTTTTTATTATGAGTTTGAATGAATTGAAACAAAAATCTCAAAATATACCCGCGACTCCATATTGAATTAATTCTCAAATTTCTTTTTGATCCCGTGAAGTTGCTGTTGTGCACGACCAGGCCTGAGACGAGAGGGAATGAGACAAGTGTTGGCAGGCTGCAGCCTTACCCGACTCAAACTTTGGGCAAGACTCTTAAATAACTGGCTGAAGCCTGAGAGCTGCAGTTCACAAACTCCTCGGGCAAAGTACCAGCTGTGGATGTGATTTACCACTAAATGCTGAGGACTTTGCTGCACTGCCGTCTGTGCTATTCCTATTTTATTATTATTATTTTTTAATTTTAGGTGACTGGATGGTGTGGCTTTAATTTTGGGGGTATCACACGTATATCACATCTAGGATTATTTATACAGATTGTATAATGGGGACCAACTTTTCACTGTTAGTAGACGGGTTTTGCAATTCTTGTACAATTGTAGTGATCTGTGTGTCGTGGCAGGTTAAGAATAAGGAATCCCAGGCCAGAGAAATCTGGAGAGTTCATTTTGAAATGATATTACGAGTTAAGATGACTCTGCTTGGTAACTGTTGACCAACTTTTGCCAAAGTGCAATAACAGAATTTTAGCATAATTTGAGCAAAGGATCCCTAAAACTACCCGTATATTCTCAGCACCAGGGAAAAACACTGATGTGCATCAAGTGTAAAATATAAATGGTTCTGTTTTTTTGTCTATTTTTTTCCTTCCTCTCTGACTACAAAGCTAATCAAAGCAATATTTGTATTGATTCATCAACTGGAGGCGCAGTTCATTGTGCTTGGCTGAAGCCCTTTCCCCCGCATTTAGCTCACATCATAAAAGATATTATTTGTTTCAATACATTCATTTCACTTACACTGTATTTATATAAGGTCAATGGGTTAAATAATACAACAGTATAATTTTCTATAATTATAGAGAAAGAAAAATGAAAGAAAAAACTCAAAAATGAAAAACTATTCCACATTGAAAATTTCTTTCCTAATAATCATTAACCTCCTTGTGTGGTCTTGGTTTTTAATTCTGAAAATTGAATATCTTATGATCCAAGGGGCCATGGTTATTAATGCTTTATGTAAGTAGCTTCGTTGTATGAAAGAAGAGACTGTGGGTATAATTTTGTTATGCGTGTGTCCGAAAAAGGAACATGAGTATTTGTTGTTTGTTAGAGCTACATGGCCCCTCTGGGACACGTCAGCTAATGAATGGTTTTCTATTCAGTGAAGCCCAAGGATAAGGACAGGAGGACTTATCACTGTGGAAGAGAAGCACAGAAGCGTTTCTGACCATGAAAAGATGTTGATGTCTGCCAAAGCTCAATGTCTGAATGACTGAGCTGCTTTATTTTTTTTCTGTAGCTTCACAGTTTAATGATATTTCAGTGAGGTGCTCTGCTTTTCATGTCAACTGACTGTTTGTTTTTTTGCTTCGTCTTTATCACAAAGAAAGCAAAATAACCTCCAGTACACTAGATTTTTCCCCCTCACTGAATACAAATCACAAACCACTTCACGGATTAATAACATAAGCTGTCACTTTTAGTGATTTTTGTTGTTGTTTATGTTAATATTCTACCCCTGTATAACTTTGTACACAGAAATGATGCAACATTATTTGCAATGCTGCCTCCTTCATTTGAAAATGAGACTGTTTTCAGCAGAAACGTTCAAGCAAATGTCCATCATTATTTTTATGAGAGATTTGGGATTTCCAGTCAGATGTTGTGCAGCTATACAATTCAGGCAGGACAACAACTTTGCTTCTAGAAAACAAGTGTCATGTGTGCAGTCAGGAGTTGATAAAACAGCAGTTGCTTTAAGCAAAAGGTTTTAATGGAATGGGAATGTTTTCATCATCAGCCACAAATGACGTGGGAATATGGATGCAAAGTGCCATACAGAGTTTTTTCTTCCTCTAAGACATAAGGATACACACTGTGGCTAAATGCTGTAAATATGAAAAGGCTACTGTCTGCTTGGTTCACTTAAAATAAACCTACAGAAGATCACTATGAAACTATGTCGTCACTATGAAGCACCGATAAAACAAGATCAGCAGCTGCAGGTAAAACCAGAGCTAATAATGATTACGTTTTTTAGTGGTCTGAGTTGGTGTCCCAAGTTACAGTTGATACTGTTGTGTTTCATTCTTTCATTCACTCATCCGTCCACACCGGGGAAAAAAAATAAATTATGAAAAACCAAAACCAAAAACATCCTCATACGTTATATGAGGCCAGTTCCTCATGTTGTCTTCCCAACTCCATAATATGACACAGATGTGTAGTGGAACTGACCTGCCATTTTCATTCGATAACAATAGTTCTGAGTGTTTGCACAGCATTGTCAACAAAGCAGACTCCCTCCATTCAGAGATCCATGGATGCAATGAATACCAGAAGTGCCACACATTAACAGGAAGCTGGACCCTTATTTACTTCCACATTCAAAAATAAAGTCCATACAACAGCAGAGCAGGGGCGGACGGATGCAGGAAGCTTTTATCGCTTCCTGTGTGCAGCGTGATGTTTTAGATGTAACGGACATTTAATGATTCTTAAAAGTTACACACTGAGCTCCAGGTGAGAGAAGGCCACTGACCTGCGACACATCCATGCACACACTCACACAATTTATAAACAAGCCCAGTTATTGGCTGTTTACACATGTATTGATTAGTAGAGTGTTAACGCATGGGGTGTGTTGAAGCCACCTCATTATCTCAGCAGCAGATATTTGCTTTACTGTCACGCTGCATCAGAGTACAGCCCGCACTGTGACTGAGCCGTCGGAGATGGACACACAGCTAATCAATCGCGGGTTCTCCCCAGCTCCGTGCCCACAGCGGGATTCTCACAGAAAACCATGCTACTTATTATAGTGACAGAGAGAGCAAGAGAGTAGAGAGACATTTAAAGAGGATTACGGAATCAATGCCTGGACATCTTTAAATCAAGGCTGCTGGCTTTGCATGGGGACATTCCACTAAGATCTGATTATAGCCACTGTGGATGCAATTAAAAGTGGGATGACAGCTCTGTGAGCCTGGTGTGCTGCTCAGGTCAGCCATAATACTGCAGGGGGTGACCGCTTTGGGCCACAGCACACTGTTCACCAGGAGCTGTCTCATTCCATTTAAAGGAATAGTAAGAGATCTTGGGAAATATGCTGATTCACTTGATGGGGGAAAAAAAGAAGAGAGGTAAAAGTCTCTTGTTTCTGAATGTAAAACATGTAGGCCAGGTAAAGCCAGCAAGAGACACCCTGACTCTGTCCAAAGGAAACAATCTTTTTTTTTAAGGTTTACAAAAAAGCCTTCCTCCATTAGTGTTTTATGTATGTACCTGTTGATTTGTAAAACGTCTTAAACCAACCAAGGTTGATCAAAGCGTTTTACAAGTGCTGTTATTTTGTCATTAAATTAAGGTTAAATTTTTCAGTGTTCTCTGGAATTTCAACATGGTACAATTTCTTTTCATTGATAAATTAAGTTTAAATCGGAATCTGTCAGACAGTACATTTCTCACTTGTATAACAGTGGAACTTTTTATTGCAAATTTACTTTTAAAAGAAATTTTCTCTTTTTCCAAAAAGCTTGTTATTTGCTATGTTTGCTTGTTTGTCACAGAGTAGTTATTTATAGTTATATTAATGTATATTCATCGGAAATTAACTAATTGCTTATGTGAGTGTGTGGGTTAATTTAGGAACTTTTTCCATACAACATATTCAAAACAATTCACAGTGTCCACACTTTTATAAATTTAACTAACAAGTTACAATGGTTAAAATGAAACTTGAAATCATTCAGTATTATGTATATCAATGCATTTTGAGACAACAAATCATTTCCATGAATGTTTTTGATGTTTCTTTTTTTTTACTAAGAAAGAAGGATCTATCTTTATTTGTCTATAAAATGCCTTGTGATGAGTGTCAATACAGACTAATGTGAAAATGTCAAATTGTCAGGCCCTGCTGAAAAGGCAGTTTCCATATTCCTGATTTTGTTTTTGTCAAGGTAAACAGAATTATATTCCAGACAAATGAACATGAAACAGTCTTCTTTTCTCATCATGTTCTTTCCTGGTTTTGCTCTTGGCTAATGGACACGAATGAAAGGCAACACAGGGGTTTATGTATGTGGAAATCTGTCTGAAGTCAGTGATGTTCAAGGGCAAATTTAAGAAGCTAGTTGAAATTAGGATTGCTGTTGTTTGTATCCAGGGTCACTAAGACCAGCCTTCAGCAGAAAGAGCAAATCTTCACCTATAGTTTTGTTTTGAATGTGCAAAATGTCTCTTCCGTTACCTTTTAGTGCTGCAGCCAAATATCACTAAAGACAAACAAAGATTTTCCATTTTATGTGACTGTAACAAAGTTACCTGATCTCTGGCTGTGCAGGATAAGCTTTGTTTCAGTGACACTGCCGTCTCAGCAAACATTTCACAGGCGGCAACAATCTGTGTAAACCTGACCTATTATTTACATGGAAGAACTTGGACTGGTGACCCGTCCAGGATGTGATCCGCCGTTTGCCCTACATCAGCTGGCACCGACTCCAGCGCTCCCCACGGTCCTCATGTGGAGGAAAAAGCAGTAGAAGATGAGTGAGTGAGTCAGTGAGTGAGAGAGAGAGAATGTGGCTCCAGCAGAGATGCTAGTAAACTGTACTTTATTTTAGATTATGGGTCTCTTATGCAAAACCATTACTTTTAACAAAATTCTGCATTCAACCTTGGCACAAGTGTTGCGATGCCAAAAATTCAGCTGGGTGACAGAATGATTAAGCCATGGATCTTGCATACTGTGTGACTATTGAATACTAAATGCTGAACTACATAACAGGCCAAGGGAGGAACTAACAAAACCAGATTATTCAAAGAGAATAACTACAAGTGAGATGTATATTAAATGTAGACAAATTTCATTTTCAAATAATTTTGGCATTTTTACTGCTTATGCTATTGTTGTTATGCTATAACTGCAGTCATCTCCATGGCTGCAGTCATCTCCACAGAGAAACCCAGTTGTTCTATGTATAGAATTCCATTGTATTCTAATTATCAAAGTCATGCCCCACCATATGTTCTGATCAACTCTGCTCAGCCACTGTAGGTCCTTGAGGGATAGGCCCATTCAAGTAGCAATTAAAGGTGAAAAAGAGACCTAATCAGCTTTTTTATTACGCTCTGATACAGAAACCATGTGCATATAGAGTAAATTGCTAGCTTCAAAAGATCTAGATTTCTGCTGACTCGTATACCTCTGTCTCATTCTCTGGAGATTTACCATGTAATGGGAAAGCAGCAGCCAGGCTTTTCCCTCCTTTTTCTCCACCCCGAAATGAATTGGTCCCATGAGCTATCAGTGTAAATTCAGAAGGTAGAGTACAGCACAATTTTGCTCATAAATCACAAAGATGTGCTGTAATTCTGAGTGGAAGCCTATGTGGGGAAGAACGTGTAGGTGGGTGAGAAGAGATAGGAGAACATTCAGACTCTGGTTTGCTACAGTTTACTGTAACAATAACACTTGAGAGGGCATTTTTTACCCAAGTGAGCCAAACACATAGAGCAAACCATATAGCACTGATAACAGCGCCAGAATATTCCTGTGTGTATTATAGATATAAATGTGTGTGAACTGAGTGGGGGTATTGTGTTGGAACGTAAAAATAATCCATATAATCTGTCATCAAGTTCTATGTCCAGGTTCCCTTATTAGTTTTCCCCAAGAGCCAAATTACAACACACACGCCGAGTCAAGAGACTATTATTAATCATCCGTATTAGTCATAATTTATATCTGATAATCTCAAAGCCTGTCTTAAAGCTTAGGTGTATGATTTAGTTGAAATTCTTTCCATTTGGCACAGGTTAGATATTAAATAAATATACTGATGTGATTCTTCTGAGTGAACGATCAGCAGAGCCCTACATATTTCCACATTCTCTCATGTTGGACCACCATGTTTTTAATGGACAAAGTAAAGAACTGTTGAGTTTGAGGGAGAAGTGAAGACATAGGTTCTCCTACATGCTTGGATGGAAGAGACATACAGCATTTAGCTGCAAAAAAACAAACAAAAACAAACTAAAATAAATATTGAAATCTTAATTCTAAACTGTGTTGTTGAAAATGTTATATTAAAAATTTCATTTCTTTCAGTGGTGGTTGCATCCCAGCCATAATCACTCAGTACTGACTCCACCCATTTCCTACCATGATGCAATTCTGTCTGTGGGCCTTATATTTTATTCTCAAAAATCATGTTCTGCTTAATGTGAATAGTGACGGCGTGCACACACTCATCTCCAAAAAATTCAGATAAATGTTAGTAACACACAACACATGATTCCCGACCAAGCATGTCACATTTTCATCAAAGGCTTGACAAAACTGATAAATGCCCATGTTTCATTTGGCACGAATATCACAGCAGAGATCACCTGAGTAACCGAGCTGACCACACACTTAGCTTAAGTGGCATTCTGTCATGACTAAAAGCAGGATTTCAAAATCCACTGAGAAGTGGCTTATACATTTTCATGCCTGCACCTTGAAGAATCTGTTCACACCAGTGCACAGAGATTCTGCTTTACATTACTGAAGATCCACTCTTTGCACGTCACACACCTGAACCAATTCACTTTGCTGAAGATTTCAAGGTGTGTCTGAAAGTCCTGATAAAGCAAGCAAATATTAGACTATTTTTCTCATTTGTTTTTTTTCACTGGCGTTGCTTGACTCAGCTTAGTACTGGTGGTTTTCCGTGAAAATATTACAAGCTGCTACAGAAAAATGATCGGCTTGGACGAGTACATGTAGAGATCTGGCCCGTATTCCATGCAGGTGGACTATGAATCAAATAAAATATAAAAAGCATAAAACCTTTGACTGTTTTCCTTGTTTTCTTGTAAAGATGAATAATAGAGGTGAAGTTGGGGACAAGACTTCCTCACACAGCCTCTGAAATGAATCGTCCTGACAAAAAAACATGGATTGCATCTGGATTGGATCTGTGTACACCTATACACGAAATGAGCTCCACGTGGATCCCAGCACACTCATGGTTGCAGAAAGTAAAACTGTAAAACTTTTTAAATGCACAAACATTATCAAATTAATTCACACAATGCCAATCAATCCTATTAACTCCACATGACTCTCAAAAGTGAGACAGCTGCAAACGGGATGGAGCAGGCGTCTCAAACTCAAATGACCTGGGGTTCAGTGAGTACGAGTTTTCTAGTCTTAGTCAACTGGGTGATATGATGGACAATATTCCATCATATAATAACAATATTCATAATGAGATTTCTGAATTTCAAATTGAAAGTATTTCTTTTGATATGGAACGATATACAGTTCACAAAAACATGATGCAAAATGAATCTATAAATAACGGAAAGAGACAGAAATGACATGGTCATGGTGTGGACAACTGTAGATTAAACATTAAACAAGCTTAATATTGAAAGCGTTCCATTTGAAACTGTGATAACATTATTTAAACTATTGTCCAGTGTTTATGCCAATCGTTCACAAATACAGTTAGAATTCTGTCGTTTTATTTGTTCACCATCATGTGCACATGAAGTACCTTTCAGTATAGGATGTATGGAGTCACTGAAGGTTTGTATTTATATTTACTTTGACACCAAACCTGTTGTAGAACCAGGATGAGTATTTTGTCTCTCGCAGCTCAGACGGGTCAAAGCCTGTGTCTCTCTGTGCTCATTCAACACCACAGCTGGAGTTTAAGCAGTCCCAGCACTGAGAGCAGTAGTGTGTTTAAAAACACTGAATACGGAATACACCGCAATTTCTTTTTTTTTACTTTTCATTTCACCTGCCCTCTTGCTGTCTTGTGTCTATGTCATTAAAAAAAAGAAGGCATGACCCACCTACTCTGCATCAGGTTGCTGACCCTGATAAGAAAACTAACCAATCAGAAGCAGAGTAGTGCGGATAATTTCTGTGAGTGCAAAGACTGTTGGCTGTGCTCTTTGAGACACAAGTCTCATGACTGAACACACAAAAGAAGCGCCCATGAAAAGTTTCAGTAATGAATTCTACTGGTCGTTCAGCATTTTGACAGGATTAATGGGCTTCTTCTTGCCCCCACTCGCTGCTGTGCTGCTGCTGTATACACACTAACACTCCCTTAGTCAGGTCTGATAGTTTTGCTTGTAAGAGTAACAAAATCACCACAAGTTATGCAATGCAGCTATAATCAGAGCTACTTAATTAACTTCCTCTGTCCATGTTTCTCCTTCTACAAACAAAGTAAAATCAGTGGAACAGCTGACCAGGAACAGGACTGACAGCATCTGAATAATGTTGTGTCGCAGTAAGAGGAGGAAAGATGTACAAGGACAAGGTGTTCACGTTCCAGGCCTTTAACCTGTCCCTCAGGTCAGCACTGTTTCAACAGTCATCATTACCAGCTAATCAAGCCACACCACAGGGACTAACAAAACACAGCCACATCCACCACAAAATGGACAAAGGGATCAATGAAGCAGACAGGTTCAGCACTATTGACTAAATTTATTGGTCCACCCATGAGCCTGGGGCTGCTCCCTTGAAGACAGAGACAGTTCAAGGTGCACCTGACTGCTCCTTAAGTTAACTGCACTGTTCACCAGACGCACAGGCCCACAGGCCAGCGGTTTTATGGACTCTGAAATAAAGTTAGTTTATGAGCCCATTTCCTCTTCATGTGGAATAATCGTGTCAGTAAGCACCCAGAGCAGCACAGAATTTTAAAACATTGTCTTAACAGCTGCAGCCTGCTCCTTGAGGAGCGAATGCAAAATGACTGGTAAAGGTGAGACACTTACACATTTTGAAGCTCTGCTTTTTCCCGTTATATGGCGCTGTAACTGTTTATCATTTTTGCTCGAGACTCAGATTGGACAGTACGTACATGCGCTTTCATGACAAAACTTCAAAATATGCCATGTCACTATGGTAATTTATGATAGGGTAATTTTTGATCAATCTGATCAAATTTGCAGGGGCAGCACATAAAAGCATCATCACTGGCCTTGTCCTACTGCCAGTCTAACAAGGCTGACACATGCTTGTCATCAGACTGACACCCTTAACAGACAGGAGGTGTCATTGTAAGTGCAGTGCAGTAACCGTAAGTAAGAGAAATAGCATATGCCTCAAATCCATACACTCTTGTCCCCAGTCAGTTTCTTTTACTTTCTTTATAAGATTCCAACAACAACAACCCACATCATGCCTTGAGCACATGAGGATGGATATTCAGAATGCATACGTGTATACTTTTCACCTGTTATATATTGCTCTCACTGGCAAACGCATGCAGAACAGTGCACAGAGCACCTTGGCACACGTAAAATTTTATGTTGTCCAATTACTGTTCCACTTAACTGCCTGTGCGGGTGCAAATGAGTAATTAGCAGTCCCAGTGATGGAGCTGAGGTCATTGTTCTGCGTGTAGAAGGTTTGTATTGAGAACATTAAGATGCTTTTCTGCATCTTTTCTACACTCTGCTGTGTGCGTGTGTGTGTGTAACCAGGCTTAATGTAGCTCAGTTGCTCTCTGATGCTCTCTGACCATTTCTGAATTGTTGTTTTTGTGTTTTTTCCACCCTCCCTCTTCTCCTTTCTGATGAACCACTGTTGTATTTATTTTTATGTGTTAGCTGCCATCACCCTGTCTTGCTCTCTGACTGGTTACATTGGCTGTTTTTGCATACTCTGATCAAATTTCCATGTGAGCTTAATTTGAGTCCTAAATATTTAATATTTAAAATTTAATAAAAATCACAGGTTGATTGGGGGTGACTAGCCACAACTTACAAAACTCATCCCCATTAAGTGGATTATTAAGCTGAACATCACACAGTGTGAGTGTTGAGTCTATGAGGGAAAGAACTGTCGCTCGTCTTTTATGCCACTATTTTACCTGCATCTTTACCAGTGACACAATGAAGCTGCTTTGATACATGTGCATGAGTCATTTTCCTATTATTGTGTGGAAGGGCTGTATGTGAGAATGCAAACACCTGCAAAACTAACTGGATATTTTCCAGAATTTGCCAGGTTTTTTCCTCCCAGGTGATGCCCAGGTAAGCCCTTGTGAAAACAGAACAGGAAAAGCTTAATGAACTTCAAAACAGTGGTTACTTCTTTCAGTCCATAGCAAAATTAATAGTCATCTTAATTTGACAGAACTGAAACTATGGATTTTAGCTCCAGGTTTTTATATATCTTAAAATTTGTCACCACTCTCGCAGCTTTGGCACGTTTGTTAACGAGCAGAGGATCAGTTAGGACAGATATTGGTCATTGTGCTGTCTGAGGTATGTTAGAGTAGAATTTGGCAAGAAAATCTTTGCCTACTAACTCATGGTATGTTTTCAACAATAATGAGGTTGTACACTTGTGTCTAGTGGAGGAACATAATAGTACTGATCCCACAGACCTCAAAGGCAGCAGCTGGTGTTTTAGCTCTCAAAGTTGTTTATCATGTGTCACTGTAAGTAGCCTCAAACAACGGGGAAGGTCACATAATTACTTGCATCACAACAGGAGGTGCACTACAGGGGGCCAGGAGGAGATTCTCATCACTTCCAGTGTGTGTGTGTGTGTGTGTGTGTGTAAGCATTTTATAACAACAACCTGCCATTGTTGACCTGTATGATTTTACGGCCAACAACATCTTCAGGACAAGCTTAAAATAGTCATAGGCCATAAAATAGACACAGTCCATGTATCATAAGTTGGAATAGGACTTGTTCTCTCCACTACTTTCCTATAGTGTTGAATATGCAGCCTTTGATCTTAATTATCTTCATTACAACATGAAAATTAATGTAAATTAACATGGAGTTTCTTGAACCTGCCTCCATTCAACAACATCATTTCATTTTTTTGGCCAAAGCTGAAAGCATGATCGGCTTCTTTGGTGTGTTTATGGACTGACAACACCTAAAATCCAAACTAGTCATGAATTCAAGATATTACATATGTATGAGAATGATGTGACTGGTTTTGCTTGACTTAAGTCCCGGGTTGGCAGCCTACTTCTTGGTGATCGGATTTTGAAGCACACATTAATTATCCACATCTTGGTGCTGATGAATTAATTATTAATGCTGTCACCCATGCAGATATACAGTATAATAGTCATAGGGCCATGATATCACTTCTTTAAGGTATCCTAACTGATACCCCCCCTGCAAGCTGACTGCTGGGCTGCATGTAAGCCAAAAGACAACTATCCTCCTAGGACTAGTCAACGAGTTCATTTTAGTTGCAGTTTGGTTTCCCACCCACTGCTTGCCCTTCTCTCCCATTTAGCCCCAAGCGTCTATCAAAACACATTATAATCTCCTGTGTCAGTGCCAGTGCAGCCTGCCTGTGTCGGTTCTCTAGAGCCTGACATGTTTGTTGTGGTGCCCTTTCTCTAGGCATCATGCAGCTGCTTTGTGTGTGTGTGTGTGTGTGCTATACATGCACTTGTGCCTGTATGTGTGCACTTCTTTTCAGGCTGGTTTGGGTTCATTTAAACTTGAGTGGTGGCCTTAACTGTTGACCACACACACACACACACACAGAGTCTGGTTTGCATTTCAGAGAACACTGACTTGCATTCATTTCCTGGAGTTATTCTAACCCTAACCATAACTATTGATCTAATCCTAACTTTAATCTAAGCATACAACATGTCTTCACCTAAAATCTAATATTTTACATGGTAAAGACTTGGGTTTTGTCTCCATAAGGAAAATAAGTCCCCACAATGTGTCTTTGTAAACAGATTTCGGTCCCCACAACATGAGTAATACCTGGAACAAACACACACACACAGAGAGACATTTTATGAAAGATGGTCTGTCAAGTGTCTCTCTACAGCTCTCCAATCCCCCACTGAGCCACAGAGTAAACATGACAAAGCTGACAGGCCGTGGCTGTTGGCTCTATGTAATTCAAGTTCCCACTGTTGGAGATCTTTTGGTGTTTTTCACTCACTTTTGTGAGGGAACTATCCCCAAGATGTCAAGCCTCCATTTGCTTTTATTCTCAGACTCAATAAAATATGTCATACGTAAACTACAGGTTTATAATAATCCCTAATATTGCAGCAGATTTTGCTGAGAATTTAATCCACTTACAGATGTCTGTTCAACTTTTATTGAGCTTTTTAGCGGAGAGCAGAAAATCGTTACCTGATTTCCTTCACTCCTTTCACATTATACCTTAAAGCAGATACATGTTTCAATTTATAATCAATAAAGCATGACTGAATTAAAGGGATGTTCATTTTAAAATAATTACTTTGATCAGTTATGACAAACCTAAATGCAGGTTAATCATTAAACAGTAAAAAGTTGATCTGTCATCTATTTGATTAGCAAGACTTGAATAATGCCTGAGGATCTAGATCTGTGCAGCACACGTCTGCAATTCTATCTGTCGATACAATCCAGTAGCGTATAGAACTTTTTTTCTTTCAAAGAATAATTTGTTGTGGTTTTTTTTTTTGTCAATACTTGTGGACCTGCAATCACTTTTTCCCCAAGAGGAAATCTGCATTTTATTAGTTCTACAGGTATTTTAAAGAAAATATCAGGGAATGATGAAATCTTTGACACAATCCATTTTAGGCAACTGAAAAACCTTGTCTGGTTGTATTGGCCATTTCATTTAACTGGTAAATCACATCATATTTAGGTAGAAATACACTTTGAATCACAAGACAGGGGCTGTTATAAAGTTTTTTCCCAGTGAAAAACTGCATTTCACTGGTTGCACTGTCCCACTGGTATTGGTGTTTCAAAAATAAATGGGAATAAGTGGACGATAATTCATCATATTCAGTTATCGTGAATTAAATCATGTTAGTAAAGATATCAGGGCTGCAATCCCTGAAGCACTCAAATGTTTATCGATGTGAAAGTGAAGCAGGGTGTTGCTGTATAAGTGCCCAAATGGTGTCATGTTGACTGAAGGTCACAGACCTGCAGCAGAGAAGGTATTGTGTTTCAAATGCACACAGTGGCCTTTCATGTCAACAATAGCCTCTCCTCTCTCAGCGTCCCAAATATCAGACTGTCTTTGTCGGCCGACTCAGAATCACTTTCTCCAGGGAAAACAGGAAGCCAACCGCTGCATGCCAACATCCTTACATTCTGCCGCCATCCCTACTCCCTGATCTGCCCTAAAATGTAAAACTTTTCCAAAAGCATCAGTTACTGTAACTCTTTGCTGTCTTTCCACTCATGCATAAACACCCACATAGTATCCAGGAGTGGTGACATTTATATTTTACTTTTAGTACAATTTAATCTAATTTTTTATTTCTCCAAATTTTATTTCTTAAATTAAAATCATGTCTGAAAGGTTCCTATTCCCTTGCTCCTGTGCTCATCTAAAGAACTAAAAGGGCAGAGGAGCAGTTTCTGACAGCAAGAAGGAGTTTCTGCTCTGATTGCAAATACAGTGTTAAATGACCTTTTCCTTCTTACGCTAAAGCCCAATTCTCCTATTACTGCCACTGCAATATGTATGCACACTCTTGATACACAGTCAGACACACAACAATAGAGACTCATGATTTCAGGTAAAGTCACCAATGCATCTATAACCACCTCCCATCACCTTGTCATTTAATACCTGCACCAGCCACACACATGTTGCTGGGAACGTGAGACATTATACTGGTGGAAAACATTAATGCAAGACTGGAAGCTCCACAACAATAGAAGCCTTTGGTGCATTTAGTAAGGGTCACATTCTGAATCACATGGTAATGAATTATGAATGAATATCTTATTTTTTTAAATTGCCTAGGCAAGTGATATTATTGTATTGAAGAATAAACTTCAGCTTAATAATATGGACATTATATTATGGTCATTTTGTTTTACAAACATTTTAATGTAAATTGATTACACTAATGGTAGTTTATAGTAATTTTCATTACCTACCTCGTACCTGGATATTACTTTGGAGATAACCTTGAATAACTGTAATATCATGTTATTATTGTTATTATTACCAAGCTGAATATAGGTAATAAATAAGAGGTATTTTTACCGCTGACAAATGTTTTTGTTATTAATTTACAGTTAGTGATAGCATTGATTGTCCCTTCTGTTTAATTAATTATAATAATTATAAGTTTAAACTTTTGGCTTCCATTGAAGTATATTCGGTCTCCGGTTGAGCCTTTTCTGATTTGTCTAAGGGAGGCTGTAGCATGTATGAAACTAACATAGAAATAAAATGTAAGTTAATAACTTGGCTTTTATAGGAGCATGTTTGACAACTGCTTATTTTATATGGTGTCACTGAACAAAACACCACATTGCTTAGCTGTGACAAGACAACATCAAAAACACCAAAATCCCTTTGCCAGATGATCCAGCTGACACTATTTAGAGATGACGGAAAATGACCTCAACAGTCATTGTGCAACCATAATGGAAATATGGAGTCATAGAGTTTGATTAATTTGAGAGTGAGTGAGTGCGTGCCATTTTATTTTTCAGCTTTATCTATTAGTTACGAGTTTAACAGTGTAATTTTTTCTTACATTATGAAAGTTAGAACTGCATGACTGGGGTATAAAAAAAATGAATGTACAGAGTATGTTTTGCTCCTTTGATTCAAAGTACCAAATACATAGAGAAAAGCATTTCTTTAATAATAGTCAGCAAAAATATTGTTTATCAAAAAATATTCTTCTTACTACATCCAGAAAAGTTTAAAAGTAAGATGTGGCTGATGGCGCCTCCTGTCTGAGGACAGTCTGTGAGAAAATGTCTGTATGCTGGATATAAATTTAGTAATTTGTCTGCGCTGCAATCACAATATTGATGTACAGCTTCAACCAAAAGGTGTAAAAACGATAAATGCAAATATACAACACAGACTACAGTGACATGGATGCTCAGGATGTTAGGGAACTGAGAGTGAGCGAGGAAAAGTGATGATGGTGACTTTCAAATGGTTTAAGCAGCATTTTGACAACAGAAGAGCTCAGATATGCGAGGTTCGAACATAATCCAGCTACATCTGAGCTTTACAGTCTAATGTTAATGGGAGTCATGAACAGGCCTCTGCCACCATGATTATCTCACTCACCCTTCTCCTCTTCTTTGCATCTCTCATCCTCTGTTCCCCAAATGGACAGTAACAGGCTATTTCCACTCCCCCTCGTCATTATGCCTCTCTCTCTCACCTCACCGTGACACCATTTCAGCAAGAGAGAGAGAGAGAGAGAGAGGGAGAGGGAGAGGGAGAGAGAGAGAGAGAGAGAGAGAGAGGGAGAGAGAGAGAGGGAATAAAATGGCAGTGAGCTTTACAGTCTAATGTTAATGGGAGTCATGAACAGGCCTCTGCCACCATGATTATCTCACTCACCCTTCTCCTCTTCTTTGCATCTCTCATCCTCTGTTCCCCAAATGGACAGTAACAGGCTATTTCCACTCCCCCTCGTCATTATGCCTCTCTCTCTCTCACCTCACCGTGACACCATTTCAGCGAGAGAGAGAGAGAGAGAGAGAGAGAGAGAGAGAGAGAGAGAGAGAGAGAGAGAGAGGGAGAGAGAGAGAGGGAATAAAATGGCAGCAGCCCTTGGCAGTTGCCTCGGCCCAAGTGTGTTCACACTTCAAATTGTGTGAAAGTGAGATAAAGAGAAATAACAGAAAACAAGTGTGTCCTCCACCTCTCTCCTCCTCCTCCTCTCCATCTGCTCAGCCTGCATATATTGGATTCAGCTGGGAAGGTTTTGGTCGGCATTTAATCCTGTCTCTGTCCTCCTGGAAGTCAGTGACAAGATATGTGTGTGGAACTATACAGTATGTGTTGGTGTGCGCAGGATTTTTTTTTTTTTTTTTTTTTTGCTCCTGCCCATCAAACCCTTTTCACAGCAACGTCTAAGAAAAGTTCAGCAGGAATGAGGATGTGGAGGCTCAGAGGGCTGAGAGCAAACTGTTTCAATAATTCACATGTTTAAATAAGGATTTATATGCATGTAAGGTCTGAGTAATTTTATTAAAATCAGATGGTGCAGACACCTTTTGAGTTTTGTTGCTTCCTGAAGGCTACAGACAGTACATTCTCCAACACACTTGGAAAAGAAGGGCGAGATGAAGGATATTCAGCTTCAAATGCAACCTTACCAATACATTTTATACACTCTACCTTTAAGCAAAACATGATTGAGTATCATCTCCTCTTGCCACCGGCACCATCAATGAAAAGTATGGAACATATAAATAATCATGCAGACAGAATGTGTGGCGCTCCCATGTAAAGAACGCTGGTTTGCAGTGTACTTGAAGTTTATTGTATTTCTATACATAATATTAACCATAGTCACTCATAGTGTTTTCATCACCACATGCCTGAGCCTGACTGTGTGAGGCAGAGAGAGACGGAGTCTGTAAACAATCGATGCACCATGCATACATCACACACAAAAGATGCCTAAAACACTGACATGCCGGGTAATTGTATTCAGTGGATCATAAAATTGCACAAATTGCATCATTCTTACTCCGATGACAGGGGAGGAGATGAAGGGAAGGGGTTTAGCCGGGGTTTGAATGCGCACCGCGTTCCAGTGCAGTTGCAGTTAATTAAAAACCAAAGGACACTGTGTGCACAGCAATGTGTCACCTCACTGCTAACCTTCATCACGAGTTTCCTGTAAGAAGAGCTTCACGGGGCTATTTCATTTCAGCTGCAATATTTTCAAACATATTTCCAGCCAGTCGACATACTGTACAGGCACGTCATTAATTACCAGCTCCCTCACCTGGGTGAAGATGGTGGACACTCCACACATGGAAGTTTACAAGGTGGTTATTCGTGTATCCAACAAATCTGTATGCACTCATATACACCACTCTCATAAGTGTGTATAAGTTTAAAAATCAAATACAACAGTTTATCTCAGCCGGGAAATGGGTCCGAATTTCACTCGACAACAACAACAAAACCTCATTCATGATGCACCATGTTTGTTTTAGCTCTTCATCTGACCACAACATCCCCACTCAGCATGGAATTAGGTATTGATCATTGTATAGATCAAGGGTTATCCCCTCTCCAGGCCCACATTAGTGGGCTAAACTACATATGAGCATAAGCATTGCAACATGCTGCAGCCAGTGCAGCTATCTTGTCTTTAACAGACAATCAATCAAATTTTATTTGTAGAGCCCCTTTCATAAACATAAAATGAAATGAAAGTTCTACTTTCAAATACAAGTATGTATGCAGTTGAATTTGTGCTTACAAAGGCTAGAATGTATGACTTAAAAATTAAATATACACACACAAAAAAGCAGCTAAGGATAGTCTGGGATAGACTTGCCAAGAGACTGGGCTTTACAACGCCAAAACTGTGTCTCATGTGTTGATGTCGTCTGATGCCAACATGTTGGGCCACTGATACACTGCTGTTGCCTGCCATATACCATATGAAAAGTTGAAACTAATCACGAAGAAAAATATAGTAAATAGCCACCCGGGGGCGACTACATTCTAAATGATAAGTTTTAGTTTTCTTCAATAGAACATTATGTTAATTTTGTAAATTATATTCCTATTTACAGGGAAAAAGATGTACCAGGTTTCTACATAGTACAGATGGAAGTCAATCAAACATTTAGGATTAGAGTAAGGCAAGTTAAATGTACTGTAGGTATATCTCTCTTCTTTCTTCACCATGTTTTCACATCCCAGTAATGTCATAGGAAATGAAAAAATCTACTGCAGCAATAGCTGTGTTTGCAGGTTGTTTTTCAGCATTGTTAATGCAATCAGCCATACCTAGAAATAACAGGTTTTCCAGATTTTATAGAATGTTCAGGGTATGTCAATGTTTGCTAATGTGTGTGTTACAGAGAAAATAGAAAGTGGGAAACAATGGGAAGTTTTAATGACTTTATCTGCCTTGTATGTTGCCCAGGACACTATATTTTATTCAACACTGCAAGAAGGCGAACACTGCTTGTGTTTTTCATCCATTCCTCTGACATGGTGTATTGATGATTACATTTATCAAATACAGATAACTTTTATTTATTTTTTAAAGGTTTGCTCCAGGTAGTAAAATGTATTTTAATATGCACTAGTGAGGTACTTTTTGTAATTAAATGCAACATTGGTTTGCAACACAGTACCACAGTTTCTATGACAATGTTCAATTACAGGATGCTCCCTGACCCTTATTTCTTCTTTCATTCACATGTATTGAGGCCATGTGGACGAAAATGATGATGATTCATCACTGTATCATGCATGTAAGGTCTCTAATTATCTTCACTGTTGCAGGTGTTAGCTGTAAGGAGAGGCCAGGTCCTTCTACTCTTAATGTGTTTCATTGGAAAGACAGCTATGGCTACACTATATATGCCTAGAGCAGTGTAAGTGTAGTGTATATTAATATCTATCAAAGACAAAAGAGAATAAAACATAAAGAACTGCTTTGTTTCCTTTGGTCTGTCAGTGCACAGTCCAGACCATAGGATATATGTAAATTCACTAAAAACCGAGTCCCAGTTCTGATTATTTGTACTATAAAACACTGCCTTGTATGGTTCACAGTTTCAGATCAATTACAGGGAGTTCAGAAATAATTGAAGCTGCAGTGTGCAACCTCTATTACATCCTGTTGATTTGAGTTATCAAAACAAAATCTGGTTTGTAAGTCCCTGCAGTGCGTGACTTTCTCCCTTGCCCTCTCTACCCACTCAAACAGACACAAACACACTCGCTTTTATATCTCGGTGAGGACAAATGCTTACCCTAACCTAAATCCAATTCTAACCCTAACCCTAAAATCAGGTCTCAACCCTGAAAAAAACCCTTTGAAGTTGTGGGCCCAGATAAAATGTCCTCACAAGGTTAAAATGTCCTCACAAAGATAGGTTTGTGCATTTTTTGGACCTCACAAAGCAATAAACACAAGTACACACTCATAAACACAGTGAAAGAACAAAGAGAAATACTGTTGGTGTCTTCTGATGTTTCTATAGTATATTAGTAAGTTATAGGTTGTATATCTATCATTTAATGTAGCATTACTTGGCCAGGCTGCATCCAGGAAACTTAATTGGAGCTGTGTGATGAAGAGAACAGCAGCAAAAATGATTGAACATGCAGACATGTAAATCGGGTAGCTGTTCAAGGAGTGCTTGAACAATGCATTTTCAGCATCACACAATCACATTCAGAAGATAAACTCATTGCTGCTTAAAATACTGTATGATCATGACGTCCTACTTAAATTTCATGGGTGCTCCTTGGTGTTTTCTGCCATAGTGCTGCTGTCGGAACCTGTCTGACTTTACTCGAGCAGTGACTTCTTCCAAATGAAGTCACCGTATGCTTTGATTTGACTCTATGGGTCTTTCATAGTTTATGTCCACTGTGTCTGTGTCCTCCAATCCAAAGACATAACTGCTGTCCGTCTGCAAGTTAGGTTTCATTCACGCTGTGGTATGGAGAAGGTAAATACATACTTCATTATCATTAATATTATCAGGAGAATGTTGCACTCAACGGGGCCATCACACTATTGCAGAGGAAAATGACCTCCTCTCGAAAGCTGGAATAGTGTGGGGGAAAACACGATGGAAATACATTTATTACAAACATGCATATTTATGTTTCTCTTCATCACATCCTGAAATCTGACGTTTTCCTCTGTTGCTATTTTTAGTCTCCTCATGGCTGAACCTTAAGTGAGGTTCATCACCATGACTTCATTAAGTCCTGTTCAAACCTCATGACCAATTGTTTCCAGTATAACGTTCGTTCGTCAAATGTTTGTTGTTTTTCCTGTTAATTCTTCATTTCAAAAGGTGCAAAACCAAAATGTGCATAAAAACAGCAACACCTTATACACCATGTGTGTCAGACTATTGTCTCCTGATATGATGATTATGGTGATACTTTGAAATGGATCATTAGTGCAATATTAATTATACATGTATTATATAAATATACTATATATAAATATATATATTAAATAAATATACATGTATTTCCTGCTTTTTATGCTGCATTCCAATAACATTGAAAGTCGGAGGGTGGAACTGGGAGTCACCTCTGAGTTGACCACATTCCTGAGAAGTCATGGATGCAAACGTGTCTTGGGCAAGCCAGCATTGAGGTGAGTTTTTTTTTTTTTTTTACTTTTCAAGTTGGAAGGTGTCCCTGTCAGGGCCTGAGTGACATAACACCGTGCGCGACGCCATCTTAGGCATCTAAGGTGTTACTAACAACAACTTCAGCCACATTCAATTAGCCTATTCTGATACATGATCGTAAATCAGCAGCTCCTTGTGTGGACAAAGTTACTGCCTCTCTTCTTCTATGAGGACTGAGCTGTTTAAAGTTAACTTCACTTATATGTACACACTTGATGGCCTTCACTAGTCTTCACTTGCCTACACCACAGACTTCAGAGGAAGAGACACTTTTATTCTCAATAGGCAATTAACAAAGACTTCATAACAGGCTGCTATTTTCCTCCCAGAACAGCCTTTCTCTGCCACAGCTCAGATAACGTGAAATCAAATGGGCTGCAGAACAAAAGAAATTGCTCTCTTTTCACTCAGCAAAGAAGACAAACGTGTTATTGACAGGCACATACAATCAACGGGTTTTTGCTGTTACACACAGTGCACCAGGTTTCCAACCAAACGCTGTGTACAGACTGCACACTGTGGCCAGAAAAGCCTCTGGCAGCCATCTGCCTTTTCATGAATTTATCTAATGCTGCAGATTTAGGAGGTAATGAAAGCCCCGGCCGTGTGCGTGGAAAAAAAAGGACATGCTCTTGGGAAGGCATGCAAGGCAACCTTGTTCTGAGCAATTTGTCTCCATTTTAAAACCGGCACAACGGGAGGCTCTGTGAATAAATCAGAAGCCGACTGCACATCCTTCATGCCTGACGCCCACTTGTGCTTTGTCATTCCTCGCAGCCATTTAATAAAACAAAGGCTTTTTCGCAACCTTTGAGTGTTGTGATTTCCATGGTAACCACATGCACCATGACCACAAGGATTCTGATTACATCCCAGATTTCATCAAGGGTCACAGTGATGTGTAGAAGAGTTGGGTGTAAATGTGGATGTGTAAAAAAATAAATAAATAAATACATGCTTCATATTTCAAAGGCAGTTTAGATGAAGAAATCGAGAGAAAGCAGAGGATGAAGAGAAAGCAAAGGAAGCTTTGATATTCTCTTAAATGAGACCAAATCTTATTTCATTATATTATAGAATAGCAGCAAATACTTGATGATCCAAATGTTACTTGATATCGACATGTGTATGCACTTTAAACCTTTGAGTCTTTAAAAATATCCTATGTTCAGAATTAAAATGTCTTTTTTGTGACAAACATGGACATGTTGACTATTAAGGGGCCAACTGACAATATTGGCCCACAAGATTTTTACCAGAAGAAAATTTCTCATGTGAGTTATTTTAATCGTAATGCCATTACCATATATATCTGCAAGTCAAAGGAAAAAAGATGGAGACTTTAATCACTGTTTATTCAAAGAATTTGGCTAAGAGAATTAAGTTCACAACTGGTAGATTCAATTGCAGTGGATAAGACAATGTATTTAAGCAAATATGAATGCAGTCACAGTGATGTGGGCTAAAATCAGTGCTCCAAGTGCTGGAAAAGGGACACTTCTCTGCTTGATCATATCCAAAAGAGTCTACCGAGAGAAAGCATGCAGAGGCAATGGCGTCTCTGTAAAGCCATTATACTCAGCCTGTTTTCCAGATCCAGGTTCCATTTTGATGTATTTTGATTATTCAGCTAGGCAGGCATTTTTATTGTGCTGCACTGATGTGTGACAAAGCATTAACAAAACATGATTAAATCTATATTAACAAACAAATAATAATAAACTGAGAAAAAATAATCATCACTAAAAGTATGGAAAGGAAAGAGTGATAGCGTTAAGATTTAAAAGTGTAAAATAAAGTCTTAGTGTGTTACCAAGACCATGGTGGGTGTGTGTAGTACTATGCTAAAATTTTAAGCCACCATTAGATTTGCTGTTTAAGCAGTGTTGTAATTCCAATATGCAATGATTTCCTTATTATTATTTTCCTTTTTTGAATATTACCAGGAAACACAGGAAATGTAAAAAACAAAACAAAAACCAAACACAGCTTCTACAAGCTAAACTGTTAAGTGTAACTAAAGCATTTTTTCAGTGGAAAATCATTGTATAAAACATTGTTTTATCAATTCATGTCTAAATCTTGATACTGTTGTGACACTGTATTTGAATTACTCATATTATGTTAAAAGTATGTATCTACTGCCTCTTTGGCCAAACACACTCTTTGGCTATTGCGTTTGAATTTTGCCATTGGTCGGCGTACCCTGCTCTTTTGTTACTGGCACGCTCTTTCATCAGTAACGGTGCTTTTCCACTACACAGTTCCAGCACGGCTTGACTCTACTTAATTTGGTATCAGGCACGTCTTTTTCCATTATTATATCACCTCCTTCACCTGGGTGGGATTGTCATAGCACGGCTGCACGAAACTGCAGTGACTTTTTATATGTAGCACACACAATCTAGTGATGAGCGAAGCAGCTTGTTTTTAAAGCTTTATAACCGATCTACAGTTCTGAATTGTTTGGTTTGATACTGGTGTCGGACGTTGGGCTCATGACTCTTGCACAATATAAAAACTTGTGTATCATATCTGATTTAGGGTTGATTGATGGGGAGGGTGAACCACTGAGAAAAGGCCGAATGTTGCCTCTTAATTTCCATAGCATACCTCATAAGAAGATATAAAAACATCAAACGCATATTTTAGTTCTCATTAACTGGCGGAGCAGAACGTGGACCCAAGGACATAATTAAGAGAGGAGAGTAAAGGACCTGTTGCACATAAATTAGAGTGTGCGAGGAGAGAGCTCCCACTAACAGAGATGACAATAGCCACCCTTGGATTCCACTGAGCTTATTTTGTATTCTCTTTTAGGAAATAATAGGGAATAATCTGCCATGGTTGGAGTTTCTGTGATTAAGTTGGGGCTGTCTCTGAAGTGCGTTGTGAAGTGCATCCCAATTAAAGTGGAAAAACAAACAGCCTTGGCTATCTTCTTCTTTTCAAATTCTAAATTAGCTGCTTGTGTAGAAAAAAAAATTCCTTGATGTAATCTATAAGTACATCTTCAGTCTGTTTGGTCTTTGGGTTTGCACTCCACAGAGAGCAGCAGGCTGTGGCAAACACTGGTAGTTTAAGCATATAACCATGAGGAGGAGCTGTACTACAAATGTGCTGAGTATCATAATAACCATCAGCCCACTATTGTCTTCAGCAGTTTTCAGGAATATAGTCATCATTTGACTAGAAAAAAAAAGAATGGACAATTGTCATTTTTGGACTAATGTTGACATTAGTTCAAAAGTCTGGGGATGACAAGGTTTTTTTTAATTCATCATTTAGGAGAAACCTGTCATGGTAATGCTTCCAAAATTTGGAGAAATGTACCAACTGATATACTGTAAACATGAGTACAGCCATGTTGCTTGTGTGGCAAACCAAAGACCCTATATAATAAAGGGACTTCTGATGAAGTATGGCACATATGAGTGGACACCAAAGTGATTGACAGCTGGTATCATCCAACAGGAGCCTGATTACAGGTGACAAAGCTGTTGCAATACATGCGGCTACAGTCAAAATCATGATTCTATATTCTTCAAAATGGATGTTCAGATTCTTATAGGTGACATCACAACTGGCTGGTACTTGTGGCAAACGCATACGCACAGTTAAAGTATACACTATGTTTGGGTAAAAGCATTGGTGGTTTTAGTTTAACCAGTTTAGGTGGAAAAGCAGCTCTCTCTCTCTATATATATATATATTGTCGTCTCCACACAACATTACTGTTCTTAAACAGATTTCACTGTGCCGTACACACACCACTGGAGCTCTACAACTCGAGCACACAATGGACAGAAGAAGCAGAAATGTTAACGCCTGAAGTAAACAAACCCACTGCCTTTATACTCAAGAGGCAGTGAGTAACAGCACAAACAGAGAACAGCAGCAGGATCGAGCTCGTTGTAGACATATGTTTTTAACAGGTGGAGCTCTAAAAAATGACTTCCCATCACTGCATGCTCCACAACAAGGGGCTGTTTGGCCCAAGCTAGTTACTGCACATCAACCACCTGTCTTTTTGGAAACATCTGCATGGATATCTACTAAGTAAAACTGTACAGTATTTTTGGATGAATTCATCCTTCTCTGTTATGATTAGTGTGTCCAGGAAACTGTCTTTCAGGGAGTATGAATGCACACTAAAACAGAATTCAAGCTGATGTTCAAACCACCTGGGATGGTGAGGACTAAATGATGACAAATACGTCCGAAAGAGGCGCCTGTGGTATTTAGGTCCTTATATCACAATCCAGCAGAAAGCTGCAATTTTGACATCAGCGATGATTGCAGTCATTCCCACATGACAACACAACTGTTAAGGACTCCCGCGTGTCTTGTGCTATTTTTGTCACTATATTTGGTAAAGGCAGAAACGTACAATTTTCCCACAGTCACACAAAATGGGGCAAAGCCTGACTGCTACAGTATAGATGAGGCACTCACTTCTTCCTCCCTGTTGTGCTGAGCTTGTTAATTCTTATGGTGAGGAGTGGCACAGTGAGAGCCTGGACAACTATGCTGCACACATTTCACATCTTCACACAAAAATGCACAAAACTTTCAGCGATATGCCTCTTCTCAAATATGGTGGAGGTTTATGGGAATCAATTTGTGGCTCTTAAAATACTTATTTAAATGCTCAGCCCCATGAGAGTGTTAATTTGGATATCTTTAAAACTGGGTGAACACTGGGTGTGCTCACATGCATACACTCACTTGAAGCCCTTAGGAGACAAAAAGAGTCAAACAGCGTATAAATGTAATCCATTATTCATAATGCATGTGAGAGATGTGGCAGGTCTGAATGTAGAATCGTAAAAGGGACAATCACAAAAAGCAGCGAAAGAGCTGGATCCCACTCATCCCTGACCAGAGAGACACTGGAATCCCATTTCTTAAAAGCAAGTATGTTCTGCCTTTGCAAGTACCAGCCCAGTCCATTAGTATCTGGAGTGTCTACACTTATAACAGAGTGAGGAAGAGAGAGATGTGAAGTGCATCTTATTGGCATCATAAAACACCATCACTGTCACACTGATACGGTTTTATTCACTCACTGACTGGTCTAGACTTCAGCAATAAGGGATAAGGGGCTTTAGCAATGTCATCGCCAGTGTAGAGAAGACACATTCAAATGTTTTAATCCCCATCTGGTAATTCAACGGACTTGACATCTTTTTGATAGCAGATATTCTGGAGCATTTCAACAGGGAGCAACTTCACCCTCATGTCCACTGCAGGGGTTGACGCTACCTGCTATTAGCTGCACATGACCTTTGTCTAAACAGAATTATTACGATATATGTGTCTCCATATTCAGTATATGCAGCACCCACCACTCATCTAACATAACCGGTCTACTTAAAAATGTTTCACCAACACGATAACATTAACTGAAAACACAAAGTGCATCAAAAAAATCTAAATACATCAAAATAATCCTTGATAATAACCAATAAATCAACAGTTCTGGTCATGTTTACAAGGAAACTGCAGTTTGCATCCTATTTTTAAACCCAGTGCTTTACTTCTGGTTAAAAGACAAACGGTATGTTCTTCAGGTACAATCCTTGTAGACAATATGTACCCACCTTTTGTGTTTTCAGTTAATGTTATTGTGTTTTCCTATTTGTGCTGGTGATTTGCACTTGAGAGCCACTGTAGATTTGTTATCAAAACAGACCGAGGAAAAAGCAACATTGTGAAAAAAAGTGAAGCCAGATGATTGTGACCAAGTTGAAGTGTGGCTGAACACAAGAGGTTTCAGAATTCCAAAGCTTAAAAAACACAGCAATTCCATAGTTTGACGGGACCCTTCTCTGCACTGCTTATTATAGACACACACGGTCCCTCATTCAGCTCTGTGAATATTGCCCGTCAGAGACAATTTTCTGATGAAAGACACAGCTTCCAACTGATGTTACGTAGTTTTTGCTCCTCAAGACCAAACCTGAGGCAAAATAACAACAAAAAACACCACAAGTTCAACACTGCACATTTAAGCCCCATTTATAAGTGGTTCGTAATTTCAAGTGTTGTTTGTGAACAAAAGTTGAAACTTAGTAAGTAGACAGGGCTGTAAAGAGACGACCGCAAAAATGATGTGGTTACAAAGAGAAGAAACAGGACCAAAATGTCTGAGGACCATTGTGTCAGGATTCACCTGAAGCACTTTAAAGTTTAAAAACATGTCAGTAGCTGATTGAAACAAAAATTGTTTTTCTAGCATTAGCAAACTCGCAACTATTGCCGTGCAATACATCCATGCTCATTCTTGTTCACTCTCACAACTGACTCCGACCAATTACGTGGACAGAAACGTGCATGACGTTTGATTGTTCCAAATTAGCTACTTGAAGATGGAACAAGGACAAGACAGAATGAAATAATTGTTGAGCACAGCTTTATGGATGCCTACTATTTCCTTCAAAATCTTCTACTTCTGCTGTAAGACCAGAATGTGATGATGTGGACAGAGCACTGACCTTTTTCTGGAGACACAGATCATATACAATCTGAACACAGGATATTTAATTATAGTACATCATGACTGCATATAAAACACTACTCCACTAAAATGTAGAGGGACATACTTAACTTACAACAGAGCACTATAGAGAGCAGCCATGTGGGAAAACGGATCTTGGAAATGTTGAAAAAGTATTGACTGCTATCCAAACTTTTAACATCCCAAAAATTGAACAAAAGCAATTAGGATTTAGCTCTGATGTGGAAATAATTATGCCTGATTTAAAACATGAGTTATGGTAGGGATGAATCAATACAATGAGGGCCCATAAGATGATAAACTGCATATCCTTCCTGGGAAACTTAAAGCTTACAGTTGCAGTGCATTTTCACTGAACCAGGTTTTCTGCAGTTGACCTCTTGGTGATGGTAGGTGGAGTTTTTCAGTGGGGAATACTCTAATAGCTAAATGAAGAGGCACATGGCAGGAACAGGCTTAGGCAATGTTTATCTGCACTTTTGCAAGCAGAGAGAAGGCAGTGAAGATATATTCAACTAGAAGAAAAGAGCTTCAGCTCCCGTGCAAAATGCTGCTATTTTGTAATCATACATCCCTGATCTGGATGACAATTACTGTATATCAGAATATGCTGTATGATGGTATAAAGGTTTTAAATATCACACTTAATTACACAGATCGACATCATTATCATGTGTGGCCAAACTATGTCAAACTATGCTAACACTGGAAAAATGGAAATGAATCTTATTGTCACAGGCTTAAAACGGAGCATCAGTTATCACTGTGATGGAGACAAGTGACACTTTCCAGCAATTGAGATGAAAATGAAGATCTTGAAGAAGCTCGACTCCCTTCTTGAAAGGGATGCATGTGGATGCCTCTCTGTGGAGGCTTTAAGATGACAGCAACGCTGGGCCTGGACCAGAATACGCAGAAAGGGATTATATATCCAATCTGGCCAGGGATTATCACAGAATCCCCCAATGAAGTGCTGGTTGTAGCCAGAGAGAAGAGTGCCAACTCACAAAGATGTTTCAAGTGGCTACAGCATGTGATGGGTCGATGGAACTGGTGTTTAATTTTGTGCTTGCAAAGATTATGCAATTCCCCATTTGCTGAGTCCTTTTTTGACCCAAAACTCAAAGTAAAGAAAAAGTAGCATAGAAACTCATCAATAGAGACACAGTCAACAGAGTTGCTCAGAAAATAGACCTAGATAATAATAGATAATGAAATAAAATACATTAACAGTGAAACTACTGTAACTTGTAAATAATTGTATGTATTATGTGTGTGTGTCTGGACTGATATTTTTCCAACATACAACTGCTGTCCTTAATGCAAGTCATTGAGGGCCCTTCAAAGATTGTAATGTGTTGTGGCAGGAGAAGAGCTCTTCTGTCTATAAAAAGCTAATTTCTGCCACATGGTCAAAGGCTGTGGTACATCAGATGGACACAAGACAGCAGGGACTGTGTGAGGCTAGAGAGATCAATCCCAGATGGTTCATTTCTTTGTTAACTGGCACAGAGTATCCTAATTATTATTCGTGTGAAGAGAGGCTCTTCTTTGAGTCTGATAGCATTGGCTGACATGGCCCGAGGCAAGGCCAAGACCGATCCCAAAAAAACACTGGAAAACAGTGCTACTTTCACACACAAACACACACACACACGCATACTGGTTTCCATTACTTCAGAGGACATTACATAGGCTTATATTAATTTACTCTAACCTTAACTATTACTATAGTGTCCCTAACCCTACCACTGGCCCAAATTTAACCTAACCCTAAACTCAGTCTAACTTTAAAACATGTCTTCTATATGTAGTCATTTACATAATGGGGACTTGATTTTTGTCCCCATAAGGAATATAAGTCCCCATAATGTGACTGTGGAAACAGATTTAGGTCCCCACAACATAAGGAAGACCAGGTACACACAAACACATATCTTATGGCTGAAAATGTAAATTTCTAAACATACCTTAATATATGAGCAGGTCTATAAATCTGCTGAAGTACAGACCAACATAAACTTTAGCTGAAAAGTACACTGTACATATACTGCATATGCACTTCGTAAGGGCAACAATAACATACAGTAGCGCACTGATACTGAAATGGCAGCTGATAATTATGTCAGTGAGTGAATCAACTATTATAATCCTCTCTGATGTTGACTGTGCTGCTATTCAGTTACACTACTCAAAACACACTTTAGTCTACAATGAACACACTGTGTCAGCTATGATTCAAACACACTCTGAGGTTGTGTGCCGAGGTCTTTCAGTGTTAAGATGAGCTGCAAAATATGACAGCTAAGGACTTTAAAGCTATTATCCCAAGTACTGACTAGTTTTAACTGAGACCAATTTGCCTCATAAGCCTGAAATCAGGGAAAAACTGCTCAACTCCAAGCCAACCACTAACTAAGCAATGTTTGTTAAGCTCACCAACTTACATATTGATTGAACAAAACATTTTTTGTTGTTGTTGTCAATATGGGTGCTGTAAAGAGTTAGCAGTCATTCATTATAAGTTTTACGAGTGTTTGTAAACTAAATTAGCTCCTGACTCCAGCTCAACATGTACGGACAGGTATGGGGTGTCCACAAACATTTCTTAAAATGTGGACATAATCCTGCAGCTTCATTTGTGCATTTCCTATATATGTACAAAACACACTTTATATACAGTACCTGCACATACAGTATACTGTATATTCTCATTTACATCTTTGAGTTTTTCCCATAAAAGAACAAGCTTTTTTGCATTTTAATCCTATCCAAGCAATACAGGTTTCTCACCTTTCACCAGTGACTGAGAAAATGAATGAGTTTACATTTAAGACACAGGCGCCAGAAATCACTACTCTCTAACCAAATATACCTGTCAGTGACACATATAAATTAAATGAAGTACAAAATAAACAGATATAGATGACGGTGGTGAATAGTAAAATGTTTGAGTGAAGGGAAAAGTCAAGGACATGGAAATAGGTGGCACTAAAAAGGGCAGAGTTATTCATCCAATTAAATTTATCACCAACATGAAGCACATTTGGCAGGCTGGGTTGCTGAAACTGAAAAATGGGAGACGTGTGTCCTCGGGCATGCCCCTACACACACACACACACACACGCACACACACACTATAGTCTTCCATCAAAGCGATGGCAGCTGTAAGCACTATTTCAAGGGACGCCATTATGCAAGGAAAATGTCATTAGCAATTTTACAATTTCATGCATCAGTGCCAACATGTCTCTGAAGATGGCAGGGCACCGACGCAAGGTAAGGACCGGAAACTCTGAACGCAGACCTATTTGACTGAGATGGAGGAAAATGAATTCTCTGCTGCAAACCAACCTCTTCTGCTCCGACCTGCCGCAAACTTCTGTTAGAAATGCCTCATCATAATTAAATTTATTTACTCTACTACTATAATTTTCCCTCACTAAGTAAAACCTATTGTACTCTCAATAAATAGAACAAGCTGTTCAACACTTTTTGTTGAACCCACTTCTTTAGACCTGTTCAACTGTTCAACATACAGTATGTTTTTGTTTTGTTTTGTTTTTTTTGTTTTTTTAAACTGTACAGACTTTTTAATGTTAAAACTGTAGTATGTAACTTTTTGGTAGAAAACAAATTTAAACCTTTTTCAAATGAATTACTCTGTGACCGAGGCAACAGCAACATTGAGCTAGTGAAGCAAGGCAGCTGCAAACAGCATAGGCTCCCTTTACACCTGGCATTAAAATGTCTTTTCTGGGATCGGATTGCAATCAGGATAGTGCCTGACCACTTGTAAATACAGATGTAAATACACCGGAGGATGGATTGTGATCCGATCTGTGAAACCACTTTGGGAGGTGACCACATTGAACATAAGTGCAAGGGGCCTTCTGCAAGGAGCTCGCATGTTCTCCCCGTGGTGCGTGGGTTCTCACCGAGTACTCCAGCTTCCTCCCACAGTCCAAAAACATGCAGATTTGGGGATTAGGTTAATTGGACACTCTAAATTGCCCATAGGTGTGAATGTGAATGTGAGAGTGAATGGTTGTCTGTCTCTATGTGGCCCTGTGATGGACTGGCGACCTGTCCAGGGTGTGACCCTGCCTCTCGCCCTATGTTAGCTGGAGATAGGCACCAGCGCCCCCCGCGACCCTTAATGGATAAAGCGATAGAAAATGAAAATGAGTGAGTGAGAAATTTGTTGGTGGCTCTGACCACAGCAAATCTGAAGGGGAAGAGGGGGAGGTGATGTAAGAGATGGATGACCGTGATCGGATAGCAGTCGGATCTTGATGGACACCGGAGACACATCAGGTGTATATGAAATTATTTAAACCCTGTTATTGCTCACCGATCACAGAAAACATTCTAATGCCAGGATGTAAAAGGGGCCTTAGAGTTTGACTGAAGACACACAAAAAAGCCCATGAAAAAATTCAAAAGTAAATTCTATTGCTCAAAATAACAACAAAAAAGCTGCACATTTCTTGCACCCACTCATCCCTGTGTCTATCAGGTCTAATAGGTTTGCTTGACAGGGCCTGTTTTCAGATATGGGACAATTAAGGACACAGGACAAAGCATACAAGTAAAAAAACATCACCTCTGTTCACAAACACCAAACATGATAACTAAAACACCATCATCTGGCAGTGAAACAACTTTTCCTCCTTGAGTTGCTTCCAAAGATACTATACACGCAGTAAAAAAAAAGAAAGACGCACTGATTTATGGAACTGAGTTGTGACTCTTCTGATGACTAAAATTTTTGAAATGTCAGAAAAGCCAGTTAGGATCAGTTGGTACGTTTGTGTCCTCTTTTCATTGAATAGCAAATTAAGGAGACAATGCTTTAATTTGGTCTGACTCTTGTTGTGCAAATCAATCAATCAGTTAGGTCAAAAAACTGTTTATATCCAGCTTAGCACTTTCATAAACAAGCTATGACAACACATTGGCTTCAGCCAAAGCAATTTACTGTGGGCATCTTAATCAACACCATTAAAGGTTTATCACAACTTGGCTCTGAGAAATATGAAACACAGGCAGTTGGATGCTCAGATGGATGTCAAACAAAGCCCCAGGCTTATTTGGAAGAGTAAATTATGGCAAATTGTTTAATTAAACCGTGTTAACATGCATCATTTTACAGACTAACTCTGTGGTGCAGTGGGTGATTTTGTCAAACGGGAGTCCAACCCCCTCCCATGGTAAATCTTGATTCTGATTTCTGTTCCGACCCCACAGTTGTCAGTTGTTCCCACTTTACATTGGATCACACTGAATGAGTTCACAAAACAAAAAAACAAGCTTAAAATCATTACTAACAGAATAACTAACACTAATCAACACTAACAGCTTGCAGTATACCTATATGTCCTTGATGTAACTAGACTTTTGATATTTTGATTAATTATTCTTCATTTGAAAAAGACTCAACAAGGGAACAAGGGTCTTTCTGCATGGAGTTTGCATGTTCTCCCTGTGTGTGTGTGTGTGTGTGGGTTTTCTCCAGGTTTTCCGGTTTCCTCACACAGTCCACAAACATGTTACAGGTTAATTGGACACAAACGTGCCCATAGCTGTAAATGTGTGAATGTTTGTTTGTCTCTGTGTGGCCCTGTGATAGACTGGTGACCTGTCCAGGATGTACTCTGCCTTTTTTGCCCTATGTCAGCTGGGATTGGCATCAGTGACCCTGTGACCCTCTTGTGGAGGATAAAGCAGTAAACAATGAATGAATGAATGAATGAATATTCTTTATTTGTATAAAATTAATCTTGTGCTGAACCTCACCTTCCATTTGGTGAGGTTCCTAGATTTCAACAGAATTTGATGACTTGAACATCAAATAACTCAAAAGGCTAATGAGATGATAAATAGCAGCACTGACATGGAACAAATGTAATGCACACCTTAAGTGCATTGACTTTGATTTTGTTGCCCTGAGTTGTCTATATTGGCTACTTCTCTTAATACATTTAAAATAGCTCACAGCAGTAACCCTGCTCAGGACCTCTTGTACACAATTTAACACTTGGCCTAAAATACAACAGGGTCGGAAGGAAAAAGAATTGCATTACAAATCAGTGTCAAACTGTTGGCAGGGCAGATGAAGAGAAACTATGCAGATGAAAGGCATCATAATTAAGCCACATAATCAGAGGCATCTTTGAGGGATCAGCCATCAAGCTGTCCACACCGACAGTCCAGTGAACACAGTCATCATGGCAGTGCTGAGCTAAATGTGCGGGGATAAAAATGACAACCTGGGATGATTTTTTTCTCCATCCCACCAGTTTGTGCTCTTCCTCTCTGTTCCCTCACTCTCTCTTCGTTCTTATTTCACAAACATCCCCGATTTCAGAGCGTCATCACTACAGCTCAATTACTACAACTATATATTATATAGCTACTCATTACTGCTAACATTATTATCCTCATCCAACCTTCGTCTATGGAGGATCAAACAAAACTGAAGATTTAAATTTCAATAAATGTTAAATAGTGATCAATGAAGTAACGCAGTAAAAGTATTTAGAGATGTATACTACATGGGCGCCTGACCATTACACCAACAGGGACTGCAATGATGTATTCAAATACATATACAGGACTTTAATATGGAGTTGGTCCTCCTTTTGCAGCTATAACAGTGTCCAAACTGCTTTCTTCAAGATTTTGAAGTGTTGTGCCAAATTATTATGTAGACCATTTATGAGGTCAGGCACTGATGTTGGATGAGAAGGCCTTACTCGCAATCTCTGTTCCAGTTCATCCCATAGCTGCTCACTTGGGTTGAGGTCAGGACTCGTAGCACGTAGGTCAATTTCCTCCGCACCAAACTTGTCAAACCATGTTTTTATAGTCCTTGCTCTGTGCACTTGGGCACAGTCATGTTTCCAATAGAAAAAGGACCATCCTCATTTGTTGCTCCAAACTTGGAAGCATAGAATTGTTCAAAATGTCTTGGTGTGCTGAAGTGTTAAGACTGTCCTTCATTGGAGACAAGAGGCTGAGCCCAAAGCTCCACTGAAACACCAGAATTCAATACTTAACAGGAGCCAAATACTTTCCTCCATGTAGTGTATATTGGCAGCACAAAGAACTGAACAGTCTATATTTCCCAGAAAAAATACTGCTGTATTAAACTGCTGTTAAGGCTAACTAAACTTTTCCTGCCAATTTGTCAATTTAAATTTAATGCGTCAGTGAGCTTAGTATTTGATGGCGAAATGGAAGAGTCGGGAACAGCCAAGTCCTGCCGTTTGCAGACTAATGCAGGCTGCAGCATAAAGTCACATGGCAGAATGATAGGAAAAGGCCAGTTACTGATTGAGAATAGCTTGTTTTGCTGCCTACATAATTCTGCAACCTGCATGGTACCAAAGTTGTCAAGAGGTTCGCTTTATGTGCCCACTATACTGTAATGTGACAATTTAATCAGTTTGTGTGCAATGCAGGAAATAACTCCAATCACTAATGTTCACAATATCTGGCAGAAAAGAATATCAGCTCAATGCCATAGCAAGTATCAAAGACAAGAATTTACTGGGTGTATTAAATCATGAATTTTTACAATAAAAACTACCAAAAAATAATCAGTTAAAACAACAGCTCACTAAGCCTGTAGTGCTGTGAATTTCAGCTTTTTATTACCAGCACTGTTGTCTCGTTTCCTCCCATTGATGACATCTAATCCTCCATCAAAAGCCTGTAACCCGTCTTAAACCTCCTACCTCACTTTTAAGAGTTTTTATGGCGTGGCTGTTAAACCTATTTATGACCATTCAGAATGACAAAATGAAAAACAAAACAAAATAACAGAGGGCACATAATTCAACGTCTAATAAAGATAATTACTGATGCATCTCTGAAAAATACAACTCATTCACAGCTTGAAATTTGGAGAAAATAAAAGCAGCGACAAACACAATAAGCAGTCATGACTGACAATGTTTGTATTGCTTTACTTGAACCAAATTTATTAACCACTTTGGAAGAACGCTATTTTGCACCAGTGCTAAAAAGCACTTGTAAATAAAATTTAGACCAGAAAGCAGGCTTATGTTTGTGTCCTAATACAGGGGAAAAAAGGCCATGATAAAGCTCCTGTACCATGGTTACCTTGAGGCTATTTTGCAACAAGAGTGCATCGAGGGAGAGTGTTTCCATAACTGTGTGTCCCAGTAGTCAACAGTCACAGCTGTGGTGCACTATAGGAGCTATCAGAGAAACCTCTACTGGCTCAGGAAACATCACTAAGGCCAAATGGCAGAGTCACTCAGAGTAGTGTCCACTATACTGTACATAAAGTAATGAACTGTTGCAATTCCAATCTGCTTTTAAGCTCACCTTTCACTGTAAATTGGAGATGTTCGTAAGAGTATAGAGGTAACAGCTGTGTGTGTTTTGTGTCCTCTGTATGTCTAAACATGTCTAAAATAAATCTGTTTATACTTCAGTATCAGTGCTCCACATGTGTAACACACGTACGGTGTCAGACATAGTAACTAATCATTATTTGCACCCTTCATGTATCTTGCAACATTGCGTAATACACAAAGTTAAAGGTCTAAACTGCTGAATTAAAAAAAAAAAAAAAAAAAGATGGCAGAGGGTGATGATAGATTCAGAGCAGACACGCAGTACAAACTTAGGCAACACTTGTGCCGCGTGTGTTTAAAAATTCAAATCACTGACTGTTATGACGAACTCAGTTCATATTAAAAATCCTATTCCATATTATACATTAATTACTTGTTTGCCAACTATGCATAATGAAGATTAATAAGCACATGCTGTGTAGGGTTTCCTTTGGTCTATAGTGGAACGGGCCCTGGAATTAGGAAAACACTCATAGGGCTCGAGGATATTTTTCATTTGGCAACAACACTATATCATCTCCTTCTTTTCCATTTCACTAGAGATCTGACATGATGCAGTTTGTACCATGAAGAACTGCTTGTTAATTAGCTGTTAAAAGCATCAAAGTTAAAACAGAAAAACGCCTAATGCTGACTACAGCAATCGAAAAAAAGCAAAAATTGGAGAGAATAAATGAGACTGTGAATTACAGAAATACATATTGCTCTTATTTGCAGCTTGATCAACAACACTGGCAGATGGGCCAAGTGATGGTGCTGCCCTTCAAACAACAGCAGACTTTTGAGACAGTTTGAGAAGGACTGGGGCCATCTGCTCAAATGATTACACGTCTGACCAAAGAGAGGCAATAATTCTCTATAACCTTGGAGAGAAACGGGTTGGCATTGGTGCTGTTCCAACATCAGAAATAATAGAGTGAGTGTGCACACACCTGCAGTACACCACAAATCAGGTCTGACCTTGTAAGTGGTTTGGCTTTAATGTAGCCAGAATGACCTTAGATAAATTACCTCTTCCGTGGTTTGTAGAAAAACTGGAAGCTAGGCAGATAAACTTGCAACTGGATCAAAATGTACCCACCAGGGTCAAAGGAGACAAACTAGGGGGGTAAACAGCCTCAATTATTTATCAGTATAATGCAGCAAAGCTCAGCACCAGTGAAGCCGCTCCACTGTGGCACAGTCAGAAGTAAAATCCACGCAGCAATAAGCTGCCAAATAGGAGGCTGAAAGGTAAAGGGTCTCATTGTGAACAGTAGATTGGATTAAAGCTGTGGAAAAGAGATTCTGAAGACACTGTTGAGAGGATTACTCTTAGCGCATGTGAATATCACATCAAAAAGGATTTGAAAGTGTCGGTTGGTCGGTGAGTTTATTCTCTGTGGGAGTGGTAGGGGAAATCTGCAGCAGGGCCTTTTTTGTTTTCGAAGGAAAGAAGCAGTGGAGCTTCCTCAGATCTGACATCACAATGTCAATGTAAAAATAGGCGAGAATGTCAGATGGTAAACCACGCACTGATCAATTAAAGAAAGTCCCGACAAAATGCTGTAAAGTAATTACTGGTACTCAGCTGTGAGGAAGTGGAAATATCCTGTGTCATTCTGTTGGCGCAAAATTAGCAAACTCCCATGTGATCCGTTTATAAATTAGTTCTAACACTATGGCTGGATACAGACAGACACTGGGCACTTCTTCAGGCTATATATGTATTGCAATTAAAGGATTTATACCCTAGTCCTTTGAATTGGAAAATGTATGGCTTCATAAATGAGCTCAAGCTGATGGCCACCTTTCATCCATTTTCATTTACACCATTATTTCCATTCTTAATTGGCTGGTGGTGAGAATAATTAAAGCCGAGCCACATGAGGGAGTCAGAGGAATTAATTTGAAGCTGATGGTTGTACACATTCCAACATCTTATTTTCCCAGTGACCTTGTCACTTTTATCCCATATGGACAAACAATTTGATTCACACCCTCAAAAGCACATCAAAGTGAAGGAACTGGTAAGTTGCAGGATCACCTGCTATAGTTCACTTGATGCATGAGTATCCTATGAGCTGACAGGCTTCGATTGCACTGGGAGAGAGAGAGAGGGTGTGTTAGATTTTATCAGTATGCATGCCATGTTGAAAGGGATTTCCATCCTGAGCACAGAGCATCAAAGAGAGAGAGAGAGAACCTGAATCTACAAGCTGCACAATGACCTGCATTTAAATGCTGTCTGTCCTCTGGGACCCACACTCTTCAAAGTCACACACACTGTAGACACTGAATGTTATATCAATAGTCACAGAAATCCACAGAGGCTTGCACACACCTTTGAATACATCTACATATTGTAAAAACACATTTTCAACCACACGCCACTTCATACAAATAAACACACACAGATGCACATCATACCTGCATTTGTGGTAGACATGTGTTTATTATTATACACAGGTCACCCATTTGAAATGCTTTTTTGAAAAGGTTGAAAGAGCACAGATGGGCCTGATTGAGACATCATATCCCTTCACACCCACCTACAACCATTCACCTATAATGGTAATATCTATCAATCATATGGTATCCATGATCCCTATTCCTATTTAACTGGGACCATATTTAAAAATGGGCATTGTGCCATACTGAAGACTTGAAACTAGTAATTATGACTCGTAACTCCTCAGGAAAATGAAGACATACCACAATATAGAATAAAAACCCAAACAAAACAAGAATGAAGCAGCAACAAAACACTAACAGAATAGACGCACACTACAAAGCAGAGGACTTGGGTGGAAAATGGGCATGACACATCATATCAATATCACTGCAGATATAATCTTCAAACAAGGCAAGTTTACTCATATAGGGCCACTCATTTGTAATGTATTTTTTGTCTCTTCAAAGATGCAAAAACAATAAAATTGAAATAGAATGGAAACAGCGAAAGTGTGATTTAAATACAATAAAAACAAGCAGACAGAATAACTAAGGAACATTTGTTCCAGAGGTGGAGAGAATAGAAACTAAAAGCCACGTCACTCTACTTGGTTCTGATCCTTGTAACAATGATTAAACCTGTTCCTGATTCTGGATGTTTCACCATTAAAGAAATAGTGTTAATGATGTTTGACATCTGTCTATGAACAATATTGACAATGTTATGTGGAGTGTTCCATCACTCTATGATTTTATATAAAGGCTCATCAGCCAGGACCACACACACACACACACACACACGCACACACACACGCACACACACACGCACACACACACTGGCACAACACATCCAGTACACTAGGACTAGAAGAAGAGTGTAGGAGGAGATTGCACTCATTGTAAACAACAGCAGTGGTGAAACTAATGGGGGGGTCCCCCTATGGCTCCATCCTGCACCTAATCGATGATGCATGATAAGGCAGCAGTGAGGCCTCAGGGGAGACTGATGGAGTCCTGTGACTACGGCAGAAAACTCACTGTCACACTCAACAGAGCAGCGGGATGTTTTGCATTTCTGGATGAGGCGATTTGCAGTTAATGATCAAACTGGGTGATGGGTGAAGTCTTAGAGACAATTGTTATCAATGACTTTAAGAAGAGCCAGGCTTTTACGTTCTCATTGTTGGTCTCCTCTGCTTTGGGGAATAAAACAGTGTGATACATATTTTCCCAAAGGAATGATGAATGCCCCAATCAGTGTGACCCCATCAGTCACAAACATATCCCTGTTCTGTGCTTCTGCCTTTATACTTGAATGCTGTAGCAAAAATGCTGAATCTCAGTTGCAGTTTGGAGTGGATTTGTGTGTCTGTGTGTCAATATGCAACTAGATGAGTGCAACTTAGAAGTTGCACAAATATTGTGACAGTGATTAAATAACATTAATGTGTGGGTAAGATGGAAATTGCAGGTAAGTGGATGCGTTGATCTGATACTTGTCTCATTCCACAGTATTGCTATAACCACTGAGCTTCACTTTTAATGAGACATCACACAGACAGAACAGGCTGCAATGATCACATGATGTATCATTAATGGTGATTTGCAAATATTAAAGACATTTACTGGGGTTTGTCTCTCAAATGTACATCAGTAAAAACAGAAAAATAATCACACCTGTCCCTTAAAAGGTAAAGCTCTTAAGGATTATATTCCATACTATGCTCTAATATTTTAAGAATTTTTGGCCAATAAATACATAAACAGATCTACAATAGGGAAAGTGTTATGAAACAACATTCATGTTAGACATAAAATTGTACAGATCTATTTGACTGGTTCATACTGTGGGAGGTTTTGGCCATTTTCTTGGCACATACTAGCCTTCAGTATGTACTTTGCCTGCGATTGTGGATAAAGAGGCAAATGATTACTTGCATGCAAGTATACCTCAAGGCATAAAATTTTCAAAATGTCAGTATTTTAGTAAGCAGACTAAACCTCAACATGTTTCTCGTGATCATGCAGCCAACTGCAGCTTTCAGTCCAATCATTTCCAGAAAAATCTATTTAAAAGAGCCACCCGGACTGAAAAAGGAATCAACTACATATCAACAATTAAGTGCATGATGTGTAATGACAGTTGTAATATAGCTTAAAGGGAAAAAAAAACACCTAACATTTTGTTTAAAGTTAGAAAAACACTGGAAGGGTGAAAATGCAGATCTGCCGTGGTGAAGATTGAAAAACGATTCTGTCAGCTGACAAACTGATAAGAGCCGAAACTGTGAAGCGAGTTCACCTCCAAATAAACTACATTCTGTTACTAAATTCATCACAGAGTATGATGGATGGAGAAGTGACTGAGAAAACAGATGATTATTCTAACGCAGTGGTAGCCTTTGGCCTCAAACAAATAAAAAGGCAGGGCTGATGCGCACATGCACATGTCTCATGACAAAGTGACACGTATTTGGGTGATTTTTGCAGATGCATATGTTACGGCCCCAGGGTCGTGGGTTCCTTTTTGCTTGTATGTATGAGTCTGCATGTTAGTGTGATGGGTTGCAGGTGTGCATGTGTGATTGAATGATGTGTGAGTGTCTAGGTGGTTCCTGAGAGCTGATTGGTCCTGCACAGGAGGTTCCATTATAAGAGGCCTGTTCATCCCAGCTGCAGTGGGACTTCCCTTTAACCACTTTCAGCCAGACTGCCACTTTGTGTACTTGTTTTTAATAAACCTTTAAAATGGCTCCTTTAGTGTGTTACTGCTGGTTTTGTTGGGAGTTGGAAACTGTGCACACGCATTGTTTTTGCAATTTAAGCTGAATATAAATATGGTTCCACTGTTGCCCAACTTTCAACACTTTGCCTCATAAAATCTATATCAACTTAAATTCATCCACCATTCGACTGCAAAGGTTCACTGGACAGTTAAAGTGAAAGGATGGAGCGTGCAATGAGAATTTCTCAGCTGGATGTGCTTTGCAGTGAACTCCATTTGAATAAAAATCATGAGCACATTAAAATAAACCTAAACTAACCCAACTATTACAGTCACTGCATCTTAGGCTTCAACAAACTCAGCATCATGTGCGTGTGCATACTGTCCTGCCACAACTACATTTTCCTTTCTGACTTTGATGGGCAAGTGTTGTGGACAGATGGAACTACAGAGGGAAAGGACAGACAGACTGAAGTTCCTGGAATTAATAGAGAAGTCAGTTCATGGAAATTGTCCAAGAGCATCGTGGCTATTTTATTGTTGCTCTGTTCTCTAAAGGGTGCAAATGTTAGAACACTCTAAATATGTAAATCTCTTAATGAGAATTGACAGATTTACATTTAAATACATGTTTAACTCCACTGCCTCTGCGTGACCTTCTAGTCTCTGTGGATTTTTATGTACAGTTACATCACTATACCGTGAACACACTAAACAGAACAGGGCACTATAGTTTCTTTAATATACATTTTATATCAGTATTTTACCTTTTACCACCTATTATTAATCGGAGTAATTTGCTTGTTATGTTTATCCAATATATGTCCATCACTTTTTGTTGCACGAGTATAACCTGAAGATATCGTTTGACATATCTGAGATATCAGAGGACAGCAGAGAGGTGATGGCTTTTCAGGTTTCCCAAACATACTTCAAACAAGTGAATATATCGCTTTAATTTTGATACGTTTTCAACTTTCCTCTCTAAGTGGACTCTTGTCATATAATTTACTTTTGGAAATGGAATGCTGCAGCTATGGACACTATTACCTTGGCAGAGGTTTGCACTTTCAGTGTCTAGTTCATTGCACCGGATCATTTTAAGATCTTTTTCAGAAATAAAAATCTCTGTCACTGCACAAGTATTTGGACTACATTCAACTGCAGCAGGGTCTCCACAGATCAATTTATCCTTGAGAGTTAGCCGCTGATGCTAGGGAAATGATAATTACATCTCCAGCCCGTTGACATCCATACATTCCTCTCTGTCACACACAGTCTCAGTGGGATTGACTCATATTACGCTGTTGTTTCCTCTGTCTCTACTCTTAGTTCTTTGTTTTAGGATTGTAGCATTATGTTTGAAGGACTTTTAGACATTTATTTATATAGGACACACACAGTTATAAAGTGCTTTACCAGCAGTAATATAATTAAAGTAATTAAATTAAATGAAGACAATTAAAAAAAAAAAAAGTAAGGATATCATGTTTCCTGATTCCCATAGCTGTCAGGGATAATAGCCTTATTATCTGTGTTTGAAACGAGGTACTAAAGCAATGCATTCATAAGAAATGTTTCCATGATTAAATCAGAATATACTGCATTTTACCTTCTTTACCTTCTTTACCTTTACCTTCACATGGAAGAGCAATAATGTGACCCCAGAGCCATGCAGTGATCAGACACTGATTTTTCTTTACCAGTCTCTATGATCATGTGGGTAACAGAACGGCACCAAAATAATAAAGTTGAGTGTGCTACAGAAACACTGAAAGAGAGGGTCAGCATTTTGATTTGTTTTGACCGTTTTGGAATGAGAAAATCCATGCTCATAGCAATAGCTCTCATCCACTGAATTCTACTGTAAACACAACGACAATAACCAATGAGGCCGACTTGCATGTGAGGCCTCGTAGTCCACAGTCCACTGCAACACGAAACCGATTCTCAACACCCAACCTGGAGCAGCAGCCTGGGAAAGAGGTCAGAAAGAAAATCAAGAGCAGCAGCTGTTACATTCAACACTATTGATAAGAGTCACAACGGCGACTTTTGGTATCTGCTTTCATTACCAGATGCCAAAACCATGTATGTTATTATCAGGATAATTTTATTTAGGATAAGATGGTCAAATAATGCTAATGTGCAAATATGTGTTTTTATACTGTAGAAAATGAATTTTAAAAAAGAAAACTATAGGGTAAATATTTGCTCCTATTTGTCAGGATTATTAGTTGAAAATACCTGTTTCTGCACACTGGGTGGAGCAGTTAGGTGACACAGCATTACTAGAAAGTTAATATCCCACTTAAATTGCCCATTACTGAGTATCTGTATTATTATTATTTTTCCTGAACACAGCTTGAATATATTACACACAGTATATCATAAAGTGTAACTCCTGCGCATCCCATATTTAGTAAATTGTATTGTAATTTAAATAAAGAATCTTGGACATTAAATTCAGCCTGGTTTGCTATGACTTTGTCCGTGCTGATGTTTAACATGTATAATGTAATGTCTGATCATAAGCGGACAGTCACGTTCTGTTAAATTTGACTACTGTCCTCTAGACACAAGTAGGGAATATAAATACTTATAATTTATATTGAGCATCCTGTAAAAATACTTTTACAGACCAGGTGGAGGAACATAACAGACAACAAACAAAAAACAATGACAAAAGAAATCAACAACCGAGATAACAATAAAAGTTATATAGTCAGTGGTAAAGGAAATAGAAAAATAAAAAAATAGGAGTTTAAAAGTAACAGTCCAAAACGGTAAGTTTGCTATGTTTATGTTGTTTTTTTCTGTTTACTGTGTACTATTCTTCTTTTATTTCCAGGTGAAAACCCAGAGTTTGAAATTGTGGAGCATTTGCAGAATTCACATTTGAGGGATAATTTGAACCCCAACTGAATTATCTTTGTGTGTTGATCCTACTTTGAATAGACTAAACTGTTCAGACATATTTTTAAAAGTTCCACTGTCAGTTGAACTAGTTTGTCATATCTATTGTCATGTAAATGTACTGAGTGAAATGTTTCCTGGAAGCTTCTCCTGTGACCACTTTCTTTACGCTGTTCTGTGTGCAAGAACGCGATTATGTGTTTGATGAGAATGGCTCTGCAGATGTTTGGTGTTTGTGTGAGTCAGTGCATATCTGTATCTGCACGAGTGACCAATTAGAGAAGAACAGAGGAAGGTATTTCTTATTATAGACTTTCACTGTGTAAGTCAAGGGTAGTCTACATGTATGACAGCAGTCTACAGGCATGTGCTTTTACATCAGAATTCTTGCCACTTCCTTCCGTATCGCCCCACAGACAAACCGTGTGTATATACACAGGAGTTTGGCCTGTAGCTCTATCCCGCAGAGCAGCTCATCAGATATGACCACTCTTTTTTTGTCAGTCACCCATTTTCCTCAGGGTGCTCTTTAACCTCCAGCAGGAAATATGGCTTCTCCACAACCCTGCCCTTTACTGAGGCCAAATGGACAACTACACACTTGCTATTAACTGCAGTCAACCTCGCACCATTTGTGTGACACTCTTGCAGAATTTGCCTCACAAGAACAGCGGTGACCACGTCCTCGTAAGTCATCAGCTTCCCTGCAATTCTGTAGCGGGAAAATGGCAGCTTTATTGCCGCAGTGTGTCTGATAAGACATTAACGAGGGTGATAAAGCAACTATAGGACCCAATACTTTGTGAGTGATCAAATGAGCGTTACCTGGCTTCTCTGATGAGTCAGAAGAAAGCCTTCATCCTCACAGTGAAACACACTTATTGTTTCCATGCATCTGTCAGCCATGCTCAACTATTTTGGAGGATTTTTCTCATTAAAACAGCTCTGTGGAGGAGTCCCTACTGTCAACAAAAGACTCACACACACACCATCATTTTACTGCATTTTATGTAAATCAAAAGTCTGTCTGCCTCCGTAGATTATGTCTTACAAATTATATCGTGTGACCATTATTTTATGTCTTTGTACAGATTGTGCACACATTTCAACAGTGTGGCAGCCCATCCCTCTGGTCCCTGTGATGTGTGGTGCAGTGTTGTGTGCAGGGTGGTGGGTGTAGACGCCTGCTGTCCACATGTTTTATGACTCCAGCTGACATTAACTGAAAACATGTGCTGCACCTGTCTTTAAGGAGTCAGAGACACACTGACAGAATGGCACTAGATTTAAGTGACAAGCAGTTCCTGTGTTAAAGACTCTGCTGTGCTTTTCTTTTGTGGGATTCATTTATATTTTTTTCAAAACTGAATCCAGTCAGTGCAGCTTTCACCTCAGATGGAATTTACTGAGCTCTACTGCCTTTTTTTTTTTTTTAAGGAGGTAAATTTTAGGATTTTAAACAAAGCATAGGATTTATCCTAGTATCCATTTTCTTTTTCTTTCATACAGTAAAAGATCTAAGCACCAACTCATTATTGCTAGATGCTGACTCCACCCATTTCTTTCCCAGATTCATTTTTTGGTCCTTGTAATTATGTTGCCATAGATGTGGCTTGCTCCTCATTACCTTCTCAATTGTCTTGACTAATAGCTAACTAATAGCTGAAAATAAAATAGAATAGTCCCTGTATACATGATGTGCTAATGCACAATGAGTCATACAGAGTACATCAGGTTTTTTGTCTCTTCCTATAATGTTTAGTGTGCAGAAATTGTTTAGGGACAATGCTCAGCAGCAGAATCACGTTTTAAATGCATATAGTTGAAGGAGGACAGCGTGTGCATCGTAATAAACCAGAAGGCAATGAAGGAGCACATCACCCGGTGTTGTTCACTGATGTGTTTTAAATAGCTTCTGTAAAACAATGAACCTCTGTGGTGCAGAGATATATGTTTGGACATTATTAATAAGTTAAGACAAAATGTGAAGGCTCTGAAAATGTATTAATCAGGTGAGCCAGAAGTACACAAACAGAAGATGCATCTGAGTGGAAAATAAATTTCAACTCAAGCAAAAACGTCCTTTATCCTACAGCTGTATCGCCTGTAGCTTTAAGTTCAGGACTGTATTTTAGGAGAAGAGCGTAAAGATCAGGATAATGTGTGCATTTGCATAGCAAATCAACACAAGCTACACTATATGGACAAAATTATTTGGCAAACACCTGCTTAGTGTTTCCGTCAGGCTTTGGGCTCAGCCTCTTATCTCCAATAAAGGACAATCTAATCTTAATGCTTCAGCATATCAAGACATTTAGGACGATGCTTTACTTCCAACTTTGTGGCAACAGTATGAGGAGGACCTTTTCTATTCCAACATGACTGTGTCTCAGTGCACAAAGCAAGGACTATTAAAATGAGTTTGGTGTGGAAGAACTTGACTGGCCTGATGGAGCACTGACCTTAACCCCACTGAGCACTTATGGGATGAACTGGGACAGAGATTGTGAGCCAGACCTTCTCATTTAAAGTTACAGTTCAGTGTTTCTCACCACAGTTGCTTCTGACCTCCAAAGCCTAACTCCTAACACTTACTCTGCCAAAAAGAAACTTGATATTTTTACAAAAGTATTTTTTTAATACATTTGTCTTCTAATGGTGTTTCTCATCACTACAGATTCACAGAAACACAGATTCGTGAGGAGCTGATAGTCTTAATCAGCATTGAGTGAACCCATTTGACAATGGTTTGAATGTAAAAGTCATTTGTTTATATTTATGTTTACACCAAAATGAATGTCTCAAAAACTAATCATTGTACTGGTGCATCTGTTTAATCCACTCCCTGGCTACACTGCTTTTGTCTCTAATCTCCTGCTTCTCATTCTCTCATCCTTCTCTGCCCTTATTCTGCAAAAGCAAAGATGAAAGGGTGAACAAGCCGCTTCTTTATCAAATTACACAACTTGGCTGCACTCCACTCTGTCTGCTTCATGGTGGGCTGTGGTGAAATATCGATTGGAATGTGGCTACGAGATGACGGCCGCTCAGATAACAGTAACTAAATGATGGATCCTTCAATAGGGTCCCTGAAGAGGCCCTTTAAAAACGCATCTTTGCTGTCTTCTAGCTAGAATTCACGGCCTGGGGGATGTTCACTCTTATCTATGATGTATCAAACTGTATTCATGTCTGCTAGTATAAACTGTTGCAGTGCCCTAGGGTTATATCCTCACACACTGTTCAGGCTGCAGATGGGTTCTTAAAATGTGCCTTTTTCCCTCCCTCATCTTCCTCCGCTCTACCTGTCAAACACTGCAAGTTCCTGTGCTTCCAGCCACCACAGATGCCTGTTTGGTACTGAAGGAAAGAGACAGCTGTAGTGAAAATACTAAATGTTTGTGTATGCGCGCGCACACACACACACACACACACACACACACCGGAATGTTTCATGAGGGTGCCACCAGAGCAGGTTAACAACTTTACTTCTTCATTAGCCCACTCGGCAGAGGAAATGGCTCTGACTGGGCTCCTGCTTCCTTTCATTCTCTGTGTGATTCACTCTGTTCACAATAAGTCTGTGTCTGTGTGTGTGTGTGTGTGTGTGTGTGTGTGTGTGTGTGTCGGCTGCCTCTGATCTAATTGTCAAGTGTTCAGCATGTCTGTGCGACAGCTGCTCACTGGCCACATGACTGCCACATGTTACCTTCACTTCCTGTTCATCTAACACAGACAAAACAGGTGGCCTGGATGGGGAATTAAAATTATAGTGGTTACATGGACATTACTATGCCCTAGCAAGCTACAAGTCAATAAAGCGGCATTTTAGGTAAAGTACCTTCTACCTGGCACACCTAAATAGAATTGGTGTAACAAATAACGAGTGTTGTTTAAATGGACCGCCTTGGTGTGACAGTGGCTGTGATTGGAGCGTGACAAATAGATGGCAGTCAGCTGGAGGTCTGGCCACCATGTCCTGCATGAACTAAACCAAGGCTTCATTTAGCTAAACCTCCTGATCCATCCTGATGATAACATGTATGTGTATGACAAGTCACAGACAAAGTGTTGCCAGTGGTCTCCTGTGTCATGCAGTGGCTTTTGTTCTTCAAATGTAGTTACACAAGTCAGATTTTTTTGGTGTTATCCGTTAACAATACAATAATAATCTTCAGTATTATGTAAATCAAGTGCTCTGAGAGAGAAAAATTACACTTCTGCACCTCATGTGGACAACCTTTGCTGATTATGCTATTATAACAAATTACAGATGGGGTAGGTCTTTAGGTAGCTATTGTCTGTTCCACAGCAACCTCTCCTGAAGTGAAATCATTTTTACTCCAAAAGGTGGTTTCAACAATCAGTGTCTTTTGGCAACCCTGCTTACTGCAGCTTTAAATACAAACAATGTTTCTATGCATCACAGGACACAAACCAGGAGGATCTGAGAGGCTCTGAATCAAGTCTCTGATTCAACATAGTGAACCATCAACCAGTATTGTTCTCTGGAGACTGTGGAGAGCCTTAACCTAATACTGTTATAGGTCTCATTATTGGAAGACAGATGACATTGAATTATAAGCTTTAGAGTGTCGTGGTTGCACATTTCCAGAGTTTATTCATTAAAATACCACTGATACTCTGTAATAACTTAAATTCCCCCCACTTGAAGGGATTTGTTAATTTGGTTCAAGAGCACAAATTGCTAATTTTAGGGAACAAATTATAGCTTTGTGCAGAGTAATCATTAAGAACTGCACCCTTGATACTTATCTCTCTGTCAATTAATCATATGAAAATGTAATGAAAAAAATTGAATTTCAGTGAAAGTAGGAGCTGCAGGGCCTTCATCATCAGACGCGCTGATTGACACATGCGTCGGGTTGGTGAACACTGAAACTGCAGTGAATTGACCTGTATTTCACAGCCATAGCATAAAATCACACTGCCCATAAAGTATACATTTTGCTAACTTTCTGCTGATTTACCTAGTTTATCATGTTATCATGTTAGTTTTATATCATTTTTTCTGTCCATAACTATACCTCTACTGTTTTCTCTGGGGAGATGGTGTTCCTCAGCTCCTTTTTGTGTATAATCAATTCAGACCTTAATATTTGAATTCCATATATTGAGGTGTGGAATGTGGCTGGGTGTGTGGGTGGAGGGGGTTTATGATAAGCACCTTGTGTTACATTTTGTATTAAAACTGCTATATAAATAAGGACTGAATTTCAAAGCTCACTTAAATTTACCAAATATTGCATAAGCTCGACAAACTGCCCAACTCCTCCATCAACTCCTCCACCCCCCCCCCCTCCCTGTTTTGTTTCAGTTTTGGTATTCTACCTGACGAAGACCCAGGCCGCTGCTGTGCTGTCTGCTTGACAGTGTTCTGTCAAGTCCCGGCCTCATCTTCCTCTTTTGTTGCCATAGAAACCAGTGGCTGTGGAAAAGTACAAGCAAGTGGATTGTCAGGGAAAAGGACAGAGGGAGGTTATGATGGTCTGTGCAACACTTCACTATGAGACAGCGGCCAAAAAACAAACAAACAAAAAAAGGGTCTTGAGTATGGTTTGTTTTACTTGAGGAACCAAAGAAAATTCTGTTTCACATTGCTGAGGTCAGGTGGTGTCAGACTGTGATCTCTGGTGGATTTAACACATTGATGTGTAAAAGGAATAAAAGAGAAACATACATTCATTAGTCAGGGAACTTCCCTAAAGTCACAAACAAACAAAAAACTACATTACAGGTCTGTTCAGTCACTGAGCTTAACAAAACTAGGCTGAGTTAACTTGCTGTAAGCTGACATGAGTGGTTGGGCTGTCACTCTTTTCCTGAGATATCTCATTATTCACTATCTATCCCAGCTCTGTCCTCCTTACTTCCACTGTTCAAGCTGTCCAATTGAATCATAATTTAATGATTTGCCTAACCCTCATGGAAATCAACATTAACTCCACACACGCTGGGTGTTGCTTGAAAAGGTGTAGGCATGTATTTTTCACTGCATTTACACAGCAGGTTTCACAATCAATGAAAAGGTTTTGCAACATAGTCACCACAGTAATCACACCTGTATGAATTTATCCTCACACGGCAGGCAGCGTGGGTTTTTGAGAGGCCTGAGGTGAAACTGAAAGTCAAGTCGTACAGCACATAGCAACCCGTCAGTGAGTCTGAAATGCCAACAAATAATCATTTCTCTACTAAAAAAGGAATGGAAGTTTAGCCTCAGTGCAGCCATTATGAAGGCTTTTTTCTAATGAGAAATCCTGTTGTTAATACACCATGCTCGAGCATTAATACAAAAAACTCATCCAGATCGCATCAAAGCACATCCCCATAACTAACGAGCCGAAAAGAACCAAACCCATATTAACAAATCAGCTTATATAACACAATGATATTAAACCAACAGAGTGACACCTGAGTTCAGCGCTGGGAGACAAAGCTATTGCAAGTTTATCCACATTTATACAAAAAAAACTTAACAAGAAAGTCGTCAGCCACTGAAGATACACATTTGTTATGCAGTCACACTATCTATTTAGAGCATCTTCAGAGAGATTTGGCCATCAATAATGGATGGCCTGCCCCTGTTTCACAGTGGCCTGGTTTCATCTTGAACATACGTTCGCAGTGGAGATGGTAGCTGTAGCCTGTGAACTAATTTACCAAACAGTGATGGGTCATGTCCCATAAGTCCAGAGCACACATATTTACAAATGTGTCATGTTTATTTGCAACTGTCAGCTGGTGCAAATTGAAGATTCTCCAACATAATGAGCCAGAGCGGATCACTGTTATAAAAAGCACCCAAAGAGAGTATAGAAAACCGAGTAATGGGAAACCACAGGCAACAAATTCCATTTGTGTAGTGATCACTTCATATCAGACTCACATTTACTAACTTTAATATCTTTATGAAAGATTATTTTATCTTCCTTTATTGTAATGTGTAACCTTTCCTGAAGATTGAAGATGTCAGAATACTGCAGGTCGGGAATAATGTCCACCCTGGCTGTTTCAGTACTATGAAAATCACTGTGGGAGAGTAATAAGATATATATATTGATCGTTACTGATTTAATGCGAAGGGTAAAAGTGTTTCCTGCCAACATGGCGGTGTAAACAAGTCAAGTCATTTGACACCCAGAGCTCTATAGGACAGTGAATCCTTTGGCATGTAGCAGAACAAGAGACTTGCAGCATCAGTATTATTATGTATGACAGAGATACTAACGTTAGACCATAATAAGGCTATATGAATATTTATACAAGAGCAGTATCAACCCTGACAGAAGAAAATATTTTAGGAAGGCAGCAGGTGATTATCGTCCAACTTATAACTGTGGCATCTTTTAAAATTAAGGATGATTTTAAAGACCTTGTGTGTAGTCGGATATACAGTATTTGCATCCATACACCTCAGAAGTGATAATAAATTATACATGCAGTTAGTGTGTGCTGACTGCACTGCAGGCTACATCTCAGCACATCTCCAGCCCCCATGTGAGTCATATTTTGTGAGAAAATGCTGTTACCATTTAGAGTCATTACAAATTCTAAAGGTTACAAAATGTGAGGAGAAAAAATGCTACAGGATGCTAGAAAGCTTTAGATTTAGTGAGGGTGTAAGTGTAAACTGGTGTTCGTCTGTATTGTGCTGCGGAACCGAGTTTATAGCAGTAAGCTTTTTATTGAAAGGACTTTAGAGGGATGCAAATAAAAATGACTGCCTGTCTGAGGACTGATATGTTGGTATTTTACTGTGGATTTATTTGGGCATGCGCTCAAAAATGTTGTCGACTGGTGGGTTTTCTAAAAGTGTTATTGTCAGGCATGTGACATTTCACAATGGATTATTGAACGATCTAAATGCTAATGAAATGAGCCCTATTGTTTATTTTTTTCCACATTTATCCATGTTGAAAAATTTGAAGTAGTAATGTAGTGCATGGGATGACTGTATCTGTATTCTAACTTTCTCTATTACATTTTCCATTAAACATCATGTAAAAGAGCATTATTTGTGAGACCACAAAAATACTTTGAATTGGAGAAGATGGTCTGGGTTTTCGCATACATTTTAAGCAATAAAATGGCACTGTGTCAACATGAGGGACAAAAAAAAGAAATCAAACATCACATCCACATTCATGTCAGTCGTTTCTGGCATTTAGTATTCACATTTTATTCATCTAATCATTGATTTAGGTTATCTAAAGAGGATTAAACAGCAAACTTTGACAAAAGGTTCAAATGTACAAAAGGAAATGGACTGGAAAGTCCATTTCCTTTTTGGGGGGGGGGAATTAGTTTTTATCCAATTTCATTAATCCCTAATGAATCAAATATTTTGAATAATGAATGTGTCCCATGCATGCACACGTTCATCTTGGACAGAAAAGAGATTGTTTCTGTCAAGTGACAACAAATGTATAAGTTACATTCAAAAAACATGCAGTATATAAAGATACAGTATGTGAACATTCATTGTAAGCGCTGTTGGATGGATGACTGTAGTATCTGGCATCTCTCTCTAACAGTCACTTAAGACACGGTGGTCACTGTGTGGCCTGTCATACAACTATGACCCGCTCAGACCTGGTGTTAACATCTGTCCTGAGTGATATGATCATAAGTGTACAGTGCCTTGCACAGATCTGAACACACCTAATGTGCCCTGCTCAATCCTGGTATTAACATCCGTCCTTGATGATCTGGTCACATTAGCACAACCTCATGTGGTGGTTACACCTGGCATTAAAATGTGTCCTGGACGGATCTTCATATGCTTATGTGACCTGTATGATTGGATCTGGGGTCCCCACTCTTTATTCAAAAACACACTGACGTCATGACTGTTTGCAAGAACAAAATGATGTTTTAACAAGTCTGACTGTACAGATTGTTTGCTGTCAGCTTGTTTGTGTGAGTCAGTGTGCGAGCCTGAGTGATATAGAGAGAGAAGAGAGAGGAGCGGGGTTTGGGTGAATCAAAGCACAACTCGTGCTGTGGGAATGTTTTTAATAATAAAAAAAAAAGAACTATGATTAGATTAGGATAATTGGACACAATTGCCCGTAGGTGTGAATGTGAGAGTGAATGGTTGTCTGTCTCTATGTGGCCCTGTGATGGACTGGCGACCTGTCCAGGGTGTGACCCTGCCTCTCGCCCTATGCCAGCTGTGAGTGAGAACTATGATTATCAGTGTTAATATTGTGATGGTGGCTGTAAATACATTAAAGGTCACATAGAATGGTCTTTTTGAACCTAAAATCAAGATTAATGATGTCTACTTAGATAAATTAAATAATATTTATGGTCAAAAACCTCATCGTCTCTTCAGATTAAGCCAGTTTATTGCTGCTCTCTGCCAGCCTCTGAACAGACACTCTGTTTCTGAGCTAATGCCCGCCCCCTAGAACACTGAGTCTCTTGTGATTGGCCAGCTACCAGCTGACTGACTGCTCCGCGGTGCTTCTTCTTCTTCTTCTTCATGTTGAATGTTCACTCCCATGACCAGGAGTAGCTGTTGGGGGAGGGTTCGTTGCACGGCAAATGTGCTAGTTACGTAACTTAACTCGACTTTTCAAATCTGCTTGCTTGAGCTCAGGTAAACAGAGAAGCCCTTCTTTCTCAGAAGTGGCTGAAGTGTTTGTTGTGACAATTCAGTGATGTTTAGATACAGGAAGGACACGGGGACACACCAAAAAACATCAGAAATTTGATTTTCCAGTGAATGTCCTCTTTGACTTATGAGCGGTACAAGGCGGCTCTAATGAGTAAACCTCCAAATGTGGTTCCTGTGATTGGATCCAAGGACACATTCACAGGATAGGTTGGGAGTATTCAGACCTGTAGTAAGCACGGTCTGCCAGTGAGCAGATCACTCAGGATGTGTGTTAATTAAAGCTGCCTCCTCATGATGACCTCATATAACAACTTCCTAGCTTTTTCTAATGCTTTCGTGCATTTAATGAGCTCCAGCATTTGACATGTTGCTGTTATAGAGCATCTATCAGAGGGGTCTTTCATTTTTACCGTCATCCTGCTACTTCCTCCCACTGGACAGACACCTTAAGTTCAACAGTTGAGTGCAGTGAAAACCACAGTGACACAGCACAGCTCTGCCTTCTGCACAATATATAATTATGTAACCAGTCCATTAGTTTGGTGGCGAGTGTGAGGAAAGTAAGTATTAAAAGTATCTCCAACTACAGCTCCAAAAGCAGCAGCCCTCACAATCATGACATTCACACAGTCCGGCTCTTCAGATCCACTCTGAATGTTCACTGTTATATTATCGTTCCTCAGAGAGAAATCCATGTACCTGTCGCAGAGAGAGAGAATATTAAGAGGTGGGGGGGGGAGGGGGGGGTAAGAGAGCGACAAGGAGAGATGAGAGGAAATCCCAGGGGGGGGGAGGGACAGGATGACAGAGAGAGGAAGTGACAGAGTGGGTTGGATTACAGGGTGACATTGGAAGAAGCTCTTTATATCTCCTTTCACACCATCTCTCTCTCTCTCTCTCTCTCTCTCTCTCTCTCTCTCGTCCACACTGCACCTTCACTTCCCAAGCATCCACCAACTCTCACACTCTCCTGTCAGCACCTCACCGAGGAAGAGCCGGCAAACTGGTGGCACCGCACGACTGCCCGTCAGCAGTCTGGAGTGTCACAAACATTTTCCCAAGGCAGACGTGAATGAGATCATTGTCCTTCAGAGCAACGCTGCTTGGGGGGGGGGGGGGGGGGGGCACAAGGGGGTGAGGGTGTGCTGCAGGAGGGGGAGGGGAGGGAAGAGAAAGGGATAAAATGAAAACGAGAGGAGCAAAGGGAGAAGGGGGAAGACAGCGAGGAAACAGGAGAGCAGAGAGAGAAGGAAATGGGAAAATAGTCAGGAGCATAGAGGATGAAAATTACATGGTTGGTGGGAGGGATAAGATAGTGGGAAAGAAGACAAATGGACGAATAGCAAGGAAAGTAAAGAGATAGCATAGAGCGGGGAGTTAAGAATGGGGAAATGGGATGAGAAATTGAAACAGAAAAGAGATAAATGTATTTATTCATTGTGCTGCTAAGATAATTTGGACAAAGTCGAATTCTTATTCTGCTTTCAGTATGGCAGAGGATTTTTTTTATCTTAATATCTTATTTTAATATTGTATCCCTTATCTGTTGTTTTTTGTATATATCTCGAATAAGCTTCATAAATTCTACTCTTTTATAGTTTATTCTTATATTTATCTTTTATTCTACATTTGAAAGGTTAAAATAAGCATGAGATGTCTGCTGGCAATTTGGCTGTGAGCGGTTCAAAGGAAGTTGACTGATGAGACAGGAACCTTCTGTGCATGGCCAATCAACTTCCAGGACCCACCTATACCCACACGGAAAGGGGAACCTTGGGCTCATAACACTCTGCTGAAGCAAACATTTGTTTGTATGGAAATGTCAGTGGTTAGTTCATCATAAAGAAAACCAAAGAAAAGGTGGATACGGAGGACAAAAGGAAATTTGTCTCGGGCTGGATTCTTGCTCGACATTGACTGAAAACGGTGACGTCAAAAAGGAGGCATCTCATTTTGCATGCAACCACACACACACACAGCGTGACATGAAAAGCCACAGCCTCACTACTGTTACACCAACTCAGGTGCTGACTCACTCTTTCATAGCTCATTCACATTCCAGAAAAATGAACAATGTCTCCTGCCGGGAAAGGCAATAAAGGCTAGGTGTAACTGGAGTGGAATAAGTGGAAAATGTCAACTCTGTTGTTGCCTTTCATGGACAACAGGATGTGCATTCCCACAGATTTGACAAATGTCAGGCCAGCTACTGTTGTTGCTGAACCAGTGCAGCCTGAAGGACACACTGTCACATGATTCCCATGATGTCTGACACACGCACACACACGCACGCACGCACACGCACACCAGTCGCATCAATGACAGACCACAGGTTCACATTTAGAAACTGAGTCAGCAGCCAAGCAGACAATAACAGCAGCAATAAATAAAGCAGGAGTGAATCAAGCTGGTTAAGTAATCATTTTCTATGGATCATACATTGATGGAAATCATGGACACACTTACAGCTGGTTTGCATTCTCCTCCTACTCAAGACTAGATCTTTAAATCTACTATTCCCGTCCGACTCCTCTCACCTAAGAATTATTTGGCTCAGTGGAAACCTGCTGCTACAGCAGTTGTAAATTCCAAGATAAGTGACAAAACTTCCATCTGCTCTGAAAAATATTCCGTAGTCCCTCAACAAGGCTAACAAAAATAACCATAACATGTTACCTTTTTTAAAAAAAATCTCACAACTTTTGCCAAACAAAGTGTTTACCAAATCTTCAAATCAGCCACTTCAGAAACACTGATTTTATTTAAGGCTGTAAACTTCACAAACCGTCAAGTGTAATTTCCCTTTCTTCTTTCTCCAACAACAACTTTCTCTATCTTCTTAAATCTTACTCCCCAGAACCAGTTGTCTGCAGGATTTTCTTTTATTCAAGCAAGTAGATGGAACTTGTTAGCACAGCTGCACAGCACTAGGCAACACTAAAGTTATAGTAAGAATTAATATTAATTACATTTTTGATTCAGTCATTTTTCAGGGGACAAAAATCATAAACGAGAAAATCTCCACACACTGGCTCTTAGATCCATGCTGTCTTTTCACTTACTGTATATTTATGTGTTTTCATTCTGTCCAGATTTCAAATGTCAAAAGTCTCTGTCATGCACACAGTGAGTTTTGCATTTTCCAATGAAATTCTTACTTTGCCATTTCTCCATTAACACAATTAAGGTCAAGATTCATTTATTGGATCAAGTGCGTCTCCCTCCTTTCCACTAGGTGGCGATATGCCCCCTCTCAGCTAGCCAGTATCAGGTATTTACTGATTCACCTATAAATGTGGCAGCTTTAGCTGATGGCTGGTTGTTTTCTACAATCCTTTAACTTCAAAATATATAAATTCTTTGAGACAAAAAGATCATTTGCTCTCATTATCATCATCCTCCAACCTCTTCCTCACATATATTTCAGACACTGGTATAGCAAAGTTAGATTAAGATGGAGCAAGAGATAAGTTGACTCTAATTATTATTTAATTCATTATTATTTTGTTATTTGTTTCATTTTCTATGCAGTATATACAGTAGAACAGTATTTCTGATTTTCCTTCAAGTACCAACAGAGGAAGCTCATGTACCACTGGTGGTACATGAACCACAGTTTGGGAACCAGGGGTCTAGGCCAACGCATACATGCAGTAATTTGACTCCCAGTCACATTATCGAAGTGTGTTGGTCCAACTTTGAGGAACTTGGGTTAGCAGAATTTCTCTCATGATCACATGTATTTTAAATGTCTGGTGTTTGTCAGACAAACACTCTAACCTGTTTTTCCTTCCAACATCCAGTAAATGTGCCAATTGAAGTGGTTTACAGACAGTAACTGTGAGTTAATTATAAATATTTAGAGGAAAAACATAATAGGTTTACTGCACTTAAGGAAACAGACTATTTTTCAAATAAGTGACCTTTTGCTGCATATTTACCATCTTCAGACCACTGACATAATTTTAACTGTTGTTTGGCTCATGGGAGACGATCATCCCAGTGTAACAGTGACATTATCTCCTGTAAAAAGGGGAAGTGAGCTTTTCATACAAACATGAATGTCAGCAGTTGGCTCAGTCACAGCTGCTGCTGCCACTGTCTGTCTGTCTGTCTGTCTGTCTGTCTGTGTGTCAGTGACCTAACCAGGCAGTAGGAGAACGAGGGGGCGGCCAAGTCTACTCAGCTGCTTCCCTGCTGTTATCACTGGCAGACACTATATCACCTGAGTGTGTGCAGGCGTTTCTCTGTTTACATGTCTGTTTGCATTCACTGAGACAGCATCGGGCTGTGTATATATACTGTATATTCCGAATTGAGCAGCTTATGCCACCTGCCCTTTCACACTGATAAAGAGAAAGGATACTTTACTGTGTTGCAGCTAACGCTGTCTCCTGGTTGAATGGGATATTTGTTTCATGGTTTGTTAAGTGTCTAATGTTCTCACAAAAAGCCTCAAGACTACATACAAATCCACACCTACAGTACTTTACAAATTAAATTAGATTGTTTTTTTGTTGTTTTTTTTTTCCAATTACATGGTTGAAAACAGACACTTTAAATTAAGTTGTCCTACAGCTGAACACACTTGCAGGGAGTGTTTTAGTGACATCAGCTGTCCTAGAATTAATGTGATTTCAGTTTGCGAGAGTTTTTCCAGATGCATTATGTAGGGAATTATGTTTAAAAAACCCCAGAGTAACCCCAGCTGACCTCCCCTTCTGAAGTCAAAAGAGCCAAGTTACAGAAAAACATCTCTCTCTTTTCTTCAAAATAAATATATATTAAATTACAAAATCCCTGCCTACACTTAAAAACACCATATCCTGCAATATAAAAGAGTTTATTTTTATTAATCCTGCAAACAGACAGACAGATGGCAATGAAAACACAACTGTCTTGTGGAGTAATTGGTAATTAGAAAAGTGCTCCTCACTGCCATGTCCTGTATTTATCTAATAGTGACTTTGTCTGGAATATGTGCAGTACCATGAGCCTCATTGTTTTAATTCATCATTTTACAGTCATCACATGCTTCTTTAGGACCCTATGATCCAGACTAAACAACATTGTTATTAATCTGCTCACTGACAAGCAAATGCTTCCACAGTAATTGTCATTGTAGTCAGCAGAATGGTTAGTTGGCTGCCAGATAATAATGAGAGCAACTACTGCTGTCTGAAATACACATTAGAATCTGGATTAAAAGACTGTCAGCACCACTGCAAACGGCATATGTGCCCTGCTCGAAAGGGAAGCTTGGGTGACTTTAAAAATCGAAAAATCAGTTACAAAACAGCAAAAAAAATTCCAGCCTGCACGTTCTGTCCAAAGGTTTCAACTCATACTTGAGGAGAAATGTTCATACAGCTTCAAAGGGAGGGTAGTAATTTATTCTCATTGAACAATGTGTCTATGCGTGTGTGTGTGTGTGTGTGTGTGTGTGTGTGTGTGTGTGTGTTCTTGCACTTGCTGCAGAGTGAGGACATTTTGACTGGTCCTCACTTTTTCCAACCCTTATAAGTGCTTTTTCAGGGTTAAAAACTGGTTTTAGGGTTAGAATTGGATTTAGGTTAGGGTTGGGCATCTAGTTGTGATGGTTTAGATAAGGTCCTCACTTTGATAGAAGCGCAAACATGAGTGTGTGCAACAAGGTTTTCTAAAGTTTCTAAAGCTAGGAGAGACCAAGGTGACATTTCTGCTCTTATCACAAACTTCCCACTGTAATCGCTGAGAGAGGGTGAGCCAGCTGACCAGCACTGCCTCTGCTGAGTAGTTTGACCAAACAGGTGCTGCACGTGTCTGTGTGTGTGGGGGGGCACACACACACAGACACGTGCACGCACGCACACACACGTGCCGAGGAAGAGAGACAAATTTACTAAAAACAGACTAAGTGCATGCATATACACAAGTTAGTTTAAAATAAACAAGTACTGTGTAATAGTAAAAATTAAAGTACAACACAAATCTCTCATTTTTGTGGTATGTTAATATTGATTGGCTGAAAACTGTCATAATATGAAAACAGGTCTGTAACAATGGCTCCACATATCCATTTCAAAACATGACTCGGTGCAAGGCCGCTATTGTTAAAGAAGTCACGTGGCTTTATTTATTTTCTCTTTACAGGTGATGTGATCTAATCACTTGTAAAGTCTGTTTAGGCACCTACTGCCTTCGTATTCTTTCATGTGTGTCCTGTTGAAGACCCAAATGTGTTTGCATTAATCTTTTAACATATTTTTCATGTAAATGATATATGTCATTTACAGCTCATGCACTTTCTCTAAAGACTTCATTGTCATCTTTGGAAGGCACCTGCTTTCCAACAATATTTTGAGAGTCAATGCAGCACTCTTCTTTTTCTCATCACTAGCAGAGTGGCGATGTTAGTAGGTCTCCAATTCAGCATAATGCTAATCTAACTGGACAACTCTCTGGCTAATTAATGTGAAATAAATTATAAATACCAGCATGGTTTGGAATTTATAGTGCCACTTAAATCCTGGGAGTGCTTTCTGTCCTACGGCCTTCAGTCTTTTGATGTGCCTCTATTAATGGTACCTATCACTGTTACCCAGGACACATTTAAGATTATTTTCTCCGTTGGATCAGATATTTAGACCATCTTGAGATAAAACCTATCAAGATAGATAGTTTTTCCTACACAAACACTTGATAGGGAAAACTGCAAATATTCAGTATTATTCCAAATCATATCATGTCTTGTAAAAGCTGCATTTTTAATTACTTGAGGGGTAGAAAATTAAGCTGAAAACACTTGCACATTATTATCCAACAACACTGACATTCATTTAGACTCCAAGTCCAATAATGAGTCTTGTTTACTCTTCGCACACTCCCAACAAATACTGTTATCTTTATCTGATACACACCTCACTAATGTTTTACTGTCATCAAGTGCCTAATTTTATCTATATTCTGGTCTGTGTAGGTAAACCAGAGGTTTTTTTCTCTACTCGCTGCAGCTAAAGACAAGATTAGACACTAAAAAATTGTTTTTGTTGGTACGTCAAGCAATATTGTTGGTTTTAAAGTCATCAATCTATTGTCAACATTAAAATATTACATCATTCAACTTAGTTTCAGAGATCCCTTGAGGCTAATGCCAGTAATCTACAAAGGCCAAAAGAATATACACATTGCACATGAGAATTTAAGTTCAACTGTTCATTCAGTAGCCAATCAGAACAACGTGATGCAACTCAATCCAGTGAGATCTGATACACAGTCTTTTTTAAATACGGTTAAGCTGTAACATCAGAGCGACTGCAGAGACATGGAAAATATCAGATGGAAAAATGATGACCTTGTAAACCCTGGTCGCTCTACCTTAAAGATGTTTGCATAACTGAAAGTGCACACACACGTTTGTATAGCATTCATAGTGAGGACACACATAAACATAATACATTCTCTAGCCCCTTACCCTAAAACCAGGTCTTAACCCTGAAAAAAGCACTTTTAAGAGGTGACAGAAAGTGAGGACCTGCCAAAATGTCCTCACTTCCTTAGCTTTTTTAAATTTTCTGGTTCTCACAAAGATACCCATCCAAGAACACACACACACACACACACACCAAAACAGGCAAAAAGAGAGCCTGCCATTTTTTCCTCAAAAAGCCAACTGGCCTTGTTCATCTTTTTTAGTTTCTTCTTACCATTTGGTTCAACAGCAGAGAAAATATATATATATATATATATAACCGTGCATGCATTACTGAGCAGATGGCTTCATATTCCTGCACTTTTATGTCCCAAACCCTCAGGGCACAGCCTGCTAATGGCCAAGTACATCAAGTATAATTGTTTAATAATGCAGAATATTTAGAATCGTGGTTATTCATTTTAAGGTCCTCATAATCCTTTTTATTTTTTTTATTTTAAAGGTGATTGACTAGAATTCAAACTCTCTCACTTTCAACAAAAGGGACAATCAAGCTGGCTTTAATTATGAACCACAGCCTGAATAAAGCTCCATACAGCAATCTTATACCTATTTATCTCCTGCTCACACATTTAAAAAGAAAACCCAACGGCGAGTGTGTGAACAGTCTGGTTTCCATTCTCAGTGATGATGAGCTCTTTCGCCGCCTGATGGAGCCCATGGAGTCAGGCTGATGCCAGATGTCCCAGAACAACGGGCCTTTCTTTGTGTACCTGTTATTTCATCTGCAGGCCCTTTGAATGACAAAATGAGGCGAGGGGCTGCCGCATGCACGCTCCGACTGATCTGTGATTACAGTCAAGATGGAGATGTAGCGTGATAAGAGTGCACCCTGCAATCTGAGTAATGACCATCACCATGGCTTTTACACACCAGTTGACACGCGTGTGAACATGACCAGAACATCGAATAATGTTCTGCCATGGCAAACGGGCTCACGGATCATGCCAACGCTGGTACAGTGGACTGCAGCCGGAATGTTCACACAATTGCTTCAGTGCATATTCAGTTGATCATATGCTTACTGAACGAGGTGAACATACACGCTTATGCAAACATCAGCAGAAGCAGGAGTTACAGAAAAATTGTTTGTTGTGTTTTTTGGGTTCATCATAAGGCTGAGACAGGAAACTGCACGTCTTCACTTCCCTTAAAAGTTTAGTTCTCTTTCTCTCTCAGATCCCTTAATTTAGATTATGCTAAATAATAAGGGAGTTATTTATTAACAGCTCCAAAATTATATCCTCTGTAGCTCTGTAACTAAATAGCCGTTAAATTCAAACCATTGTCATATGAGTCGACACAATGCCGATTAAGTCCATAAGCTCCACATGACTTTTTCTGCATTTCTTAGTGTAGCTGTGTTGTTCTTATATTGCCCAGCTGCAAACAGGTTGGAATATATTGATGTATGTCAAATGTTGCCAAAAGAAAACTGACTTTTTAAGGTAACATTAGCAAATAAAACTTAGTTAGTGCTGAGGGAATGAAAAAAAGGCATTTGAATTTCAGGATTGTAAGGGGACAACAGCAGAGCACCTCTGTGTACAGCCTCCACTAAATGCTATAATTCCTTACTAATTACTCTGGGGAACTTCTGCAGACACTGACAGTGAAACGTCCCTTCAACACTTCTTAAACACACAAACACTCCCTCAGTCAGGTCTGATAGTACTGCTCGACAGAGGCCGTTTTCAGGTGAGAGGTGGGGTACACCCTGGGCCACATAGAGACAGACAATTATCCACTCTCACATTCACACCTACGGGCAATTGAGAGTGTCCAATTAGCCTAACCCCTAAATCTGCATGTTTTTGCCGAGCAGATACGTTTATAGATACGTGCATTTTAGTGTCTCACTCCCCCCACATCACTGCACATCATAGTAAACAAAATACAAGATCGATTTGTCTATACTGCATCAGTCATTCTCAGAGACTGGGTTAACCCCTTTTCCTTGAGATTTGCAGACATACATGTAATGGAGTTGATTGCTTTATCAAGCCTATCTGTGGGAAATGGCTGGTGTTGCAAAAATAGCATTGAAGTCAAAGAAAACATAATGCATGCGTTGTACGATGTGAATTGGGTCACAGCGGTTTGTCATCTTTACAAAGCGGGTTTCCAGATCAGACGTTTGGTCGATACCCGTTTAGCAAACTGTAACCTCAAAAGCTCTGTTCTGGTATGTGTCTGGAAAAGCTGCCATTAAAAGAAGGCCTACATGTGCTGCGTCAGCCTCTTAATTCTGAACTTAAAAAAAAAAAAAATGTCTTTAGAGACACTGAGAAGTGCCGCTAAACTAAATGGTTTGTGGGGTTGTTTTGACTTCTTGTTCAGTTATATTTGACAAATAAAAAGGTCCTAAATTGGCCACATCGGTACATAAAGCCTCACATTCAACTCAATTCAACGGTCGAGTAAGTGCGGCAATTAGTTAAATATTCCAAAATACAACTGGTGCGTGTTGAAAAGCTGCTCTTTTTTGTATTTGGACAAGAAGTGAAATGGCGGTAATGAGAAAGACTCACCGGTATGAACTCTCATCTTGTCTCCTACACAATGAGACGTCTTCTTTGGAGAGAACAGGCAGTTCTTGTCAGACTGGCAGGCCTCCGCTGGCTTCAGTGGGTTACAGTTTGTTTGCAGATTTATGAATGTAGACAGTTCGTAGCTGTGCCATGTTGGTGCAGCACAACCAAACACTCTGCTGACTGCTCTGCAGGCTTCTCACAGGTGCACTGCATTAGCCGGGTAACGAGTTGGGCTGATTTGAATGAACTTCAGTTTTCAATTGGGAAAAAAAAAAAAAAAAGCTATTCAACAGCAAGATCATTTGACCAGAACATCGAATTATATTGCAGAATATGTTGAATATATAATATTCAACATATTCTACAGCACTTTAATATGTTGTACATATTAGGCAGGCATATATTCTATAAGGTGAGCCTGATAAACTGTCTACTGGACAAAGACATGTCACAGTTTCTATATCACAGTAAAGTGTATAAACAAAAGGCAACTTACAAGCCGTTTACAGATCTATAAGACCATAAAGGCCTCCGGTGCTGCGGTGCTTATAATGCCATTCAACTAGATCAGATACAATTGATTCTTAGAAAGAAATGGAACATCCGTACATAGCACTTGTCATTCTGTTTTGTTTTGTTTTTTCCTTACCACAGAGCTTAAGATCCGAGACACATGCAGTACAGAGACCTGAACTCAGTTCTCCTCTGAACAGACTGCAGTCAAGTTCTGAGAGATTTCATTTTCAAGACCTGAAACGATGGACATCAAGAAAAAGCAGACAACGGACGGCTGCGTGCTCCATCACTGACAAAAAAAAAAAAAAAAGGGAAAACAACTCGGGGAGTTTATGTAACCACTTTGTGCATATGCTCAGAGGTATGAGGGACGGGGACTTGTCTCGGCATATCTTCATCATCATCGCCCGCTGCAGGCCCACAGTATATACAGTATACTGTGTGTATGCAATTTGTGACAAAAGCATGCTGGCAGCATCATTTCAGCAATACCTTTATTGGATTTTATCAAATCTAATAAAGAAAACACCAAAACCAATCAGTGCATCCTATTCCTCTGTGCCACAGAGCCCCACTATTAGAAACTCTTTTACAAACCGGGCCACAGACACTCCTGCTTACACATGACATACATCCCGCTGCTGGAAAATACAATATTGCAGCATCACGTGTGGATTAACGTGACTGAAAACAATCCACAATACATGTACGATATCCACATGATTACACTGCAATTATAAAATGAGTGGCCTATTTCAAAAAATAAATAATAATAAAGCACAGTATGTATTTAAGAGGTGCCTTTAAGGCTTTATGCAACTCAAAGCTAGTTCACAACATGGGATCCATTCATGGGATTTGTTAACAGAAAGAAACACAGAAAGCATTGTTCTAACAAACTACAATACAGTATAAATATTGATCTTCACTACATGGTGAAACATTTTCATTTTTTTTATTTCTAAATGTCTACTTTTTCTTTGGAACAAAAGAAAGGATTCAGGGGAGACCCAGTAAAACTAGTTTAAAAGCTCCACTGGTCACTCGTGGTCACATGTTTTTATGTCTTCCTGCAGATCAAAGAGACACAGCAATGGTGAGGAATAAGTCGGAGGTCAGGCCGCATGCCGATAAGGAGCTACAGAGGCTTCTTATGCAACGTTGGAAAGGCAGCTGCTGTGGCTGGTTCAAAGTGAGATGCCGCGCTGGTACATGGAGGTCAACAAGGAAAGGCTGTAACTTTACCACATCCTCACTGATCTTTTTATCCTCTGTGGAGCTAATTTCCAAAAAAACCTACCACACAGGTATTTATCCGGTGTGTTAAGGTGTGAAGCTTATATTTTAAATAGATCAGATAGTATGTGTCCATGGTTCTCGGGCTTCAGTATTTTCGTAGGTGGTACTTGGCATGAGAGTTTGAGAACCACTGTTTTAAGTTGTTTATATTGATGTTGGATGTCCTTACCAGTTGGAAAAATAAGGTTTGTAAATTTGCATGGAACATTTTCAGCTTGCAGGTCTGTTGCTGCCTTGTGTGACAAGTTTGTGTCACTGAATCAAAAAATCTTAACACCAAAGTCACAACATGCCACATTTTTTTTCACCTTATTGATGGAGAGGGCAGTGCACCACCAACTCCTGTGTACTGTGAAAATCAGAGTCACTGATTTTACCTATGCACCACAAAGTGAGTGTGTTTTCTGCTTTTGTGATGTCGTGGACTTGAGACTGCACAGGTTTTTATTAGGCGAGTATCCGTTAAGTGGCTAACTTGTGCGTTTCCCCGCGTTTTCAGGCCATGTCTCACGGTGGTTCCCAATGACGCAACGCACGTGGCAAAGTCTGGACTGGCTACATGTCAGTACCTCATAAGACAGCACATCAAAAAACCTGAACTATGCTTTTAAGACTAAAGTCAGATGTGGGTTTCTGGTAAAAGAACTGCTCTATTAATCTCAAGTAAACATGTGAATGAATTTCTCTGTTGCAACATAACAGTCATTTGGTCTGATTTTACCAGCAGGATATGGTCTCTAATGTTTTGCAAACCTTAAACAGACTTTTGCTGCAGCCAGTTTGCTAAAGATATGACTGCTTTCAATGCGTGTGCTCTTACATTAAACATTCACTGTTATCACGCAGTTGCCGTATGTGGCAGCTATTTGGCAAAGGTCCCTGATTAGCAGTATCTTTCAAGGACATTTTTCAGTTGAGAACATTTCTAAGATATCTAAAAAGTTCATGTATTTTCATTATGGGTCCTTCTAACACTTGTGCTGCTGTTTTTAATTTCCCTGAAGTAGAGAACAGAGGAGAGCGAGGGAGGTTTAGGACGTGACTCTGGCGCAGACTTTAATCTTAAAGAGGGGGGAGGGTGCTTCTTTTAGCATGTTCCTCTCTGGCAACAGTGACCCTTTCACCAGTCAAAAAGGATGCCCTCATGCACCCCACATTTAATTAAATTAGCTTGGCTTCAGACAGGGCCACGTGTGCTTTTGACATTACATACTGACAGTTTATCTGAGCTGCAACAACTGGCACTGAAACCCAATTCTCCACACGGCCTCTACTTTTAGACCAGGAAACTAGGGGGTGAAAGGTTCAGTGGTTTTAAAGCATCTAAGACTGGAACCACAACAGAGCAGCAGCCACTTAATCGGGTCATTTCAGTGACCCCCCCCCCCACTTATCCAGAGTCCTGGCATACAGTATATCTGCCGCCATGTAGGAAGATGGAAGACAAAAAACACCAAAGACACTATGGTTTTTTTTTTTTTTGTTTGTTTTTTTGTTTTTTTTTTAATGGAATGTACTGTATCTTTTCAAGGTATGAAAATAGATCTCATGTTGAAATAAGAAATTTGGCGGTGACTACAAAGGGCGCAGCTCTAACTGCAGTGTACTGATGGCAACCGAAAGGTATGTCAGAGAAGCATCACATCAGCTGCAGTGGACACAGGGCGCAGCGATTACCCTGTGTGTGAGATGACAGCAGCACAGAGGCATGTGTTGGCCCGGGTGGTGATACACTGGCAGGAGAGGAAAGCAAACACCTCCAGCAAACAGGAAACAACATGAGCCACAGTGAAATAAAACTGTTCCAAAAAAGCAACGCACGGCCTCCTCTGCCCGACGCACCACGACATGTACAATACTGTTATCCGTCACATCCCACTAATGCTGTGCAGCTGATCAGCGCCACCTTTAGACAACAACCGCATTATTTACTCGGGTGTTTTCTCATGGAACACAGTCCCTGCTTTGAAATGTTTACCTTTCAGATCACAGCGACAAGTTAATGAACATTTTACACGAGCAGAGTGGCCACAGACCGACCTAATCTGACTGGTTGTAAAAAGGATTTATCTGGAGTCGTTCATCTCAACTTGGCAAGTTTTTATTGCCAGGCATCAACTCAAGTCAAAATGCATCGTCCCCTGTATGTCATATTACGATTTATTTTGTATACAAAACGTTTCAGCTCTTGCCATCTTGTAGCCAACAGACAATGCATTTGCGAGGAAATATAATTCCACACTGATTTGAGTGATCAGCAGTATATACTGAGAGTTGTGATTTTTCCCAGAACTGTGCTGCGATTTGGGAAACATTTGGCGTAGTGGCCATTATTGCAGCTACAAGTTTCATGAGACACACGGGCCGAAAATAGGTTCTTTTTCTCCAGCGCACAGTGGTTTCAAAAGAAATATTGTGTAAATTTTCATCACAGCAACTTGAAATGGCTCTTTGAATATCACAATGAATGCCTTTGGGTCCACTTAAAAAGAAAACTCAGGCTGCGTCTTAAAAGATTGTTTTGTGTGCAGGGAATCAGCAGGAAGTCTATTAGGGTAAGCAACACCAAAAAGCTTTAATGTGCTTTAAGTGCCTGGTATTTGACCTCAATGTTGGGACTTTGTGGAATAAATGTGACTTAATCATGTGACACGTGTCCCACTCCACCAGGGATTGCCACAACAAAATAATATATTCACATATTTTCATGAGTGCTCACAAAACCTGCTGTGAAACGTTGTAGCTACTGGCTCACAACTTTATACAGGAACTTGAGATAATTAATTATGTCATGAGGGTCAAGCTACTTTCCTTGTTTGCTTTCTGGTTGTCTGTTTTGGTTTCATTTAGATTCATTTTGTGTCCTTCCAAAAGGATTTCAAGCAGCCGGGGGTGGAAAAAAACTTCTTTGGAGCAACTCTGTTCATAAACTGTCAATTAAATAATATAATAAAAACAAAAGACACTCTACTTTTATAAGTTTTCTCTGTAACCACTCAAAGCAGACAGTGAGGGTAATTAGCTCGTATCTCACTCAGATTTAAGACTCACGAAAAAGCAAGAGACGGTTTTTCTATCTATGAATGCAGCGAAGGAAAATAATGGAACGACGACAAGAAGCACTGCTGTTATTAATTAACCAAGCATTTAACAGAAAGCACGTGTAGGTCAGGCAGAAATCTCATCATATACGGAACCTCTGTAGTATTTCTGTGAAGTATATTCTGAGGTGCAACACCGCACAAGAGCGACACGTGTCACGGAAAGATTCTTTGGTTCAGTTGAGAAATGAAGACGCGGACAATGAGACGTGACCCCAACGACGAGCTGACCACACTACCCTACAGCAACCGCCCTAAGAGAACTACATATGAAAAGCTGATGTATACAATGGCATGTGGACGTCCAAGCTGGTATTTCCCATTTCCTCTTCAGCAACAACCACACAGAACAATCAACAATATTACATTGTTTTTATAGAAAAGATATTTACACAACTAATAAATAAGGGATAAACCCATCGCACCGTAGAACACAGTCGTTTTCTCACATGCTTTTTGTCCATCAGTCTTTTGTGAAATAAGTCCGTGAGTTGAAAAGAGACGGGGCCTTGCTCTTTGGAGACCACTACATGAGAGAGGGGTTCTCCTGGACGATGGAGCTCGATGGTGAAGCGGCAGAGGGAGACGCAGCCCGGGTCGATGCTCGTCTTCCAGCGGAGTGTCCAATTAACCTGCGGATGCAACCGGTTAGAGAGACTGCAGACTGGTGGGGCCCTGACACAGGAGACACAGGAAATCTATAGTTGTTTGAAACGTAGACTTTACACGAGGAGACCTTTGTTACGCTTGAATGACTATGTGCACGGAGTCCAGCTTTATTTCCCTCACTTTATATGAAAGTCATACAGAGGATGCACTTTATTATTTGGATAAAAAAGAAAGAGGATGAGTGGAGTACTGTTTAGCAGACAGAATATTAGACATGTTGATTACACTGAGCCAAAATCACTTCCCATCAAAAATGTTTGGCCATTTAACAGGTTTTAATTATTTATTGAGCTTTAAATGCCACTGAATTATTTCTACAAAGCCTGTGTCAACTATGAACAAAATTTAGGTGGGAATATCTCATCTTTTTTTTTTTTTTTTTTATTTAATCCCAAAGTTGCACTTTCTCGTATTGATTATTAAAGCTGCAGTGTGTAATACCCTCTGGAGATTTTTTTCTTAGTTGATCGCAGTGTTAATATTCTGTCTCTGTTTGGTCTTAGTCAGCAGAAATATATCACTAATTGTATGCCTCCAACAGGCCCCGTCAAGCAAAACTATCAGACCTGCCCGAGGGAGCGTTTGTGTGTATACACCAGATTCACAGGTCAGGTGAGAAAAAGAAATGTTTACATCCCATTAAACTGCTGAATTACTGCGTTATTGGAGCAGTAGAATTTACTTTTGAAACTTTTTGTGGGCATTTTTGTGTTTTTAGTCATACTCCAAATAGTTTGCAACCCTGCAAGTAACAAACATTTCCATATTACCAAGTTAGGCACTATACTTTAAATAGCTAAATAAGTCCCACATCTCAAGGTCATAATCTACTGGTTTTGAGAGAAAAAATGATTTGAGCTTTTGCATATTTTAATATATTACAAATCCTTTGTTCACTGAAACTCAAATTAATTTTTTATTAAACTGTAAAAAGCATTTTGGTAAAAATAAAAGGGTGTTTGCTTGGACAGGATGTTGCACTCATCTATGTTATTACAGTATAAAGGCTGGAAAATCTGTTTAAAATTATGCTGGCTTAAAACCACACCTTATCATCAACCACCACATGCTGTGGCTGCACATTTCACTCCACACAACTTCGGCCAGGAGAGGTAGTGACATGAGCTGCTTTTGTTGAAGACAGAATGGAGTGTCTGACTGAATATAAAGCTCATACACTGAACATCATTGATTCTACTCACTCCGTTGGATTTTACGCGCAGTCTGTGCGTCTTTACGCATAATTTAAATTGGATCCACATTATGACACACATCACAGCACGTCCATACCCATGTGGGATGAGTGCAGATGGAAACCGAGTCTAAAAGGACATAAATACACAGTGAGGTAAATGTGCTCATTAGGCGCCGTGCGTAATTAAATCCAAGCCTCGCAGCGCGTAAAAGGTATGTTTTGGATTTAGAGTAGCTTTGCATGTGTGTAATATAATATCAGACCTGCCTCGGAATCCATCCGACACATTTTCACCTCCATGAAGGGAGGGGGGGCACAACCATGTGCAAGGGCTCGCAAACTTTTCTTTCCGCCAAAATAAATCCACTTTTTGTGATATCCTGTCTCCTTTTTAAAACAATGTTCGCTCATTGTTTCATCTGTGAGGGAGAACTATAACCTCACTCATATCAATATCCACCAATGAAACAATATGTGTTTAAGACGAGGAGCGGGGAGCCCCGTCCCTTTCTCTTAAGCCATCTTACCACTGAAGGCGCACCACTGTCCGCGGGATTCGCCGCGGGTCACGCGACGTTCGGCGTGCTGCGGACGGTCTTCTGGTTGGGCATCTGCACGACGAGCAGCTGCTGCTTCTGCCGAGTGGACTTGACGGCCAGAATCGCCTGCCGGTTTTTATACTGGACCATCTGCAAGGTGATCTCCGCGTTCCAGCCCTCGTCCTGCGGACACCTGAAGTCGATCTCCTTGCCTTCCGTCATGACCACCGTGAAGTAGACATACTTTCCTTTCCGCTCCACGCAGTCCACCGTCTTCATGTTGGCGAAGTGGAGCTCTTTGACTTTGCCTGTGTCTCCTCCTCCTCCTCCTCCGCTGCCGCCGCTGCTGCCGCTGCTGCTGTGGTGGTGGTGGTGGTGGTGGTGATGGTGCTGCTGCTGCGGGTGGTCGTGCTGCTTGGGCGGCAGCAGCAGGACGGCGTCCTCGGTCAGGACGCAGTGCTTCTTCTTCCAGAGCTGCAGCAGCCCGTCACTGCGCTTCTCCAGCAGACCCTCTTTGAACACCTTCCTCCCGTTCTCCAGCATCTTCCGCTGCTTCACTACAGTGGTGGACGGACGGACAGGCGGAGGGCAGATAGAGGCATGAGATGTGGCTGTGACTGCGGTGGTGAGTAGTGTCAGACGCGGAGATGAAGCTGACTGCCCACTGTCTGACAGTTTGGCTACTGTTACAGTGCGTGTGTGTGGGGGGTGTTCCAAGGGGGGCGGGGTCTGGAGTGGTGCACCGCCCCCCCGAGTGACACCAACCCCCACCACACGATGACAACAGTAACAGCCTGCTAATAACCAATGATTGGTTATAGTTCCTTCCAGATCGCACAATACTGGTTCTTATAAGTCATTGTTCTCAATATTTCTAATTCTATTTCTAATCTTGAATTTATCGATAGCTTTTGTTATTAAATATGAACTGTGTGACGTGGATTTCTACACCTATACCTTAAAACAATATACTTTTAAAGTTGGCTGTTTTAGTTATGCCTACCTCAGTATATCTAATGAATCTCATGAGTTTAACTGGTGTTTAATGTGGTCGTGCGTAAACATTTGAAAACCACATTTCTCCATGGACGTATTCTTTCCTAATACCAATGTTGCAAAAACACTCAGCAATGGAATGGTGCCCTCTGCTGGATCAAAGCTTCACCAGCATCTTGTATGAAAGAAAAAAAAAGCAAAAAAAAAAGCACATCCTATTAGATGTAGACCCAATTTATTCAGGAACATACACTTACAGTTATTGAGTACATTAGTATTTTGTAGCATAGCGTTTTGCCTTGACAACAGCTGCTCAGAGGGACCCTAAAGAACCCTGTCACATCCTTTCCTGGGGAACAGGATTTGAATACTCCCTGCAGAACGAGAAGTACCCTGGCTCTCCACAGTGGAAACAACACTGCCCAACAACCAACACTTGGCTGTATTAACTGAAAAAAAAGGTATAAGAATGGACTGGGAAGAAGGCAGGCTCCAGTTTCTTCTTGGTCCCCTCCTAACTTTAAATATTGCTCTTGACATGCTTCTCTGTGGCCTTCTGGGTAACAAGGATGGTGGGCATCAGTGAGGAAGGTGGGTCATATGCCATGAAATGGCCTTGTCATGCTTTCCTGTTCTCTTTCACAGTGATAAAACGGAGCAAAGACCTCAGGGGCGACAGTGAGACCCACAAGTCACCTGTCAACTCACTAATTGGTGACATGAAAGGAGAAAGGGGATTGGGGGGGGGGGGTTGGCGAACCCGACTATAGACACAAGGAACGACGAGGCGAAAACATTACTTTACTGTGCTACATCTGATTTTCTCTGAACAGTGTGCCTCCCTCACTAAGAAAGACAACATACTGAAAACAAGATAGCACGAGTTGAAGCATCCACAGAGGGGGATTGCAGCGCCCTCTGTGTTCCACGTACGGGTGTCAAAGTGCAGTTCACAATACTTGGACGCATAACCTATGATAGGACGCCAGTGGCACACCACACACGAGTAACAAAGTGCTACAGAAATGACAGCCACACCGCTGCGAGCCTACAGGGAGCATGAAGCACTGGAATACTGGAGCTACGACTTCTGAACTTGTCCTGCCAAAATGTCTCCTGCCCTTTCCTCATCTAAGGAATTCTCTGGAATGTTTAAGAGACTCAACCAGGCTGTACTAATTTCTGGGAATGACTTGATACATAATGGATTTAAAGTGATCTCATCTTTTGATCAGTTTAAGATGATTCTGATTTCTTTTGAGAGCAGTACACAGATGGTGCCAGCCAGACTGCTTACTGGAATGTATCAAGAGTGGAGAGCTGTTGAGCTCAAATGGTACAGGACGTGGCCAGAAAGCCTGGATCCAGATCCCATGCTAAGTGAGATTTAGAAAAACTGAAATGGACACCCAGCTCCAGTCACACATCTGTCCTCCATCTCCACAGCTGGAAATGCTACAGTGCTTTTACAAGTGCTAAATGCCCATCCAGAAAAAAGGTCAGAACTTAACCTGAAACTTTGCTAGGAGCAAAAAAAAGGAAGAGGAATGGGGGGATTATTTATAAATTGACATTACAGTGAGGCAGTCCAGACCACAGCTGTTGTCTAAGAGCAAATACAACAAAAGACTTCACAAGAACCCAAACTAGTTTAGCAGTGAAGAAACACGTTCATGCTTTGAGGGAGATTTGTTTGCTGCATCTATTTTACAGGAGGAGGAAAAGGAAAAGACAGGTCTAGTAAAATATGTATAGAGCCACACAGCTCCCAGGATATTACCATGAATTTTTTTTGTAACAAAAATCTTGAAACCTTTTTTCTTCAAATTCTCTACCAAGAAAAATACAAAACATTATAAGGCGTTAAGTAACTATTTTAAACTTTCTCCTTATTTTTAGGATTTTTTTTATTTATTTTTTTTTATTTGAGAAGCAGTTACAGTGCAGTTGATCCTCAAGACAGCCAGGCTTCACTGCTGCTTGCACTCAGCTGGGCGGGCTGTATCCTTCTACAAGAAATCACAGGGATGGGAAAAGGTTGTTAATACTAACGTCACTCCAGTCAGCACTCAAGCAATGTCATATCAAAATCTACTCTACACACAAGCCACTTCAAGAGCTCAAAGCTTCAAGAGCAAGTATAGTCTGAAAAATGTTAGGTCCCAAATGTGATCTAGGTTTAAGAGGAAAAAACAAACATGGACATGAACACAATGAGAGACGCATTCACTGGGCAGACGGTGATAACTATGATTTGTCACGTCATCGGTGCCACAGACCATCATCCTCTCAAGTGACCTGTGACTAACCGAAATAACACCTGCACAACAATGTGACTCTGTGGTTCAGGGATTAAGACAAACAAAATGGATGGATCAGAGATGAACAAACGGACCTTTGTTCATTTCTTCACCAACACTGTCCACTGTATTAATGTAGACAATGCTGCAAAAACAGTTTGCTTTTGCACTTTGCCCTCTTTAAGCAGCTGTAGAGATTACAGGCAGTAAATGTTGGGGGATTGTATGGCAGCTGGGCTTCTTCAGCCAGAGTCAGCAGCTACAACTCAATCATCAGGATTTTAAGGACATGTCCTAAACTCTGCTCTTTCAGAAACAGTGTATGAAGTAGAAGAACAGGGACGCAGGAAGGAATTACACCAGACATTGTATTGGTAAAAACGGAGGTCAAATGGAGGTCAATGAGCCTCCAAGGTGCTCCTCATTTAATATTTGGGCAAGGACATTGCCTGAGGGGTAGTTTGGGATTGAGGGGATATAAATAAAGTGATATTTAGTGATGCACAAGTTTTATATATTAAAAAAAACAGAGACAAAGAAACAAAGAAACAGACAAAATAAACAGATCTAAAAAAGGACTAATAATTTTTAAAAATTGAATGAGGGGAAAAAAACCTGTTCTTAAAAAAAAAACACACTTGCAGCACATGACCAGCTGAGCTGAAAGTGTGCTTGTTTGCTGGAATCCACCTGAACCAGTCCATGGATTGTTGGTTGACCTGTGCATCACTAGTTGGATGAAAACTGAGGGGACATGTTATATATAGTACAAGTGACCTGTGACTAACCGAAATAATTAATTTAATTGTATTTTCTTCTTGCATATTCGTTGACCAAACAATTTTCCCTTGTGTCAAACACTGTTTGCACAGGAAGCAACAGCACTGGGATCAAATTCAACACCGGCTAAACAACTTCACTGATCTATCTGCTAACAAGTTATAAACATGGAAAGCAGATGTTTTTCTAATTAAAAAAGACTCACTGTGGTAGATAAACTACGTTAGTTGTCACAGATCCGTCCAGGACTAGTCTAAGTCCACTCATAAGCCTAGGAATTGTACTGGCTGCTCTCCAATCAACAACATATGTATTCCTGTAAATACATATGGCTAAGAAATTGCTGTAACTCACTGAAACTGTTTCTTATTTGACAGTGATTAACATTTCTTTCAAGTTTACTTCAAGAAAATATATTGAGAGAGATCAGCAAATCGGTTTTTAAGAGCTGATAATTATATAAAGATTGCATACTTGGAGTACATAACTGCATATTTAGAAAAGAGCTCTGAAACTACTGTCTGCCATAAACATAATCTCAGACCAGTGAGTTTTAATTAATTAGCTGCCAAAAACTACAAGGAAAACACTTCACTAAATAAGAGAAAGTGCAGAGGAAGATAAGGGCCCATCACATGCAAGGCATGATGTCCTTCCAGCAGACAGACACTTGTAGAGGTGATGGCACACCAGCTGTTCATGCTGCTTTCCATGGCCTAATGCCATACACGTGACCTTTATTCAACCCTTTCTTCAAAGTTTTCAGAACAAAAATACTCCCCTTTGTGTGACATTTTACGTTCTACCCTACATTTTCACAAACATACTTAAGCATCCACATCAATCTGTGCATATTAAATGATAATAGTGTTTAAAGACAAAATTGTTGCTTCCAATGCGGTGAGCATGTTTCATATAACATGAAACTGCTCATGGTGACAACAGCATCCAAGAGGAGGTTTGCATAATCTGACACCTCTAGGTTTTTCGTAACCTCCCTTCAACTGATTAAACCTTATTTTCACACAGAAAGACCCCGGAAGGCCATTACCAGCAGCATTAAAAGCTAATTTATAGAGAAAACAAAACTGATTGTAACTTATTTGGTACAAAGCAGTGATGTTCCAGTTGGTATTAAAACAAACATCTACAAATAAAGCACAGAATTTGTGGCAGACAAATCACTGACAAAAATAAATAAATCCAACCTGTTTGCAGACAGGATAAGTTTAACATTGTGGAGAGGAACAAAAGAGAAGGAAAGACCAGACTGTTTTCAACATACAGAAATAATACGGGTGCAAATGCAAATCTAAAAATGGGTTAAACTTCAGAAAAACACCAACAAACCAGTAGGTTAGTATCGGAGGGGTGCAACATGGCAGCGAAGGAGGAGAAGGTGACAGGCATTGGAGGGATGGTGCACAGAAACACAAAAAAAAAAACTAAAAGTGGTGGGGGTGTGATGGTAGTAAGCTGACAATTCACAAGCTTTACCTACCAGGACAGGGTTATTTTTCTACTGTCACCATTAAACCTAGTGAGGAAAAATTTAAAGAGTAGCTGACAAAAGATGCCAAAGTGACTGGAGATGAACAAACAATGATGTATAGGAGAAATAAAGCATAACTAGCTGAATACATAATGTCCAAGGCTTTGTTTAGCATAGAGGAAGCGGAAATCATGCTGGTTAGTGTCAAATGTAGCCCTTACACTTAGGCCAATTTAATCACACATTGCTTGAATTAAGTCCTATACCTGTGTATATAGACTGAACACTGCATACAGAGTGAACAAACAATACATCTACAATTATTGCAAAAAAGTGAACATACATACAGACTGCAATTCCAATCTTGAAACATGATTTATCAAGAGATTTTAAAATGGTCTCTGTGGAGCTTGCGATACACTTTTTAAAGCTAGGGTCGTTTTTCTTCACTTTTTTCATGTTTTTTTTTTTAGCTAAAAATTTACTTCATCAGGAAGCAGTGACATGAAATCAGTGAACAAAAAGCCGACAAGAGGACCCCTTTATTTCATCTTTGTGGGATTACTGTACAGGGTATTGTGTAATTTCATTCACAATTACATATTTACATTAATTGTGGCAGCTTCCCACACGAATGAGGTAAGAATATGGATATATGCAGTAGACTGGTGTCCACTGTTTGAGATATGCTGGATCTGTGTGTTGCTTATGGTCAAGTTTCAGAATTTTTTTTTTTTTTTTTATAATATGCAACTGTCAGATTTATAGACTAGTACGGAATAATGCTCATAGTACAAGCTAAAGATCAGATTAAAACAGTGAATGAATAGAAGCTTAGTTTATCCCTGGTTAATTCCTGAAGCCAAATCAAGATCATGAAGACAAAACTAAAAGCTGAAACTAAATGAGATGCATTGGACTGTATGTATTCTGTATGTTGAAATCTTATAAGTCAATTTAGGACAGTTGTTCTCTCTCTGCAGCTCAGGGCACCAAAAGCGCAACAGAAAGTGGAGAGCAAAAAGTTTGACTATGATGTTGAAACATTTACACATCAAATATCAAAGCAGACTGCAGGCGATCTGCTGCCCCCAAGACAAGCTGGGAGAGATTCCTGAGCCAACAAATTTGAGAACAGCTGAGTAAGGACTTTGTAAGGACACCAGATATCTTTACAGAGAGGGGATGTGTGTGTGTGAGAAGTGATCTCACCTTGGGATCATAGTCGGGGTCGTTCTCCTCATCAGCTTCCTCCTCACCTTCCTGAACACACAGCAACTTCAGTCAACATGGCTCCATCAAAACAAAAACTTGTCTTTGTACTATCTGGTCAAACAGTCTCACCTCATCGTCTGCCTCCTCTCCCTCTTCATCATACTGTGTAAAAAAAAAAAAAAAAAAAAAAAAAAAAAAAAAAGATAAAGAAAGATTAGCTACAACAAAAGTTTGATGGCTAACAGTCACATACTGCCAAGTAAAACAAATTTCAACCACTGACAATTAACTTGATTATTAAAATCAGTATAGTTTAAAGAACATCTGGCAACACTCACATCATCATCATCATCCTCTATGGCCTCTCCTGTAAAGTAGAGCACAGCTCGAGGTACAATGCGCTCGCGGATGAAGTGTCCAATTTCAAAGTCAGCAGCTAGAACTGCCTCAGAGTCCTCATCCTGACAAGAAACAGTCAATTTATTAGTGCATGCCCTACATTTTCATTTTTAAAAGCACTATGTGCTTTTAAGCTATTTGTATAAAGTAATTGCCTTATATTTAGCTCAACGTGGCATACTTTAACGGAAACCAATGGGGAGTTCCTTTTGATCATTTAACTTGTATTATTGAAACTTATGGGAGCTGAATTATGATATCATGGGTACAACCATGGGACACAAGGAAGGAAGGAATTTCAACAATAGCAGGACAACGGGGCACCTTTTGCCTAAGAAGAGGTACTGTAATTGATCAGTACCCCCTCCTTGCCACATTTGCGATCAGAAACACTAAACTTTATGCTGCTCTCTACTGGCTGTATATTGCTCAACAGCAATGCCAACAAAAAGGACACTCCGAAGAGTGTATGTGTTTGTAAGAGGCGTCTCTCTTCATACAGAAAAAAATGCTTTAACCCTAACTATACGAGCATTTTTTATTTCTTTTTTTTAAACCAATCATACAGAAATAGAACAAGCAGTCCATGTTCTGAAAAGGCTGTGTCACAATAATATAATAAAATATATAACAATTATATTTAGCTTAAACTCTCTAAAAGTTAATTTTCACTTTGCAATGAATTTAACTAAAGTATTAACTTAAAAAAAAAAAAAAATACATCGGGAAATACATCAAGATACAAAAAGACAGGGGAAATACATCGACTTACCAACTCTCCACTTTCTGGGACTATAAAAACAAAAACAGAAAAAAAGTAAGTATAAATCTCAGGCATTTATTCATATGTAATATCAAAACAGCCCATGTTTAGTAAACCCTAAAAATGTCTGCACCTTCTGGAGGGGTGAAGAAGTTAAAGAAGGAGTCGTTGGGGACCGTTTTGGTGACTGTCCTGACTGTGCCGCGACCCTTGTGCTTCTGTTTCTTCTTAATTGTTTTCAACGTGACATTCTTGCCCTTTGTCCAGTCAATTGTGCAGCTGTGGTGAAACAGGAGGAGGCAGCGGCAGAAAGGAAGGTCACAATCTAATTATTTAAAATTAGAAATCTAATTGACATTAACCTATATCAGATTAGATTTATTTTAAGTGAAATGGTGGAGAAAAAAAAAAAAACACTTGGCATAGTTATAGCAATATTGCATTAACACCATAATGCCACCCCTACTGTAGCAGCAGCAGTGGGCCAGCAACTTCCATGCCATGCTTGTGGAAACCCACATCATATATAATGACATCATACACAGCTACATAGTTTATCTTGTGACATGTCATTATTTAGTAAAAAATTATAACTGTTTTATTGTGAACATTATATACACACTCCTAGGAGATAACCGTTTATTTATTAAGACAGTTTATGCAAGCAATCACTTGTCTGCTCCACAGACAGGTTGGTTTGCTGATGGTACATATTGACACCGTGGCTCCATGTCAGATGAGCTGGTGAAGCTGACACTTGTTTCTCAGCATTGGAGTCTAAGTGATTCTAAACTCTATTGTTTGATTCTGCAGAGTTTGACATTTATATTTTCTTGAACACACAAGTCTTAAAGGACCATGATGTGTTCTGTGAACAGAACAGCTGATCAAAGCAGGAAAAAACAAGGTTATTTTGAAATTATAATTATCAGTTTTGGGTTCGGTTCTGTTTTGTTTGGGAATAGCAATATATCACCTTGCTTACAATATATGAATACATGACAATGTCATGTATTCATATATTGCCACCCCTGTGTCAGTATAAGTACGCAAGTAAAAGAATTACACTGCATTACACCTGTGATCAGGGAAACCTAGCAGTGACTCTACACTACAGAATACAGGAACATAAATCAATTTAACAAAGATCAAGAAAAGCCATTGTGAAGAACAGAATGAATGTGCTGTACTCACCCTGTGCAGCTCATGATCTCTGGACCATCAAAAGAGAAGGGGTCGCTCTCATCAGGCTCCGACCTCATCTTGTAGGTTTTTGTCAACAATGTGTTTGTAAAGAAGTCATTGGGCTCAAACTGGAACTCTAACGTGAAGCTCTGGGTGAAGAAAACAGAGATTATGATTGTGCGAAAGTGATGTAGTGGACTGCCAGCTTATTTAAGCCATTAAATCAGGGGTCACCCAACTCACCATGGGCTGTCCTGGATCTGAGAATTTTACTTTAATATCTTGTAAATGTTTAAGGATGGGTTCATCATGGTCCTGAGGAAGAGAGGAAGCACCACAGCATTAGCTCACACAGAACACAACGCTGCTCTGTCCAACTTGGCCAGCAGGTGGAAACAAACCCTGATGTTTCGTTGCTGGAAGCAGATTCTGTCAGTGACCCATTTTGTCTGTCTCCCCAGGAGCTGTCTGAATGAACCTACCTGAAGCATGTCACTGAGCAGGTCCACATTTCTGAAAACTGTTAACCAGAAATCAGGGATGCCTTTCGGGTCTTCCTTTTCCTCGTCCTTCTTCTCTTCCTCTAATTTGGCCTTCTCCTTCATTTCATCCTGAATTAAATTTAAGAGATGCTGAACCACGTTTCACATACTTTTCTCCTACAACACAAAAAGGTTCTCACTACCTACACACAGAAAGAGTGTGAAGGAGTGGGGACTAACATAAATAAATAGCAAATATAAAAATTGCACACAAATTGTAATAGAATGCTACATTTGTTTCCTCTGGAGTACCAACTGAGCACAAACAAGATTTAGGTTGTAGCTGCCTGCAGTGTGCAAATGACAGTCAGTTCTAGATGGGCATATGAGATGCATGCAGGAACTGAAGTAAAGAATATAAAGGGAAAACAATCGGAAAAATAAGTGGTTCAATCAAATGGCTCTATCAACAGCATGCAGGTGTGTACATGACCTGAACAGGCTTACTTACTGTCAACTCTTCTTCGTCATTTTCCTTCCATTCACATTCCTCATCTGTGGGCTCATAGGCTGCTTTTACTATGTCACTTCTCTGTGAACAGGACATAATGAAGTCAGTGTTTGTACCTATAGATGTGATATGCAATGCTGATCATCTATGTGCAATGTCACATTAAGGGCAGAAAATGCTGACACTGGACACACTCAGTGAAGCATCTGTTTCATTCCTTGGATTGTTTATATGAAAACATATCCACCTGATAAGATACATGAGGGGCCTTGAAAACATGCAGGTCAATTGTCTAAAAGAAACAGCTCCCGACAACCAAAGGGATCATGACCAAGATTAAGAGGAGTCCAGTCATTCTGACAGGTCAGAGAGAGTCAGGCTGACCTCAACAAAAGTATGAAATTGGGAGGTGTCAGATTAACCTTTAACTCTTTATTTACAGATCAAATAGATATTAAGCATGTCATGTATGTAAAATTTTCAGCAACCACATGTATATTCCAAGTAGTGAGTATGTCAATTAAAATTTAATTCTAATGCTTTTAATGCTATCAAGTAACATACAAAGCAGCCCAGACCTCAACATTTAAGAAATTTAAACGTACGTATACGAGCTACATCATATGCACAGGTATTTTCCATACTGATGCAAATCCACAGAGGCGTACATGTATGCATAAAAATGAGATGTAGAAAACGTGTAAATAAGTCAAAACCAGAATAAAGCACATGTACAAATGACTTACCTTGTCAAACAGGGGCTGGTAAAGAGCTGCGTATTTCCTTTCCAGTTCATGTACTTCTTCATAAAACTTTGCTTCGATGTGGGCACATTTGACCTGCAAGTTCTTCAGGGCATTTATACGTCTCTTTACAACTTTGGGTAAACTGTTAGAAGATAGAACAGAAGAGAACATGTGAGGATAATTCTGGAGAAACCTCCACCACAAATGTCTACAAATCCATACAAAGAATACTGACTTATACTCTGCAAGTACAACCTTTTAGCATCCAACCAATGATACAGATTATGTAAGTAGTGACTTAAAAACACATTTGTACCTTCATCTACAAACAAGTTTAACATTAAGAAGAGAAAGACATTTTTGGGGGGGTGTGTGCAGACCTTAAAAGAAATGTGATAAAATACCTAAAGCCAGTTAGTGCTGAATTGTGATTGTCCTCTTGCATTGCCTCAATAGGTTTCAATGTAAAAACATGTGACAAAGCATGCTTAATGGATAAATCTGATAATGTTATCAGAAAGGGCTTTCCTCTGAAGTAGATCTCTAAAGAACTTTAGAGCAGAGCAACACACCGCCCAAGAGGATTATCAATAAGTCAATGTGGCCTTTCAAATATGCTCTTTAACCAAACCAAGACTGTGCCAAGTACAGACATTATTGACATTTGCTTCATTTAACAGTGAAGATACTGGGTCTTATTTGTAACTGGATGTATTGTTTGTGCTGGGGGTGATCCAAAGCCCACCTCCTGCTCAGGACAATGGGGTGGCTTCCTCAAAATCAAAATATTTAAATAAAACCATGGTCTAAACTGGCTTAAGAGATTTAACATTTCACACAAACCCAAGTGGCACAATTAAGTCCTGCATAGCATAAAACTAGTTGCCTGTGAAGCCCATTGGTTGCTGAAAAATGTCAGTTAATTACTACTTAAAAGAATTATTGTTTCCGCTGTAGTGTCCTTACAGAAAATTTATGTTTTCACCAGGGTGCAGCTAATTCTGCTCAAGTCAGGCACAATATGTTCTCAGATCAAGATTAAAAATGAGTTCACCCTTCACCTTTCAATATACCCTGATGGTGAGCCATTCAGACCATCCAACCTCTCCTGCAGTGCAGCAAGGATTTGGGGATTCTGCATCATCTGTACAGTCAGCTGGCGAGCTAAGCACACAAGCAGAGTCAAAAGAACAAGACGAAGTTAGACAAACCAATTTGGGAGTGTTAAAATGTTCTTATGGTCATATTTGAATGAAAACAGATTTGAGACAAGAATCACAATCAAAACAAGATCACTTACACATGTTCTACTTCTGCCAACAATAACTGAACAACATCTAAGCATGTAAGTGTGATCGCAGTCACTAACAAGAAGAACTTCTTTCGTAAATGGAGACAGGTGACAGATTTACCAATATGAACAGACATCACATTTGCTTGTGCTGATAAAAGGTCAGGCAGATTTCTTCTGACAGGTGAGACAAAAAGGATTGAAGTCACTCTTCTCTGTTGCTAAATCTTGGGCATTCTGCTTGTGTGTTAACAGCTAGAACAGATCAGCTGTCCAAGTCTGTGCACCCTGTCAAATAAATACACCCACACTTTATCCTGTGGTGTTTTTTGGCATAAAAACACCACAAGGTACTGATTGAGGGCTTTGAAGCAAAATGACATTTTTAAAAATAAAATAAATAAAAAAAACAAACACCACAAGGTACTGATTGAGGGCTTTGAAACAAAATGTCATTTTTAGATGGATAAATGTTTGAGGGCCATTAACAGCAGACCTACAACACACTCACTTTGTCCTTGACCCCTTTTTTCAACCAAACTTCAAACACCATTTTAGAGAAGAAATCAGTTGCTGCAACCAAAATGCAAACCACAACTATCAAATATTGTCCCTCTGCATAGCTCAAGGTGGCTTTAAATTAAAGCTGCCACAAATTTTGTAAACAGGCGATTAGGTTTTCAATTATTTGACAAGTCTTTATTTCTCTTTATTCATAACAAACACTAGCAAAGTTAACACCAACAAGATAGGGAAAACAGCTACTCCCGTTTTGTCTGCAACGGGAGTAGCTGTTTATTCGCATCGTCTTACTCACATTTCCTTGTTGGTAAAGAATGCATTCAGCATATACAATGGGAGAAATATGCCTCCTGCCACCTGGACTTCATGTATAGTGTTTTGCTGTTACTCTGGTTTCCCAGAGGAAGTGTTATAATTTTTGGTTCGATTCTTGTATTGGATGTCGTGCTCATGACTCTTCCAGTGATGACATTGTCTGCAAATCACTGACTGCCAGTCTGTTGACATCACATTTTAGTATCGGTGCAGCTTGCTTGGGACCTCACCCAAAAACACACAGTCAAGTAGAGTCAAGCACCATTATACAGGTTGAAAACACAGCATCAATAAAATTCCTTGTAGACAAATTTTAATTACTTACATTGGCAAGTATGTCAAATAATTGTTGCAACACTATTTTAAATGTTTTTCTTTTAACAAACACAAATAAATTTAATTAAGGTGGATTTCAGAAAGGAATCAAAAAAATGCTTTCAGATAAGCACTAAAGTTCATAACATTTTCTGGAGATAGTATAGGAGTGGTGTGTGACGATGCTAATGTCCACAGAAGTCGCACTGGACATTTCCCAGAAATTCTCCTGCCAACTCCCTGGGTCAAATATCTGGATAATGTCTTAGTGAGCCCATGTAAGAAAACCACAAGTAAAACTCCTGCCTTTTATCTGCTTAAATCACACCAAACTAACCCTAACCCAGACAATTTCTCACTGTAGTCCATACATAAATGGCAAATAATATTATCTCAAGTTAATGTCTATAAATGCTTTCAGTACAAACTTTGTGAAATATCACAGTATGTCCTGACGCACTAATCAAAAGCCATTTGCATCTCAACCTTTTCTTAGCCTTGAAACATGGCAGCCATATTTAACATAAGAAAATGCGACAGATGAGTCCATTATTGCATAATTTAAAGAATTTGCCCTACCGAGAGAGAAATTGTGTTTCTAATGCCTTTTAGCATACTTGATAAGTGAACTATTAACATTTAAAATCTAATCAATTCTTCCCAATATCCCAGTTAAATTAACATTATTGGAGCTACTTTTGTACATGACACCTTCGTATCATGACATTCAAAAATAACTATGGATGCACAATATTATCAGTACAAGATACTGGCAGATGTTGGCTTTAAAATGTATTATTGGATAGCAAACACACCAATATTTGCCGATATGACTAATGACTACAACACTAGGCTAATTAAGCTGCTACCTCCTTGACTTCTATGCTAGTGCCCTCTACAGTTATTTTCAATAAGTTATGAGTATGAAAAATATTATGTTCATTTCACTACAGAAGAGACTGACCTCTGCAGTTGGGCAGAGAGAAAAACAGATATTGATATTGGTTAGTGTACCAAGTACTCTCAATATTTCTGCATATTGGATATTGGCAAAAAAGTCAAATATCGTGCATTCCTAGTAGACACTAGTGTTTCTATAAAGTCTGGCTTTTAAAGAATTATCTAATATTGCTATATATAGAAAAGGCCAAACACCCTTCTAAATATATCTACAATGACACAGAAGTAGGTTTACACAAGTCAGATTTTTTTTCTTGAGCATCTAAAAAGGATGCATAAACAGCATCCATGTCCTAAAGTAAAACACATTAGTGTTCCAGACTAAAGCTCAAATCACTTCATGCAAATTACATTTTTAAAAGCAGAAATAAGCACAAACTATTTTCATGCGACCCAAACAATTCTAATGACAAATGACAAAATTCACAACAAATTTCCACTTTTAAACAGACTTTCAGTCAGTATTTGTAAAGGTTTACCTTTACTGTTTTCGTCTTCTCCCGTCTCCTCTTCTTCCACATCCTCCACATCCTCCATATCTGCAGGGTCCATCTCAGCCTGGTCTTTGCTGCTCAGGGACATGCAGAGGGCAGGAGGGAAGGACAGACACAAACCAGATTAATTTAATCAGTTACTCCAGGATGTGGCATTGACAAAAAAGAAACCTAAAATTTCTTGTTGCATCCAGATGCTGTAACTCTCACAGATATGACCAAACATCAGCTCCCTGCCAGTTTAGGCTATCAGAACAATTCCCTATGTCCACCACTGGGCCATGACTAATGACTGATTTCACTGGAACTTAAGAAATGGGCAAATCATTACGGCACTCTTGAGGCATGGTATTAAAATCTGACCCAAGTTATTAGATCACAAGTAAAAAGCTTTTGCTAGGTCGGTTCACATTTTGCATTTGAATATGACCTCAATATGACCACTTGTGATCAGATTTTCATGACCATTAATGTGCATTCAAAGTAGTAGTAATGCGCAAACAGAGCTCGGACCTGTTCTGACCACATGCCTTCAAAGTCTTAACTATTCTCTAATGCAAGAATTGTTGCCAACATTTGTTTTTTTTTTTTTACAGCAAAAATTAAATGTAATGTAGCACTTGCCAGAACCAGTAGTTTAGTGATTCAATGTGTTGGGTGAAGTATGTAATAGTAGAGCTGCACACATTTAGAAAATCAATGTGCAGTGGTTGGTGTTAATGCTGTGGCCACATAAAAAATCAATTAATTATAAACATGAGAGTGCAAAGCAGTAATCAAAGCAAGGGGGGGCTATCTTGAAGAATCTAAAATATAAAACTTTTGAGTTATTCCACACTTTTTTGTTTACTACATATCCCATGTGTGTTCGTTCATAGTTTGATGCCTTCACTGAGAATCTACAATGTAAATAGTCATGAAAATGAAGAAAAATCATTAAATGAGACAACTTTTGTCTGGTTGTGTGTGTGTGTGTATATATATGCCAAGTATTAACTATAACCAAGGGTGGAAGATGTACTTACTTATCGATGTCTGCCATTTTAGCTGAGTCTCAAGTAATGCTAAAAAAGAAAAAAAAGACAATTAGCTTTGAAAAACTGGAGAACACATATCAAATGCATAACAAACTACAGGAGTTAAGATTAAGTTAGTAACATACAGGGCTGAACAATTAATCGAAATCACAATATGGCCTCCGACAATTTTCAAATTGCAGGAGGAACAATATATTTTAAAGCCAAAAATGTGGGTCAAATTACTAGTTTAGATAAAATACTGTCCCAACCTATACACACACCATATTCTACAGACTGAAGATCTGTGTTTTTCACAGATCTGTACAAATATCACTCAGTTATCATCTTAAATGTTATTCAAATGAAAATAATTTTGTAAAAATTACCATTAACTCTGATAACGTGAGTCATATAACAAGTTTGCAAGTTCAGTCAGAATAATTGCCATTAATTCATTAATGAACAATGATTTAAAAAAAATTATATATATATAAATAAAAAAAAGGTTGGGTTGAGGTTTGCGATACAGTAAAATTTACAATAAATTACTCAGATACTGTACATTAAAAAAAGACCTTTAGATAGCCAAAACTAACACTGAAAGAAGAATTTCATTTCAGAGATATGGCACTCTTTGGCACATGACAATGATAGTTTTGAAATCTAACTTACTGATTGCTGTGGGCTGTAGTGGCCAAGAAAATCCTACTTACTTAATACTTAAGTTATACATGCAACAGTACGCCCACATCTGCAGTGAGACCACCAACACCACATCTGTTGTGCATGCCTTCTAAATCAAACATCCTAGATTTTACATCACTGCTTCAAGATCTCTCCGCCATATTTATAGAAATAACATGAAGATGAGCAATTAATTCTAACTCCTGCAAATTATTGCCAAGTAAGCACTACCCCATATACATAAAGGACATGCATATAAAAAGGAGCTGTATGCAACAGGCAAGCCAACACTTCAAAGCCTTCATCTGATCAAAGCAAAAACATTTTCAAACCCATAATGAATAGTTCAAGACGATTAAAGCAAATGTGGTAGTTGATGTATTGTGTGCATTATTATGTACCCAACATAAAGAAAGGTCTACCTAATTTAAAGTAAAATATGTACTATGACTCATTCCCCTGCAGGGGAGACCCCACAACTTCAGGGAAGGTTCTACAACATTTTTCTTCTAGCTTTGGAATTTCCACATAGAAGGTCCTCAGTTGAACTGGGATCCAAACCAGTGGCCTTTTTGCTGTGAAGCAACAATGCTAATCACTGCATCACTGTAAGGCCCTAGGGTGACTACTGGTTGCGTGAAAACACAATTTGAATGAAGCACCGACCAATACTCAATGACTGATTATGATTTGTTCATGTTAAAACAAAATAAATTTACCCTTTTGGCCAAGGGGTTATCAATATACACAGAAACATGCCAAAAGATTCGGATAATTACATTTTCCTCATTTTATTTTTTATCTCCAACAATTAATTGGTGAAGGATTTGGTGATCAAAACTTCATAATTAACTGATTCAGCACAACGAAAAGAGCTGTTTGCCCATCAATAGTTTGTGTCGTGTATTAAACGACACAGTATGTATGTGTGTGTACTGTATATTGGAAAAGTGACCTGGAAGTGACAGTGTCAAAACTCACTGAGGTAGCTGTAACTCAAACCTTAATCCTGGTGATGAATAATAGACAGGGGGAAATCTGCTTGTCAAATGTAACTGAGCCACATTTGCTGTTCAAGAGAGTGTGGTGGAGATTTTCCAGTACTGGTGCTGTGTCACCACACACAAAGGTTTTATGATGAAGGTAACTTAAAGTCATGCTGATCAATGTTAAAAGATAAATGTGTGACAGTGTCACACAATGGCCCTAGGTTTTCAACATTTTTGGAACAAAAATAAATCAGTGTGCAATCAATTTAACCATAATTCCAATATGGAAAGACTTGGGTCTCATTTAAGGCATGACACTAATGTGGTTGGTTCCTTTGAGCTTACAACGACTAGTCAATGTATTGTTTAGTCAATATGAACATTTGTAAGCTGTGATTAATTACTTTTGAAAGAAAATTCTTAATGTTATAAACATCTATTGTGAAAACCGTCCAAATTTCTTGTCTTGAAATATAATTAGCTGGGAGGGAAATTAATCATCTATGGCCTGAAGAGGCCAGTGTAATGAGACTAACCATTTCGTCTCATTTCAGTTGTTGGGAAACAATGTTTAGTGGAGACACAGTTGTACTGTGAGTTAAGGCTCTTTTTACACAGCAGGTAACTGATAATTTACGAGTTGAGAGCATGTACCAGTGTTTTGCTTTCTGTTTCTGAAATACATGTTTAAATATCCATTTGTAATTGGTTGTCTTGAAAATCAATCAGAACAATGAATACAGTTGTCACTAGCGGTGTGAGATTTTTAAAATCACTTAATCGCTGTAAAAAAAAAAGGCCAAATATTTTAGTGTGACAACTAAATAACTGCTTTATTATTTTATGTATATTATTTTCTTCAGCAATCAATTATTTGTTTTATCCATAAAATACTTAAGAAAATGTTGGTCCAGTGGGTACAAATTATGGACATTAAATGAGCCTGCAGATTGTAACAAACGGGACTCTGACAGAGAGTCTTCGTTTGTGTAGTAAGCCTCCCCTTCAAAATACAATGCTTTTTGTCCACTCAGGCTGCTTTAAAAACACCACAGACAATGACAGTGACCTGTGAAGCAAGGACCTTGGCTAAAGAATATTTATTAATGCAATATACACTTATACATATATACTTGTTGGCAGAATAATCAATTTCAATAAACCGAGCTAGATATAAAACACTGGACATTTAAATGTTTGGAGTTGTAAGTGGTTTTGCTGAGAAAAAAAAAATCTATTTTGAAAAGAAAATTTCTCTTATTAGTTTATTTATATCTTTCATAGCTTAATCGCCATGTTTTAGCCACTTAGTATTTACTTCTGTTACTTGGATGTAGTTTAAATTTTCTGTTACAAGATACACAAATGTTCTATATATGCTCCAAACAAAAATAAATTATAAAAGTTTAGGTTAAACAATTACATGAATAATGAATAAATTAATTAACTGCTGATAATCGTTTAATTGCAACCCTATGAAGTTACTCTTTAATTTTGTTGTTGCATCCCAGCAACAAATACCAAATTCCACTTGACACCAAGTGCTTTTACGAGTTCAGCTGACGGCATGTGCTCCAGCAAAATGACCGTTTATACTCTTTCCTCCCTTGGACTAGACTCCTCGTACTGCCCGGCGACCACGTGTTGCATGCTCCGGTCTAGTGTCTGTGACAAAAAGCCCTGGGTGTTAAGACTGTGTGCTCACTTTCAGACACATTTGCAATTTGCTTCGGGCCGAGCAATACCGAACCCGATGGAACGAATACGGTGCGACGTCAAACCACGAACGTGTCCCTGCGTCCTCCACGAACAGGCGGACCCCTGACTAGTAAACAGGCTAACTTTAGCCGGCCTTACCGCACACATCGTCTCCCTGTGTCCGGCTACTTCAGCTAGCTTGCGCGCTGCTAGCTTGGTGCGCACTACTTAAGGCTGAGCAAGTGGGAGGAACAGCTTTGGCATACACACACACGGCTCTGGCTACAACACACGGGCCGGTAACGAAGTGCAACCTGCCTTGTAACATGTCCTCGCCAGCTTCCGTTATGTCACACTACCTGCCAACTAACCTGGTGAAGCTAGCTGTACTGTGTTGATGTCTCCTTTACTCCCAGTTCCCCACCCTGAGTATCCTCATCATCATCATCCTAAAAAAATAAGGTCAAGTCCGAAAAAGCAAGATAAAAGACACGTGTCAACAAATGTCGACAGTCGCCGACAATGACGGGGATTGTATGACGTTATGTTGTTTCCATTAATTCTCTATTTGTCTTTAACAATACCCGCTCAATGGATATAATTCCTGGTGGTTATTCGATTTACCCCCCCCCCCCCCCCCCCCCCCCCCCCCCCCTCCCCTTCAATCGCGTGTAACGTTAACACACATCATGGTGGACCCAGTCTCGATGGCTGCTGCCGCCGCCGCCGCTGTCTGCCGTGCTTGGTAGCATTAGCAGAGCTGTCTCCCTCCGCCGTCTGTTGGTTTGTTCAAGCAGCAGTCATTTAACTATAACTTCCGAAAACGAAAGGAAAGTTTAGGGCGTTGGCTCCGAGGACATTTTCACAAGTGCTGTCCGCTTACCTTCACCCTCTGTGGCCCAAGGATGGACAGGTTTAGGCGGCGCTGTGTAGTGAAGCGGTCCCAGAGAAGAAAGAGACTCCGCTCGGATGGCGGTAAAAGAGAGCGAGATCCCGCCGCCTGCGCTCATATACATCGACGTCATCACGTAAACTGGCAGTCACCGAGGCAACGCTGTTCCTGGGAGGGGCAGCGTCGAGGATGTCCCCAGGGAGACAAGGGGGTGGAGGCGGGGTCGATTATTTTAATAATCGATTCATCTTCATCATCGGATTTTTGTCTCGATTAACCGAGTTATCGTTTGGTCCAAAAAATGTCAGAAAAATGTTGATTAATGTTTTTCAAACATGGAAACGTTAATGTTCCCAATAATGTCTTGTTTTGCCCATAAACCAAAATGATTCCGTTTTAATGATTTGTTTGTTATACAGAGCAAAGAATTCAGCAAATATTCACATTTAAGAAGCTGAAATATCAGTAAACTTTTTTAAAAATGAAAAAAACTCAGACCAATAAATTGATGATCAAAATAGTTGACGATTAATTTAGTAATCAATTACTAGTAATCAAGTACCGTAATTATTTCTGCCCTAACCTCAATCACCCTTTTCGGATCGAATCTCGCTCTTCTTTGTCACTTTATTTTCCCATTATCTCACACTCATAACTTTACTCAGTATTTCCATTTGTGATCATCAACCTATACGCAGTATAATAATCTTCCCATTAACACCAGCAGCTCCATGATAGACATCGCCATCATGTACAGTATATACACTTACTGGCCACTTTATTAAGAACACCTTGCTAGAACTGGGTTAGATCTGCTTTTGTTTTCAGAACTGCCTTAAAGTGACACAGTGTGGGATTTCAACCCTCAAATAATGTCTCCAACATTATTTTGATGGTGCATCAACTTGTAATACAATGAATGTCACCCCTGTATTGGCACTATGTAACTTCTGTTTTTGGATCCATGCCACAGAAAGAACCCGCGACATTCTATTTAATGGCTTATGTCAAGATACAGGATAGCATCACTAGAATCTCTCATTCCACCACATCCAAAAGATATGCTTTTGGACTGAGATCTGGTTAGGTAGCTTCTAGAAGGTGGTTACACTGTGGTCATAAAGGGATCAGCAACAATAATCAGGTAGGCTGTGGTGTGTAATGTTCCATTGAGAGTAGGGGCCCAAAATGGGGCAGGAATACATTATATCCCACACACCATAAGACCAACACAAGCAGCCTGAACTGTTAATACACAGCAGGATGGAGCCATTCTTAAATGTATTCTTGAGTTAAAATGTATTCACCTTTTGGAATGTATTAAGGGCATAATATTCTGTAATACAGCTCTTTCTCTGGTTTTCATGTCATTTAGAAAACAAAAGTGCATCATTCGAGAAAGGTTCAGCCACGTCTACACTATAGCACCAGTTTAAATAGCATTTTTTCCCTAACTTGTCAAAGGCAACAGGAGAAAATGTTCCATAGATTGAATAGATTTGTGATCAGTGTCCCAGTGTTAAAGATAATATCAGAGTATGTTTTCAGGAATGATAAACTTATGCTGATTTGATCTTCGGTTTATAAATCCCAAACCTACACTACAGATAAAAAAAAATCTCAATTATGAGACTTTATTGTGGATTTTAATGTGATTCATCCGTCAGTGAGTGTTCCGAACATCAAAAAGACTACTTAGCATCAGCTCTCTGAGCGATAGCTGGCACCAGCCCAAAGGTCAGATCTATCGTTCAGTGCGCTCCATCAAGAGGAAGCCTTCCCACGTGCACCATCCATGTCAGAAACTCATAAATGAATATTTCCCTGAGTCATGCAGGCTGGCAGCATATATGAAGAGACAATGGGCCAGATAACCGGAGGTGTTCGGGGAGGATTTTCTTGTCTTGCTGTGTTTTCTTACAGTTAATTCCAGTATTCAAGTTTAAAGCTGGCAGGTACTCTATATCCAAAGCGTGGCACGTGTGGCAGGTAAGCAGCCAGTCACTGGATCCTGTAGTCATTTGATGATGATGATAATAAAGCTTTATATTTTTGTGGTCCGGAGATGGAAATGAGTTTTCTAAGCCAACTTACTTTTCCCAATTTAATCAATGCTAGAGGCACATTAGCTGCCACAAGTGCACAATAACCAGTATCCAACAGAGACCTCTGGAGTGGGATTTGACAGAGAAGAAGTATGAACTGGTATAAAAAAGACAACATTCCTGCTTGAAAGATTTTTCAGTTGTTTTCAAAATGACTGGTGTTTAATGTAGTAAGCCCAAAGACTTTTGAACTTTTGAATATGTTACGAACACGTTAATATGGACTGTAAATCCATTCCTCATATCCAGCGGGTGTCCGGCGGTGAACAATGGCGTAGCTAATTGCCCCACGGGTACATCCGGGTACCTGCGATGAAACGAGCTCTCTGATTGGCTCGTTCGGGGCAGTTTCTTTGCAAAGAACGTGTTTAGAACTATGTGTTCTTGTGTTTAGACATTTTTCCTTTCAAATGGAAAACAAACATGCCACTTAAATTACACAATGCGGAAGAAAAAAAATAGGAGACAAAATATATATGAAAGCATTGTGAGTCAGAAATCAGAGAGATAAATCACACACACACACAAAAAAAAACATAAAATTACGGGAAAATAAGAGGGCTTCGGCATGATGACAAACTAATGCCTCAAAAATGTCCATAGCTTTTCTTATTTTCCTAAGTTTGGGAGCATTGAAGAACAAAGGGGAAAAAGAAAATGGTTCACTTTCATAAAATTAGATTTTTAAATGTAACAATTGCTGCCCAAAACTGCCCATGACTTTTGTTATGAAGCTGATAAGAACATTAATGGCTTTTCCCCACACATAAGGCTGTACAATTAAGTTACTCTTTCAGTACTAGAAAACAAAAATGTTTTTATATCAGGTTCAACCAAAGTGTGTAAATCTAAACTAATCTTTAAAGGGTTTAAAAATGTTTTACATACATGAACTTGTTCCAACTCTATTGTCAATTCGCATTTGACATTTTCCTCTGTAATTCAGTTCCTTTGTCGTTATTCCTAATATGTGATATTTCTTTAACATATGATTTTTATTCTTATTTGTGCAAAACTTTTGCATAGCTCATCAGTTGTGGAAAATGTAAATGTAACGTTTTGTAGTTCCCTTAATCTACTTGATGTGTGCATGTGTTCTAATCTTGTGAAAGCATTCAGCTGATTGGTCACGCTCGTGCCTATCTCCAGCTATCATGGGTCAAGAGGCAGGGTACACCCTGGACAGGTTGCCAGTCCATCACAGGGCCACATAGAGACAGACAACCATTCACTCTCACATTCACACCTATGGGCAATTTAGAGTGTCCAGTTGGCCTAATCCCCAAATCTGCAGGGTTTTGGACTGTGGGAGGAAGCCGGAGTACCCGGCACACACACACAGGGAGTAGTGGTTAGGTGGTCTTGCAAAGGCAAAAGTGCTAACCACTACACCAACCGTGTGGCCTTGTCTTTTCTTTGTCGGCTAAATCAGTGGTTCCCGACCATTTTTCCTTGAAATCCAGTCTTGCTTGTGTCCAAGACAAACCAGACCCCCAACCCGGACCCCTGTCCACACACACATATGGACGAAAATTGTCCTATGCTTTGATAAAATCAAAACCAACTCTTGAAATATTGCTTTCTTTTCCTTTTTTTGATACTGGTGAGTCTTTGGTACTTTTACGTTTCTCAGACATGATATTTTGTTGTACTGATGCTGACAACAGGAACATAATCAGGTATAGCCACTAACTGACCTGCTTATACAGTAGTGGGAAGACAGTGGAAGAGGGAGTCGTCTTTAAACCTGAAGGTTGAGGGTTTGATTCCTGGTTAGTGTCCCTGAGCAAGACACTTAACGCACAGTTCAGAGGTCACAGAGGTGTTGGTAATAAATAGCTGAATAAATTTAAAGGTGGACCAAAAATATGGGTTTTAATTTGGGTGATACAGAGTTCTGATTAGCCAATAGATTGGGATTTTCCAAATGTAATATGCACAAATATAATTTTAATAAATCACGGCCTGAGAGCAGACAAAGCTCTGCAGACCCCAGGTTGGAAAATTACACCTAATTGGTTATTTGTATTAGTTCTGTGTACTAATAAAAGCCTTAGAGAAAAGAAAATACATACCTTAGCAGCAAGTTAAGAAAGATCTCTTCCACAGTTATTGTTCTCTCGTTTATTTTCAGTTTTTCCCATTTAAAAATAATAGTAGTACACTTAAAGATGCATTTTTAGGGGATTTACATTTGTACACTAACAAACCACTAACATTGTTATTAAGTTAATCCAGACTTAAAAAAACACAAACATTTCTTAATTAATTTCAATGAAATTTGTCATGTTTTTACCATTTTGTACTTTTCGATTCTGAGGAACAGAATACTTACTCAGTTTCAGGAAAAAGTCAGGCCTGTGATTTGCACTTTGAAGCCTCTGTGAACGTTGCCCCCAGTGGATGAATCAGCAGCCCCAGCCGAAAGCTATGACCCATTAAAAACAGGCGACGCTTGGTTGTCGGAGATCTGTTCAGTGAAATGTTGACCATCTGAAATAGCTCTTTATTTTTGGAAAATGTTTTCGCTTTACTCACACCTCCCTCTGTTCCATTGTGTGCATCAAAATATCATAGCAGCTCCAAATGAGGGCTTGGCATTACTTTCATTATTCCCACACAAAATAATCCATTTTGTTCCAGATGCATTATGCAGCATTTAAGGAGTTGTGTGTGTAAGCTTGATTATGCCTCTGCACAAATTAAGTACACACAAACCAAACTATAAGTTTCTTTTACAAGCCCTTTAAAAACATTCTGCTTACACATGCGTCGAACTCTGTACAAACCTAAAAGAATTATGGCCTTAAAAACCCATACATATATTATAGTGAAACACAATTTGCATCCAAAATCTGTTTGCCCATTTCCTCAGTCAAATGTCACAATTGCATCATCATAACATGGTGTTTTATGCATCTGCTATAAAGGTTGTATCTACAAACAGCAGCAAATTATGACCAAACAAACTAAAACGTACCCTTTACCCAACAAGTTCCTGATTTTCGAGTTGTCTCAAGTTGTTTTTAGCCTCATAATGAAACAGTATTATTAGCTCAAAGTCTGGAGGAAGACACTACCAACTGCTACAGGAACAATGCCAAAAGACAGGTTAAATCATAGATACAAAATGGTAAACGAGTTAGGTTGCGCTCATAAATTTATATACCCTTACAGAATTTGTAATAATTCCGTCAATAATGAGCAAACACAATTGTCTGATAATAGTGAAAGAATATTTCTTGCATTATCGTTCATATTCTCTGATAAACGGCCCAAAAAAAAAAATCACAAATTCTGTACATGAGAAGGACATCCTCATTATCAGCACTCACATGCTATTGTGTCAATACTGATGCCTAATAATAACATCTCCAGCTGAACAGTGGTTTTTTTAAGCAACTGCACAGCCTCCATTCGGGGGAGAAATGTCACATACTTTTTGAGGGCATCTGGCAGGGCAGGACGGGAACGCATCCTCTAGCCGACAAACTGCAAATTGCCACACAGTGCCTCGCGCCCACACCGTGAGCCCACTCCATAATGGGCTTTTTAATGAGACCATCAAATGCAAATGGGACCTTGGCCGTGACTCTTGAGCAGCGAGACAAGGTATTCTGTTTCACAGAGTGTGGAGGTGAATATTCCAGCCTGGAAATGTTCCCTTCAAGAGAAGATATAACACTGGGGAAGGCACAGAGTGATGTTAGTGCATATTAGTAAGAACTGTTGTCACACCTACCATAAGTGAAGACTCACAGGTGAATTGATTATTCGGTGGAATCCTGTCAAACACTTAACTGTGTGTGCGTCTCTCTGCGAGTGTGTCGTTTCTCATTTGCAATATTACGCTTGGGTATTTCTTGTCACAGTTGTCTCCCATCTGCTCACAGTATGCTCACAGATTCCACCTTCTCTGATTTACCCGGGAAATAGAACCGCCTTCATTTTCTCCATCTACTACTTTATCCTCCACGAGGGTCACAGGGGTCACTGTGACAGGTCACCAGTCCACCGCAGGGCCAACACACACTGGTCAATTGAGAGTGTCCAGTGAGTGTCCAGTCCAGCATGTTTTGGGACTGTGGGAGGAAGCTAAGATGTTCAGTAGGTATAATCAGTGGTGGCCCCTCAGGACAGTCAAGATCCCACTCCAAAAATTAATTAAAACATCAGTGTTGGTGAAAGCAACAAGGCAATGCTGTCATAGCCAATACCATAAAGGTCCAGGGTGTGGGAATTAGTGACATCTCATGGTGAGACTATGGTGGCCTTTGCATACGAGATAAGAAGAGCTGCTGCAGAAACAATACTGGTCTCCATAAGCAAAGCCCTTGTAAGTATATACAAGGATTATTTTAAGGCTACAAAAATGCAAAAAACACTTATGGATAGTATGTTCAGTTTCTGCCAATAAACTAGTCCTAAAGAGTATAATCTGGACCTTTCAGAAAATTAGATTTGGGGCTTTGACATCACAGTTTCTCATCCAAGGTCCATCCTCCTGGTCGTGGAAGGGTGGAGCAGCTCTGCACCCTAGGCAGGGTCCTGGAGGGTGCATGGGAGTGCACCCAACCAATCTACACATACAGTGCTTTGTGGACTTGGAGAAGGCGCTTGACCATGTCCCTCAGGGAGTGTGGGGCAGGGGACCCTTTGATAAGGGCCATTCAGTCCCTGTACGACTGGCGTCAGAGCTTGGACCACATTGCCGTCAGTAAGTCGGAGCCATTTCCAGTGAGGGTTGGACTCCACCAGGGTTGCCCTTTGTCACCAATTGTGTCCATAACTTTTATGGACCGCCAGGGCATTGGGGGGGGGGGAATGAAATCATGTATATACACGGCTGAAATGGGTTTCCTCTGCAGGGTGTCTAGGCTCTTCCTTAGAGATAGGATGAGAAGCTCGGTCATCTAAGAGCCACTTTGAGAGCAGCCAGATGAGGTGGCTCGGACATTTGGTTAGGATGCCTCCTGGACACCTCCCAGGAGGCATCCTGGGAGGTGTTCCGGGCACGTCCCACTGGGAGGAGGATCCAGGAGGACCCAGGTCTCACTGGAGAGACTACATCTCTTGGCTGACATGGGAACGTCTTGGGATTCCCCCAGAAGAGCTAGACGAAGTGGCCAGGGAGAGGGAAGTCTGGGCTGCGACCCAACCTCGGATAAGCGACAGAAAATGGATGGATGGCTAGATGGCTCTCCCACCTCAAATCACAATGAAATAAGCAAAACTGCTCTAAACTGTGTGGCCCCGCAGGGACGCACAGCTCACATCACAAACACCATAAAGAAAGACAGTTTTCAGGGATCTTCAAATCAAAGGTCATCATTAAAGATTATAAACAGAGCACGCTGCAGCATGGAACTGATGACAGCACTGACTTGACGTCCACTTATAAGCTGTAAGGAGAGAAGGCCAACCTATGTGCCAAATTTAAATATTAATGGCAGCTACCAGTTTCCTTTAGCTCTTCACTAGCTGGTGGAAATGGATTTATTTCTTTTCTGGCAGGCCCATTATCTCTGTACAGAGAAAAAATAAACTCAGAATAACCATTGTGCAGTAGAACTGTAGACTATTTGCTGGGGCCCCGCCCACGAGGACACATCAACGATTCTTACTTCATTGAGGCACCTTCTGTTACCTCCAAACATACACGCTGGATAGATAGATAGATAGATAGATAGATAGATAGATAGATAGATAGATAGATAGATAGATAGATAGATAGATAGATAGATAGATAGATAGAGATAGATAGATAGATAGATAGATAGATAGATAGATAGATAGATAGATGCTGGCTGGTTGGTTAATCTCCGGATAATCTTTGGCGTTTCTTCTGAGGACAATCAAGAATATAAATTTATATCACAGAGCAGACACATTAATTAAATTAGGAAGCCATGTAAAGTGCAGTTTGTCACTCACTGGGACTTGAAGACAACATGAAGTAAAGGCTTGTGTATATTCCCAGTAGGTTTTATAGTTTTTTTAGTTTTTAAGTTCGATTTTTATCACTATTGCTGAAGCAGCAAAAGAATGGGACAGGTCCTTCCCCTCTTTCTTGGCATAGTTTGAAAATGTAACATTAAACCACACTAATCACAAAGACAGATTAAAGTATAAAACTACTGCACTTACTTGTTTTAGTTTGCCTAAAATGTACACTGAGAATCAATGGGGTTTTACGTCTTTAGAAACTAGGATAGTAGACAATTGCCATGAAGTTCAGTGCTGCCAGCATTGCTATATAAAAGCTATAACTAATCAAATGAAATGAAGAAATTATAGAGATTTTTATAGACTGCACTCAGCACACGGATCCTCTTCACTCTAGCTGATTAAACCTCAGCTCAGGCTGAAGTGGGTAAAGCTAAGTCTGAAATTAGATCATGTCAATAGCATTCTTCACTAAGAACATCACTAATGGGAAATAATCGGGTAAAATACTGTAAGTAAAATCCCATATGTGGGAACTTTAAAGGCCATTTATTATTGCAGCTTTCGGTAGGAAGCCATAAGCAAACCAAGAGATACGCACCTGTGCAACCCACATGTTTCAAAAGGAACAATTACAACCCTCTGAAAAAATATCATTCATGTCAACATCTGTTGACAGCTCCCACTCAGCGTGTGCTACTGAGCCCAAGCAACATATTTTACTCCTTTCATGACTTTGCCCTTCTGCAAAGAGCTATGCTGACGAGACTGTGATAGGTGTTATCCACGTGGCTCCTGGCAGACTGGATCCTGGCCTGCACTCTCTGTCTGCCACCTCACAGCACAAGGGGCAATTTCAGTTTGATCAGTCAGACAGGAATTTTGTCACAAACTGCCATTTTGAAAATAGTACTGGGGACTTGGGGCCATGAAGCCGCTTGGCCACTGCATGTTTGATTCCCTCTCCTAGCCTCTCTGTCCCGGTATGATGCACGAATAGGTTTGCACTCCTCTTTGCTTTTCCGAGTAAGACGAAGCGTGTCACAGCCAGAGCCGCAAAATGATGATGATGCTGCATCTGAGCTCAGCGTTATCACCGAGTATTATGTCCAAAAGCTGCCTGTGCACACACGAGACGGCTGTGAGGGCTGAATTGGATGGATGCGCTGTGACATCCGGGTGTCCCGGTGAGCACATCCTCGGTAAATGGGAGGAAAATAGATCAAGCTTGGCAGGAGAGAGAGCAAAAGAGAGCGGGAGAGGGTGAGGGAGGAGGAGAAGGAGAAAGGAAGGGAGAGGCAGCTGCCAGCGAAAGCAAAGGGCCTGATAAATACCTCACCAGTCAGTAGCACAGCACAGAAACCCTTGTTGCATAACAAGCAATAAGGCTTGGGAGGCTGACAGCAGGGTGTGGGTCAAATGGTAGGAGAGGATTTTGTGTGTGTGTGTCCATGTTTCTCCCCCCCCCCCTCCATTGTGTCTGTGTAAAGCTCCCAGCGACAGTCATGTGGATGTGATTCTCATGTTGTGCCACAGCCACTTACCTCAAGCTGCACACACACATCATCGCTTGGCCAATCATTATTTATGTAAATGCAGAAATTCAGATTCAGGTAGAGCACACTGCACAGGCGTGAAGCTGTGAAGTGAGGGATATTAAGCTGCGACGGTCCATCGGTTCATGTTGCTAAATTTTACCCTTAAAGCTGCACCGCATCACTTTTGGTGATGTTTGACGTCGACGATATTAACCTGCCTCGGTTTGTCCTTCCGTTCCAATTTATGGCACCCTTCCCTTGGGGTAGCAGAGTAACATGGTACGGTTGGGCAACAGAAAGACGTCACTCCCTTGGCACGTGTGTTTCTTCAGTGCCTGCAGTGTATTCTCATACAAGCCATCACGTCTTGTTGAGACAAACAACCACAAAAAAGAGCCGCTGGACGTCCTCCACTGTCGTATGTTCTGTCGCGTTTATTGTCGTCGCGCCGGTAGGACGTGATGCTGCGTATCTCACAATGCAAGCTTGACCCAGGGCTTTAGCATTCCAAACCATACTGTGCTGAACCAAACCGTACCATTACGGAAACATGGCATTTGTATGTATACAGTGGAAGTGCACGGGCGGGTAGGGACAGGAGGCAATTACCTCATCAAATGAATTACGTTCTGAACATTTTTGTTGGCACTTCTCAGTGCCAACAAAATGTTTTTCAGTCCTACCTTCCTTTGAGTCATCCTTTTTGCAGCCATCTTGTAGCTGTTGCCTCTGCCTGTCCTGACATAAAACAAAGAAGTCTTGGAATACGGGCAAGGGTTAAGTTAAAAGTCACGTATTACAGTTTTAAAGTGTGAGTGAGCGAAAAAACTGAGGCTTCGAATTCAAATTCAAAGCACTTCATTTGTCCCCAATGGGAAATTTAAGGGACGTTGTACATATTTACAACAGATGGCTTTTTTTGTAAGAATAAAAAAATATTTACATAGGTGCAAGTTGTAATGGGAAGTAAACGGAGACAGCATGAAGCATGGAGTGAAGTCGCTGCAATAACCAATCAGAATGAAAATAAAATAGATAAATAAAAATCGAATTGTGCAAAAATGATTTACATAAGGCGCAGGGTTAACTGGGATGTCTCCATCATAACTAAAGACTCCCCTCTGGTTTGACAGAATTAAAAATAGCTCTTTGGTGAAATGAAAAGCCAGCTCTGTAATCACTATAATGTGTTGCCACATTTACAGCCGGCACATTCATTTAATCTGTAACACAAGATGACTAAGGGTGACCAGGAGAGAATGAAATAGACATTTCAGAAATGTATTTGAAATCTGTAACTTCTAATTCAACAAAATGTACAGTGTATAATCTGTAGAATAGTTGACAGTCAGTGTGTATGGAGAAGTATAAAAACAAGAACAATATCTTACAAGTCAGGGATACATTTTAAAATCCCTCCCTGGTTCTGCCTCTGACTTTCTGGAAAAGCACAGTGTCAGAGTGAAGCGTCCACGATGCCGGAAGTCATTTTTGAATTTACTCTCATGCATTATTCATGGGCTGGCTGCTGCCATTGGCCTGCCCGTGTGCCATGGCCTATTTACAGAGTCACCCGTGAATCCATTAGCCGTGAACAGTGGAGCGCTGTGAGCAGCTTCACAGGAACATGGAGTCATTCATAAACATCATAGCACTCAGACGATGACAGCAGCAGCTGAGCGTCGTCGCGCTGTTGATATCACTGTGTATGACTGTTTAAGAAAAACACCGCAAACCGTGAAGATGTTCCACTGACATTTTCGCCATATTAGTGCTGTTTACACCAGTCACTCATTATGAAATTTGTGGTTCCACTATAATTTATTTGGGTGCCGACTTTACATTTCTTAATCAACAATGTTGGACAAGTTCCTCAGGAAGTGTAATCAAGTGTAATGTACTTTCCCCCTCCTTTAAACAGTAATATGATGGGTTTACCTATTACACTCACACATCATCTACCACAGAGGTCATACAGGGACAAAACATCTTGTTATCAAAAGTAATGAGTTGCATTACTAACGATATTCTTTTTGTAAATACAACCAAAAAAAAGTGATGTGCAGTAAGTTTCTTTTGGAACTGAACTTTGCCACCTTTGTTTGTGTGAATGTCAGGACGAGCAGACTGGGCCTCTGAGGAGACAACGAATAACTGGCTTCTAATCCTTAGGTTCAATGAAAAGCGCCACATCGGCTGGATTGGTCAGACCTGGGTCATTGTCAGGCTTGTGCTGGTCACTGGCCTTCTCTATATACACTGTATGCAGTAGACCCACCCATACACAAAACTACTTCTGAACAAATAATGTGCACATTTTTTCCATATCTTAAAAGCTAAAAGTGCACAAAAAAGAGTCACCACTTTTCTCAGAGATGGCACAGCTGCCCATAGTCGTCTTCACCATCGTCTTACCATCACTGAGCATTTCAGTCATAACACCTGAAAGGACAATCACCTGTTGTTATTGGTGAGAGCGACGCCCTCTAACTTATCATCTGGCATTGACTGATGTGCAGGCGGACGATATGGCCAAATTTGTTTGAGTCAGCTCCGCTCTGCAGTTGTCACAATACACTTTAGACAAATATTGTAACTTTTGTCCCTGAAAGTTGAAGAAAGTTGTTAACCTAATGAAGTTTTGAAACGTCTTCATGGACAGAGAAATGCTGCACACTTTTCAAACAGAGAAGCGTGTCACACCTGAAGTGAAACTTTCATATCAGTTACGTGTTTGTCCTCAAAGTATCACATTATAAACATTATATTAATATATTTAACCTTCCAATCCAATCCAACTTTATTTATATGGCACTTTAAAACAACACAGTTGACAAACACAAACAACTCAATTTGCCTCAAAGGGCTTTACACTGTGTAGAGCAAGTGACACCCTCTATTCTTAGACCCTCACATCAAGTGAGGGAAAAACTCCACAAAAGACCCTTGTACAGGGAAAACCTTTTAAAGTATAATTTGATGTACTATATATACATGCACATTATGACTCAGACATACTTAAAACACCACTTAAGCTGACAGAGGGATGGGAAATAGAACAGGAATACGGGTCAATAACAAAATAAAACACAGGGAAAAAGTAATAACAAGCTTAGTCATTGCAACCAAAACAAATAAGTACCTTAGAAAAAAGTCATCATTTGAAGGGGGCTTGTGTGTGGTACTGCCACTGTTTCTTACTGCGAGACAGCTGGTTCCCATTGGAAATTGAAGCTTGCGTCACTCTATAAACAGTTTACTCCCAGCACCAAAGTCCAAAGAGAACATCAGCAATTGTACACAATGGAGCACAGGAGTTGTCAATCCACTGCTAACTCCATCAGTTAGTTCAAAAAGGTTATTTTGTCAGTTCGGTGTTTGAAATCTTTGCTCGGATTTAACTAAGTGACTCAAACTTACCAAAACGGGGCAGCATTAGACCAACGGTGCTCATGTCTATGGGGCTTAAAAACACAGATTTTCTGTAAGAAATCTGGTGCAGGAGAGTGAGACGTTTCAAAACTGCAGTTCCCAGCAACAAAATGCTGTTTGAAAGGTGAGATAAAGCAGCAAACATATTCTTAAGATATCATAGACTTGAGCTGGCAAGGACTTTATTAGGTCAGCATAAGTTTGTCTAAAACCTTGTATCCCTGCTGGTAGAACACACTGTTGACAGTTTCACTTCCTGATACAACCACTCTTAAAAAAAAAAATCCCTGAACTATCACTTTAAAGAAATTCTTTAAAGTAGAAACGTACTTCCTAATACCAAGAGCATGCAAACACACAACACATTTTAATTGAAATACAAACCCTAACTCCAATGAAGCTCAGACATTGTGTAAAACACAACCTATATTCAATTGAAAACACTTTAAAGAAAAGATATTTAATGTTCAAACTGATAAACTTCGTGTTTTTTTTGGTTTTTTTTTTTGCAAATATTCACTGATTTCGAAAGAGATTCCGTCATTGGTTTGTACAATCTTACAGCTGATGTGTCAGCATTAATAAGATGTCTGCAATTTATTTTTTTTTAGTTTTATTTATTTGTGTACAAGTGGTGTAAGATAAGCCAAACACCCCCACATTCATCTGCTACACAGGGATTTGTAGCTGTGCACACATCACCCACCTCCTTAAATATAGTGCCTGCTATGCTAAATCATGCAAATATGCAATGTTTTATGTCTCTGTCTCTGTCTCTACACCAAAGATAAATTATAAATCATGGGCCAGAAGTTGCATTACATGTATCTCTAATTGCAGCCTTTGAGATTTGCTAATTGCATTATTTTAAATTAGGAAATAAATGCAAACAGTTGAATGCAGTCAGGAGTGAAGAAGCCTCTGAATCATTTCCTCCGCTCTCATCACCGCCTACGTGGACGTCCTCCACTCTCACTCGGTCTTCCTGCCATTGACTGTGAACTTGCAGCCTTCGGCTTAGAACGACCGAGATGTCTGTATCTTGCATCACGTCGGTTTATGCATCAACAACATAAAACACATTCATGTCCTCGTGTCTTTTTATCACTTCCAGGCAGACCGCGTCGCTGCCATACCATCTTTACTGCTGCATTTGCTGTCTACCTTTTTTTTACGGGACATGGGCTGCTCATCCTCTTTCCATTTATCTTGTGCATGTGAACTAAATTTGAACAAACACATATGATTATCACGTTCGTGGCCAAAGGGGCAATAGGGGGGACAGAGAGGTGGCACAGGCCGCATCACAGTAGTCTGCTGCAATAAACAGACACATGAAAGAATATGAATAACATTTGCCTGGCAGCCAATCAAAGTCTTTTCTTTCTCATGTAAATCCACGGTCTGATTTTAAGGTCCCTATATGCCCCAAACCTTACAGCTCACAGTCTCATTTTCTCTTGACCATGGCAGAGAGTCAGACACCAAAACAACTGGCACTTTCAATCTATTAAAAATGCAATACACAACTAAACCAAACAAAAGATAATAACCTTTTTTTTCCCTTTTACAGCAGCAACATGTGTTGGGTTCCCACCTGGTTGCTGCTTCTCGACAAACACCTGAACAGAGACATTTCTGCGTGTTGCCACACAGAAAATGTGTGTGTAAATGACGATCTTTCATTTTCAGTACTAACCCAACAACATCGTAGAACCTTTTTTCTAGCTGACAACTACTGACTTCCTTACATTTAAGTCACATAGTACAGCTTTAAAGGGGACATTCGCAGGAAAATCACATTTCTGATGTTCTTTGGTGTGTCCCAGTGTCCTTCCCGTATCTAAACATCACTAAAGTGTCACAATAAACACTTCAGCCACTTCTGAGAAAGAAGGCCTTCTCTGTTTACCTGCGCTCGAGCAAGCGGTTTTGAAAAGTCGAGTTCCCCCAACAGCTACTCCTGGTCATGGGCGTGAACATTCAACCTGAAGAAGAAGAAGAAGCACCGCGGAGCAGTCAGTCAGCTGGTAGCTGGCCAATCACAAGAGACTCAGTGTTCTGGGGGGCGGGCATTAGCTCAGAAACAGAGTGCCTGTTCAGAGGCTGGCAGAGAGCAGCAATAAACTGGCTTAAGCCGTAGAGACTATGAGGTTTTTGACCATAAATATTATTTAATTTCTCTAAGTAGACAACAGTAATCTGGATTTTTGCTTCAAAAAGACCATTCTATGTCACCTTTAACACTCTCTAACTAACAGGTTGGCGTGTTTTAGTGGAGTCCCGCTTCATTTTTTAAGATGGATCCAATTGAAACCGCATATTTCCGACGGTATTTACAGTAACACAGGCTACAGTAAACGCCGATCTTTGAGACAGGGTTTCATGTCGTGTGTGTGACCAGACTGAGCAGAGACTAACCGAGATGTCTGATAATATGATGACAAGTCGGCAAACCATGGTCCACACAGACAGGCAGGCTGGCAACCAGAGGAGGCAGCGCTTTGAAATCTCTGAGTCATCGCCTGTGGGTTGGTTTTTTTGTTTTTTTCTTCCTCTTCTTTTTTTTGGATTGCTATTCCCCTCCTCCAACGCCACATCTTCCCCTTCGCCTCTGTGGCTTTAGCTATCAATCTCACATGGCAGCACATGCAAATAGAGCTGTTAGGAGTCAGGCAGCAGTGGCACACAGAGGCTAAGTGGGAGACATCAAGACCAGCCATGAGTCCCGGATGGAGTTCATTGTTGGACAGGGAGAAAGCAGGGACAGATAGATGAAGGAAGACACAGTCGTTCCCGAGAACAAGTATGTAATGATCTTTCTTTTTGTGGTCGAACAACTGAACACATCTGTAGGTTTCTACCGCAACAGAGGAAAAATAAAAAACCCCATCAGTATGGCACTTTTACAAAAAGTTACAAGAGGTGAGATCTGTGCAATTCTAAATGCGGATGACGCAAACATAAAGGGGATCAATTTTCCACAGTGACGTGAAAGTGATTTGTCTATTTATAGAAGCCGGCTCCTCTTGTGCAGTCTGAGGATGAGAAAGACAATAAAGAGAGGGTTGTTCACTCAGTCTGACATCTCCCCGTACAGTTCCATTCATATATGTGAATATATTCAACTCGCCCTTCATCTGTCGGTAGTTTGAATAATAAACGTCACGTTACAGATCACAGCTCTCAGTTACTGGCTTTGTTTACTGGAGTTAGATGAGCATAAACAGATGCACTTCATGTCATGCAAAGTGCACAACAGACGTCCTAAAGGACATATTTTTTACTATGTGAATCATGAAGTTGTCATCCCACCAAAGGGACCGCGAGTTGTTGTGGAGCAGCCAGCCAATCGGAGCGCCTCCTCTTTCTCTTAGCTGTCCTGTGATTGGTTAAAGTCTCGCAGAGGCAATGCAGAAGTGTCATTTTTGTCTTTCACGTCACTTGACTGACGTAATACCGAAAGGTCAGTCGGGAACACAAATATTGCATCTTTGCAACTTTAGTGTGTCACTGAGACGTACTTGTAAATGAATGTCTGTTACGTTCCAACTAGTGTCACGTGAGTTCACACAATATTGATGATCTGATCCACAGTAAGGCAACGTTTAAATCGTGTGTCGTCCGGCCACATTCCTATTCTGCAAACAGGAGGTGGTTTGTTTTATGTCCAGGCAGATGGAGGCAGAAACCACAGAAAGTTTGAGGAGTGAAGTCTACTGCTCAAAAAAACAAAAAACAAAAAAACAACCAGGTCCAGCAGGATGATGATGGAACTCTGCACTGCTGCTGTATTCACACAAAGACCTGATAGTGTTCCCTTACGGAGCCCAATTTCAGACGAACGATGCAGCAGGATACAAGGGTAAGGAAGGATATATAAATATTGTTACATCATTTCTGTTCACAAAGTCAAAACAGAAGCGAGACATAAAAAAAAAAATCATTCTTACAGACTTTGTAAGAATGAAACTTTCATTTCATTTTAAGTTAATAAAAGCCTATGATTTGTTTTAGCAGGAGAAAAGATGTAGGGAAAAGCACTTTTAAATAGAACAACCACTGTTGCCGTGATTCCAGAGGGATGCAGAATACGATGGCCTTCATGACAGCATCATGAGATCAGTCGCATGCAACTATGTTGAAAATCTGTCACCTGGTTCAAAGGAAATGAGGCGGAGTCACTCATAACTGACAAAGTTTAAAATGCCCGCGGAAAGGTTTAGAGGACAGAGGCTGTCAAGCCAAACAAACAGCAGCCTCTGTGAACTCGCAGATCCACAGTAATCACCGCCTCGGCTAAAAAGCTGCAGTGGTGAAACTCAATCGGAACAAACTGTGCTGCATTGACTGCTACGACGCCATCAGATCGGCTCTTGTTTTTTTATGGCGATGCAAAGCGAATTAAGAGAAACCTGAGACAGGACCTGGGAGTCCATTAACAAAGCAGAGAGGGACAATGCACGTACAGAATTTGTCTTTGGTAATGTAGTTAACAAACAGACCGTCAGACACACTGACACTGTGGGAACTCACTCTTACACATGTGCAATCCAAGTGAGGAAAACAAAACATGCCACTAATTGTAATAAACATCTTTTGCCACAATTCAATTTAAACCCACAGATTTTATCCTAATGGACAGATTATCCCAATCACCCGTCCTGGACACAGATACATGCAAATCACCACGCATGCACTGCACGTGACCTAGTGACCCATAAAACCACACATCATATGATGTTTGCCAGTTATACTTATCATAAATTACCGTCATTTCTGGTGGTCATTGCATAAGTGAACACTGAATGCAGTGTCGCACAGAGCTTCATGCAACCGCACTAATCCGCAGTAGCAGGAACATGACAGTTTTCATGTGTCCATTTGGGAACTGACATTTGCGAAGACCATCATTCGCCTTAGTTAAATGCACGGTAGGTCATTTCTGCCCTTGTTTTGACTGAGAGACCCTCACAATTAAAACAGTAACAATATACACAGTTTGATCACATCAAGAGGCAGCATAGAATCATGGAAGACGTTATTTCCTGTTTCTTTGTTCCTTATGGGGGGGGGGGATCTTTGACAGCAGAACACGCAGGCAACAGCAACAAGGAGTCATAAAACACACAATAACGTGGACAAAAAAAGACGACACACGGGCTAAACAGTAGGATTAAATAAGTCCTTCCTCATTTTGATGTGTCACAGGGGCTTTGCCATGGAGGTCACAGCAGAGATGGGACATTATTTACACAAAATCAAACGGAATGCTGGTTCCCACAGCATTTTTTTCATACAGCACACCTAATCAACACAGGCTTGTCAGCTGTCTCAGCTAGTGTCAGCTCAAAAAGGCTCATTTGTGCTTGCGAACAAAACAGGCCGTGCATACCGTGTATGCAGTAGCTGCTCAGCTGCTGGCTTCGTAACCTCAGTATTTGCTGCTGCTCTCAGGATTCCCAACGCCGTCACATTTCAGATTCTACTCTGGTCTGAAGAAGGAACAGCCCCAAGCAGTAACAGATCTGCATCGAAGGTGTTTAAGAGACTGTGAGTTGTGTTTCGACATGAGGCCGAGGCAGCTGCACTTAGAGCGCTTCCCCCCAAATCAATGCCACATTTTGAATTCAGCCGCGACTACGTTAAGCTGCTTAAGACATAGTCGTCCGGGGCTTTCCCTGAAGCCAAACAGGAAGTAAAAATATAATGAAAAGCCACTAGGGGGGCGACTCCACTGGTTGCAAAAAGAACTCAGTTTGAAATGTGAAAATACAGTCTGAGACATAATGGATTTAAACACTTTCCTGCAGAGTTAATGGTCTTCTTTAAACATGATGTTCCCATTTAGAGGAAAACTGACGACAAAGTGAGGCACATGTGAGTGGACACCCGCTGGTATCGCTCAGTAGGAGCCTGATGGCAGGTGACGTCTCTCAACAATATGTCAACATAGCCCTGGCTCAGTCGCAGAGTCTTATGGGAGTCACAGCTGTTGTCACATGACCGCAATCCAGAGCGTTCAGAGAGAGAGAGAGAGAAAGAAAGAAAGAAAGAAAGAGCGAGAGGCTTGTTCTCATTAGCTCTCATCGGAATCTCATCGGACCTAATTAAGCGAAAGCTCGCTCAGCGGTTGAAGGTCCAAAGAGATGAACTCACCGCTTCACGCAGAACGTACAAAATCACCGAAAGCAATGACGCGCTCTACGGGAAATGTGGAAATGACAGCATACGTCAGAGGCTCTGCTTTAATTTCATGTCACATTTGGACAGGGATGAATTGCACAGGGCCGGTTACTCCAGACAACAGATGTAATCCGCCTGTGAATGAGAGCGGCTCGCTGCAGCAGTTCTTTTATGCTCGGTCCATTCCACAAACGCACCGCTGAGCCAGCAGCACCAGCCCCAGGCCCTCTGAGGATTACCTCATTTTTTATGTCTGTTTACTCATTTAAGCCTGTCAGCAGCTACAGCTCCAGTATTGGACAGAGGCACCTGGGAGAGAGAGAGAGAGAGAGAGAGAGAACACGCCCTCTAGTGGCCAAAGTGGACGTCCACCATTGACCGAGGAATTCAATTATGACCACAGACTGAATGTAAACAAATAGACATGGTCTTCCAGTTTGAAAAGTGACGCCCGGGAAATAACGTGGAAGGAGCAGTTAAACACCAGGGCGTGACTGACTTGATGCTCACTTTATTATAACATCAGTAAACATTTGTTAATGCTCTCCAATCCTTAATGTAGAACCTAAAAGGGGTACTTGAGTAAAATGATCTTATCAGAAAATTGGTTTACTACAAGTTGAAGTCGGCTTTTACAATATTACTCGAGTAAAGGTCTTAACTGTGTATATTAACTGTACTTAAGTATCAGTGGTAATTTTTTTTTAAAAAAAGCAAGCAGTGGTAGCTCAGTGGTAGAGTGAGTTGTCTTTCAGCTGGAAGGGTTTGGGTTCAATATCATGCTCCGCTAGTCTCTTCTTAGGCAAAGACATTTGAATGGGTATGGAAGATGTGCTGTATCAATGGGTGAAAAACTGTAGTATAAAGCAGCTTTGAGTGGTCATCAAGTCAAGAACATTTGCTATATAACTGCAGGACAATTTTCGTGGGTAGTAATGTAGTGGGGAGTTGCTAGGAATGAAAACAACGGTGTAAAGTACAGATATGTGAACTTTGTTCTGAAGTGCAGTAAGGAAGTATTTGTACTTTGTCGTATTAAAACAACGATGGTCTCAATCGGCAGTTTCAGGTCTTCTTGGACAGAACAAGATGGTTTGTAAATGATGTTCCCATTTAAAGGAAATTTGTTTTGCAACTGGAAGACCGTGTCTGTTCCTATATACAGCCCATGACTATGACCTTGGCTACAAAGCCCAAGTAAAAAATGAAGTGCCAATGTCCCCTTTTTCATTGCTTGTTATCCTCCTGCATCCTTCCTCATCCCCTCTGACCTGGTTCCTCTCTAGCCTTGAAGGAAAGCTGGCCAGAACGTCTCCTAGCAACGGCAACATCCCACCCATTCAGCGTCGGCATGAGCCAAATGTAATTTTCGGATATAGAGGGAGGGACGGTGATTGGCGGGAGACTCAGGGTGATAATCAACAGTTTAGACCTGATTTAAAAACAAGAGTTTGGTAGTTAATATATATTTGGTAGTTGATAACAACACAGTGTTAAATTGATCAGTGGGCAGCACTTTTAACTACATCCTCATGATTCCAGAAATAAACCTAAATTATAACATATATTATTCTTTGCTTGTTTATGAATGTATTGTCTTCCTTTCTAATTGCTGTGCTTTATCAATCACTAGTCTTCCCATTTTATGTTTCTTATTCTATTTATTCTATTGTTTCGTTTATTTATACTCCAGCTTTTTTTCCTTTTATACTTGATTAGTCTGTTTAGGCATCTGCCACCTCTACTCTTTGGTTGATAACTTTAAAGACATGCTTCAGTACTGGATTTTGATTACCCTCTTCTGTCTAAGGTCATATCGCTTATGTTGCTGTTGAACATAACATGTAGAAGCAGACGAGGTGAAACATTTCGCTGTGAAACCCTGTGTCACTTTCATACCTCACTGCTGCTGCTGCACAATCACAGTCTGGTTGCCGTCTCGCTCTAGGGCAAAGGTCGCTCTCGAGATGGTGACCTGTGTACATGAAGCTGCAGGAATCTCCACAGACTACAACGCCTTCTAGTGGCGGCTGAGTGGTTTTACAGTGAAAGCAACCATTTCAAAACAAAGAGGAATCAGGCCATTATACCACTGGGTGAGGTCGAATTTGCCGAACGTTACCCTCATGAATGAACTCATGTGACTTTGAGCCCAAAGAAAACCTTTTGGTCACAGGGTTGGACCTGCAATCACTTTCTGGAAATGTACATCTTATGTGTCGTTATGGAGTTTAACATTAGGTTTTGAGCCCTGTCACTCACTTTCCACATCTCTCTCTCTCTCTCTCTCTCTCTCTCTGTAGGACTGCGACAAAACCCTCAGTGTCCGAGGGACAGCCCAGGTGATGCTCATCCGCTGATCGTCCTGGGATTAGGGATTAGGAGCAGGACTTGTCATTTCTCTTCCTCTCACTCACCAGCTACCAACACACCAATTCATTACTTTCTTTTCTGTTTAAGAAAATGACATATTATTGCCTTTTTAATCATTTTAAAGCAGTCTGGTCTGACAGCTGACATTAACAGGCCTTTTCTTCCTAGAATACTGCAGCTCACTGGATGTGTTCTCTTGTCTCTGACTATTCTCCTGAAACCAGAGATGGTCTGGTGCCAACAACCATACCACATTCAAAGTCACTTAAATCACTTTTCTTCCTCATTCTGAGGCTCAGCGTGAACTTCACTCGGTTCTCTTGACCATGTCCGCGTACCCAAATGCATCGAGTCGCCGTAGTGTGATTGGCTGATGAGATATTTGCAGGTAAAAGCAGTTGAACAGGTGTACCTAATAAAGTGGCAGGTGCTTTTTATTTACAAAGGTAATTGAAATTGAAGAAACTGAAGATTTGTCAGTATTGTCTGTGATGAACCTAATAAACTTCCGGCTCTAGGGACATGTCAGTGTAAGAAAAATTAGCTTTCATACATTTCTACTTGCAATAAGCAAAGACAAGACACTTTATTTTTCCAGTTCTCTACAGTGAACAACTTTATGAGATGGAGATTAAATTGCATCAGTTCACAGTAAAAAAAAAAAAAAGGAAATTAAAATGAAAGAAACAGGAAAAATTTAAATATTATATAAAATGAGAATATATAAAATAGTTTATTTGACAACGATATGACAACTGCAGTACCAAGCAGCATACAATTAATCAGACCTGCCACTTCTCTTTCATCACACACTACGATTTTAATCCCTGTAGGTTTTAATCTATTTTCCTCTTATAAATAATATTCATCTTCACTTATGTTCCTTCATTAGTTTTTTCTATTTGGATTTGACCTTGCACATGCCTGTTTTTAATTGCACAATGTTGCCCCCTTCTGTTTTGCAGTTGAACAGTGGCATAACATAATTTTAATTCAAACAACAGTCACTGGCCCCTTATGCAGATACGAAATGAAAATTCCATGAACTGCTGCTTAAGAAAATGACGTGTTACATCAAACACAAAGAGAAAGAGACCCAGGAAGTGACTTGTTTTTATTGTTATGTTACACACGACCGTGGACATCGAAGAAGTTATTGTTACCATGGAGATACTACAGTAAATATATCGTGGGGCAGTAGTCGGGTGGCAGTGCGCACAAGTTGAGGACAGTTGCTTGTATGCGATGTCACGCGAAGGGGAATAAAACAAGTAAAACATTGACGTGACTTGAAAAAAATCATTATTTAAAAAACTTTGTGGAACACATTAAACAAGAACAGAAAATGGTGATCTACAGTTATGAGCTGAAAAAAACAAAACAAAACATTATCCGACATATAGAAGACTAATAAATAAAATATTTTATTTTACAGACGAGTGGAAATGTTGGTCTTCCTCTGAATTTGGTGTGTTTGAGAGACAGACAGAGAGAGAGAGAGAGAGAGAGAGAGAGAGAGACAACAGCGAAGAGGAAAGGTCTCTCTCCCTCTCTGTTCTCTCTTGTGGCAGGAATCAGTATCTGGAAGCTGACAGGTTCATCAGGAGAGGAGGAGGGAGCAAACTGTGGAGTCAGACCTGTTTCTAAGGCTTCATATGGCACATTTGCACTCAAAAAAACTAGAGTGACTCCACCTGCAGCCAGAGTCCTGGTCCAAGTCTGGTTTATTCACTCAAAGACTCTGGTTACATCTGTATGTGGTTCCCAACCTTTTGGGTTCTTTACTAGCACACACATTAAGGTTACCCTTCCCACCCACATATACTTATATTATCATCATTATTATTAGGGCTGGGTATCGAACTTTGATGCTTCCCTCTGTATCACTACACATCAAAAGTGTGTTGTCATTGGACTTCTAATTTCGGTATCGAAGGAGTTCATGTCCTCAGCAGAAGTGAGCCAACGCTGTTTGACCTGGATCTAACAACAGTGCTCGTGGTTGGCCGTCTCGAGGCGTGCAGGAAGTTACAGGCAGAAACGGAAGTGGAAGACGGAGCGTAACGTGTGTGTGAGTGTGAGTGTGTGTGTTGGCTGGTGCCTGATGAATGGATGTAGACAGTGTATGACGAGCCTTTAACTGTCGCAGAATAAATATATGAGAGCAAGTGTGTTTTTCCTCTGTGTTATTACTATTCAATTCTCTGGTCCATAACGCTTTACCAGTTGTTTTTTTTTTATTCTTTTTACATTTTTACCTATGTGATTCAGCTAGAAACCCTTGAGTTTATTTTTTTTTTTCCCCCATCACAAAAATGTATGATTCACTGAGTCATTTATGCTGAATAAATAAAAATACATCCTTAGATTCAAAAAAAGGGCTTCACAGGTCGGGCCCCCCTGGCTGGGAACCCTCCCTCACACCTCTCCCTTCACCTCCTCTGAAACCCTCTATCTACCCTCTACCCAGTCTGACTCTAGAAGGCACTGGTATGTACTCATTTCTCCACATTCGAACATCTGGACATTTTAAGTTGAGTGATTGAGGCAATAAAGATAGACAAAAAAAAAGCATGCACAGAAACACGCGGGCCAGCCGAGTAACTTACGGGGGGGGGGGGGGGGGGGGAGGGGGGGGGGGCGTCAGCTGGCGTGTGTGTGTGTGTACCTGTGTTAGCATTACAAAGATTTTTCAGTTAACAGTCCGCTGACGGTGGAGGCAATCATATATATGTAAACGTTGACATGGCTAACAAAGGAACATCCAAAAATCAATATTCCAATATGGTCCACAAGTAGGTCTGATTTTGCTGAATACCTTTGAATGAAGGAAAATGATTTGTCCATAAGTAGTCAAGACTTCTGCTAAATACAATTAATGTAAATATAACTTAAGGTCAGTTTCAAACTGGGTTTTTTAAAAACACAAACAAGATTGTGCAGGGGATTTCTGGGCAGGAATGCTATACAAAGACCTCAGCGGGATAGTAATAATAATTCATATTTTTCAAATGTGGTTGCATAGGGTTGTACAGACCGTTGGCACAGGCTTTACAGAGTGCCACAGTGGACACACAACCTGAGACACAGAAGCCAGCAAGGACATAAGGAAAAACTGATTATAGTCGTTTAACTAAAAGCTCACCTGATAAAATATATGCTTTTGTAAGTCTTAGGTATGTTGGGTATGAGTCCATACAGAACACCTGGGCTTTTAGCTTGCATGAACTCAGGAGCTACTGGTCTGACCCCACCTTCTTTCATAAGGCCGTGTCACTTAGGTAAATTCACAGGATAATACATTTGATCTTAATGATGGAGGCAGCACTGGATTTAAAAACTCATGGGTGCTGCGATGTAAAATTGATGATTTTCTATATGGATTTTGGTGTGGGGTAGAATGTGTTTTTCTAAAAAAAAAAACAAAAACAAAAAAACAAACACTGTTTCAAATTGGAAAATGTCGTCTAATCATAAGAAATAGTTGTAAACAGATTTTTTAAAGATGTCATAGACTTAAGCAAGAGTAAATTTCAGTTAAGTGGCCAAAATCAGAATTTCCTTGGGTCCCTGCCAGCAGCCATGTTCTCATTAACAGTTCAGTGCTGACAGTCAGTAAGTCAGTCCTTTATACAACCACACTTTAAAAAAACCGGAACTATCACTTTAACTGAGTTGGCTCTCAGTGTTCAATAACCTGCAAGGGACTTCATTTTCAGGAGCTGCGGGTAACACCTGTGTATCCCACCACAACAAAGACAATGTTTTTGTATCTACAGAGCAGTGGACAGAAAGACACACAAGGTTGAAAAGACTGGCTTGTGCACAGAGCATAGTATCTGTGTCTGTATATCTCAAACCTTGGGGATTCAACGTCACATGCTACATGTGAGAAAGGAGTTGTCCCATTGGGTATTTACACAGTGAACAGTTCTGGCTTCTACTCTACACAATGTGTTTGGCTGCAACTTGAGCACATTTGGAATGATACTGTATGCTGTTATGATAATGGTTAAGTACAAAAAGTCTATTATCTACTCTGTGGCTTGCTAAAGTGTCTAGCTCTAGTTTTTCTGGTTAAAATGCGAGGCGCAAATGCACTGGAAACCTTGATTGATGGTGGAACAGTTAGCAGCTTAAGTAATTTTTTCCCCATTATTTGATCGAGTCTGTTTTTACAATGACCCCCAGCAGTGCGTCCTTATGGATGTAACTGAAGTCAAAGCCCCAAACCTAACATTCCATTAATTTTAAACTGCACTAAAAGTGATGATGGTAAATAAACTTAATGTTATCAATAGTAGTTGAAGTCGCAAATACCCATGTCACGACAAAGGAGTTGTTTGATGTCATGTAACAACAGTGACACCCATCTAGGAATGTAAATGATAAAATTATAAGTGGTAACATTAATTATGATATAATCACCAATATTTCCCATGTAAATGAATATCAAAATATAAGGTTTGTATTATTAGGTAGATGGATTTGGTTAACAATCCCTTGGTTGAATGTTGTTAATATAGGACAGTTCTACTGTCTGTTCACGAGCCAAAAAAACAACAGCTTGTCAAGGCTATGCATTTTGCTCAACATTATGCACCTAATTTAAAGTAACAGTTCAAACAATTCACCCATCAGCACTTTACAACATTTACAAGTTATATTGTGCTTGTTTAAATATTGTTCAGGTAGAAAAATACTCATATTTTCCCGATGAGCAGAATAACACCTTGGTTACAAAACAACGTTACAGTTACAACAAGAAATAGTTTCACACAAGAAGGTGTGTGGATCCTGTGATAAATGTATTGGATTTAGTTACTTTAGCTACACTGCATTCCTCACTGTACTCTTAGTCTGTGTGAATGATGAGTATGGAAAGTTCATCGCACCCAAACAAACAAGTTAAATTCCATTTCTACTCCTTTATCGTGCCATTGGATCTGATTCTGCTTCAGCAACACTGTGTGAATCCATGTGTTGCTTTGCCAGAACAAACTTCTTACTACATGTCATTCTGCTTTCACCTAAAACAAGGGCAGCATTTAAACCCATGAAAAAAACAAAACACAAAACTAATTATACTTTGGGCCTCTGAATGATGAAATGTAAATGTAAAATATTAAAAATGATGAACGTCATACATTTTCAGTGCATTTGCGCCTTAAAACAAAATACTGTACATCAGGCTAAGGTCCTAACCACACTCCAATCTGTACATGCTACCCTAGAGTATACAGTGATGTGTAAAACATCTGACTTTTTTTTTTTTTTTAAATTTTTAACTTTGTACGCAAAAGGTGAAGGTTTATCATACAGCAGGAAGTATAGCTTCAGATCCTTCTGACATTGTCACTTGTGTTATTTTTTCTTCTCCAAAACACAGCCAGCGTGAAAGCATGTGATCATAAAAAAATAAAAGTCACACAATTTTGGACCATTTTGTTTCCTTCTCCCTTATCAATGCTCAGTGTTCCAAGCAGAACCCTATTCACACCCAACCAAGTAAGAAAAACAACAACATTAAGACATTAAAACTTTTTTTTTTTACCTACTAACTAACTTATCTGGGCCTCTGAATGATGAAATGTAAATGTAAAATATTAAAAATGATGAACGTCATACATTTTCAGTGCATTTGCGCCTTAAAACAAAATACTGTACATCAGGCTAAGGTCCTAACCACACTCCAATCTGTACATGCTACCCTAGAGTATACAGTGATGTGTAAAACATCTGACTTTTTTTTTTTTTTTAAATTTTTAACTTTGTACGCAAAAGGTGAAGGTTTATCATACAGCAGGAAGTATAGCTTCAGATCCTTCTGACATTATCACTTGTGTTATTTTTTCTTCTCCAAAACACAGCCAGCGTGAAAGCATGTGATCATAAAAAAATAAAAGTCACACAATTTTGGACCATTTTGTTTCCTTCTCCCTTATCAATGCTCAGTGTTCCAAGCAGAACCCTATTCACACCCAACCAAGTAAGAAAAACAACAACATTAAGACATTAAAACATTTTTTTTTTACCTACTAACTAACTTCATACCATACCTCCATCACCACATCATACTGTATCTGTGTAAAAAGGTTCCCTGTCTTTTGAGGTGAAATGTGTTTCAACAGAGTAGTTTCACTTTATCAGGGGTAAAAAAAAGAAAAAAAAAAAAGGAAAACACAAAGAACAGCTGAACAAAATGGCTGCTGCCTTTGCCTCTGATAACAAGGCAAATTGATGAGCTTCAGGGAGGCAGTCGAGACTTGTTACACCAGAGTCCCACCTCCTGCTCTGTTTTGAAATCTGTGGAACTCTTGGAAAGGCCCGGGTAAAAATAAATATGTTTTCCATTTTAGGTCTCCTTCTACATTGAAGTCTTTTCTGTACATGTGCAGTTGGATTTTCTTAAGACAGAGAAGAAGAGAGAAGAGAGGAAAAGTGTTGAAGTCCCCTCTTGTGACAGGACAAAGTTTACATCTCTTTGTACCCCACTGTAACGCCTAAGGCTTAGAGAGAGTTTTCGGGTGTGTTTCTGTGTGTCTGTGTGTGTTTGACGGTGTGTAAGGGCTCTCTCTCTCTCTCTCTCTCTCTCTCTCTCTCTCTCCCTCTCTCTCTCTCTCTCTCTGGGGTATGGCTGCTACTTGAAGATGTAGTTGATCAGGACCTGAAGGAGGACGAGGAAGCCGATGATGACATAGTCGCGCTGCTGGAGGAATGAGGCACTCTCCGTCCGGCCTGCCGCACGGCTCCGCAGAACACCAATGCTCCTGTAGGCAAACACATCATAATTATGTGCAGGTGCATTACATCGTAACACCCATGATACAGTGTGGCTAATGGCATTCCTCACCTGTTAATATCCTCCTGTGTCTGCTTTATAGAGTCAATGGCACTTTGAAGTTCACTAAGGTCGGCTCCTTTCTTCCTCAGCCGACTGTTATGCTTGCTTTTGTGTCCTGCAGTGATCACAAAATGAAATCTATGATGATTTTGACACTATACAGAACATACTTTGAAGGTGGAGTGATTCTTAAAGGAGAATTACGTTTTTTTCTTTCGACCTGGGCCCTATGTTTATAAATGGGGATGTATATGTGAATGTGTGCCTGAGCGTAAATTTAAGACTTAGAGACTCACGTTCACTGCCTGATGAGTCATGACGGTCGGGTTCTGGTGAAGAGCAGCCACTTTCTGGGCTTTGGGGCTTGTCACTTTTGTGTTTCCTCTTTGGCACCGATACCTACCGTTACCAAATGAAATAGTCAACAAAAGGCTACACACATCAGCTACAATCACATAAATGTTGTACTTTACCATCCCACCACAGAAAGATAAAGAGTTCTCTATGGCCATAAATTTGAGAATAACAGGTTGCAGTAATGGAAGCTGAGGCATGCTGTGAGGCATGCTGGTAAACCACTATTCACTAATCAGTCAAATCTGCTAAGAGCCGCAACACTAGTGTTTCACTTCATAGGAATTAAAATTTGGAATGGACTGCAGCTCTTCCATTTTGTGTTTTGTGCAGTTTGGAGACCCTGAGGTGATAAGTAGATTGAGGAAGAAGGATTATTCCAGAATATCAATATTCATTCTAGGTATTTAATTAAATATATTTACAATCTGTTAGACTGCTTTGTGAACAGATTTAATGTGGCATGTTGAATTTGCAGTGAGACAAATATGTATTTATTTTAAGCAAATAAAAATGAATGGGATGTTGTTGATTTGTGTAGAACAGAAGTTTAGAAATCAGAAATTGTTTTGATCCTCTTCCCTTTTAGCTACGTTTTAGCTTGTTAAGAATTATTACCATACTTGTCTATACTGTTAATGTACAGTGTTTTACGAAACCATTTCTGTCTCCCATTTGATGCTGGACAAATAGTTCACAATGATCAAAATAACTACAACTCAACTACATAGTTTTTAACCAAAATAAATGAAAACGTACATTGGGAGTCCACAAATGTGAACATCTACACTACAGATTTTTGCACATGCAAAGAAAGGAAAAAAAGTGTTTTCCTTTTCTGTCAGTATTCAGTATGCAACATGCACTTTTCTCCCATGTAGTGGCAGGTACCAAAAGAAAAACAACGGAGGTAAACAGACACAAAAGGAGCATCAGCAAATGCGATGGCGGCGGTGGCAGCACAGTGACGACGGCACACAGAGATGATGCAGTGAACAGTGAAGATGGTGCAACAGGTGCAGCGTGGAAGATGGCTGAGGCGATGAGATGATTTTTTTTTAATGTTGGTTTTAGATCAGGAAAACCTACCTGGCACTTGCAATTGTCCCTCCGTGGCCCCTGGTTACTCAGACTAATAAGACTGCCAGAACGTACCATAGGGGTGCGGTGTCGGACCTTGGTCTGGATGCAGCCATCTTTCTCAAACTGGATCAGGTCATTAAGTGGATCCCACGGCCTTGTGCTGGACAGGAAAAAAGAGACACATTGATCCTGTGGTTATATTGGATTACCACTAGATGGCACCCTATCATACTGGACAGCTCAACAGTGGAGATGAGGTAGCAAATGGCCATACAGTATGTTAGTCCCAATAAAAAATTATAAATCACATGTGACATCTATAGAGGGAAATAAAAAGGAAAGACTTGTGCTACAAGGCTTTACCTTCAATTATCCATCTCATTATGTCAAGATTCCTTTGCTTAAATTTTCATTGTTAATTTGTTTCCTACTTGTGAAGCCAAACCAGTGAATAGGTAGTCTGATATTATATGGCAGACCCATCGAATCACCACTTGCATGTGTAAATATGCAACACAAAATTGCAGTACTGTCATGGCAGTAAAGAAAGTACAGGCATCAACACACTATAACCCTGTTCATTTATTCATTCAAGGTGGCCCCCTAGGAAGACCAGTTGCACTTAAGGGCAAAGCTAATGGAGATCCTTATAAATAAGCAAACAACTAAAATGTTTGCCTGCAACTGTTCTTTGAATCATGACTTACTCAGCATATCTGTAATGCCACTCCCCAGTGATGGGGTCTTGCTCAAACAAAGCAGGGATCCACTCCTCGCATTTGGCTTTCCGTTCACGGGCTGCCTTCCTTTGAGCTTCCTCCAGAATGAACTTCTCGTTTGTGGCCTCTGTCTGGTCCTTATTGTTGATGGCCCGGGTCACGTGCTGCCACAGCCTGATGGACAGAGAGAAGGCTGGGTCATCACATGAGAGTAAAACTAAAGCCTGCTGCCATTAGTGTGTGTGTTAGTTTTTCTATTCAAATCTTTCTGAAGATGGAGGTGCAGATGTTAACCTTTCTGACTCGTATTCTCCCTGCTCCTCAGGTGGAACAGTGCAACGGGTCAGTCGACTCTGTCTCAGCTCTGGCGTGGGGTTCCAGAAAGTATCCATTGTCCCTGTCTTCTTGTCATTGATGAAGATCTCGCTGTCCTGTGAGTGGAGTTACAATCTCTTTTAAAGACAGATTCTACCTGGGCATCTATTACTCTATCATTTTCCTTCTTTGGTTACAGTGAAACTCCTTTGAGACAACGATCTTATAATGATAAGGTTTTCAAAGCTTTCAAACACTTCCAACAACCACAGTAACATATTCCTTGAAGCATCCGTTAGGGTTTTCATTCTTACTTATGCCTGACTCATGTATCAAACTGGCCATATCTACTACACACACACTGCTAGAGACAGTCACAGTCTTCCTCTCTGTGGGTTTTTGTACCGGACTGAGGTCCAGTTGAGTATTTTTATCTTCCATTTTGGTTAAGAAAATAAAGACCTCAAACGAGAGAAGTAGTCTGTCCTAATTCAGGATAAACAAACACTGTTGCTGGCTACTCCGCCCCAACACTTCTCTGTAAAATAAACTTTGTGTACTGTTTGACCTGAACTTTTGTCAGCATCACAGAGCTGTAATTATATGACTTATTTTTTGTTATTATTTTCTTCATCATTTCATATTTGCAGTTAGGTGCAATTCACTCCTTTTACTGAGTAGGGAAACAGACGGAAAAATCAAGAAATAAATAGGAATGAATTCAAATAGCAGTTGGTAGAAAACTAAGCCTTACCCAGTGACCTTCCAGTGTGGCTAATACTTCCTTCCCAAGCTTGATCTTTCCAGATACCTGATTGACACTGTCACTGCTGCCCAAGAATGGCTAGAGGAGAGACGAAACAGAGAGAGAGACAGGAAGGACAGGGAAGAAAAGGGAAGGGAAGAAGGAAGTGGAAAGATGAAGGGAGGAGTGGGATTTTACAGATACACACACATACTTGTTTACCTAATGCAGTTACTTTTGGATAAAAAAAGTCATGTGTTTCAACTTGTTTTAAATTTTCTTGGCTGTAGGGGAGAAAACTTCATCTGCAGTTTCCGACATTTTAAAACCCTTTTAACAACTAACGTTAAGCTAGTGATCAACCTTCAGTTACACATGAACATCATGTTTCAGCATGACAAACACAAACCTAGGGCCAAACATGCATCTCAGAGATACACTTATTTTAAACCTACATATAACCTAAGTATATCTTTTATATTTACCTGTCGCTGATTGATGAAGGAATTAGGCAGTAGGTGGATGTGAATAGAGGTATGGGGTTATGGCGGGTGGAGGAATGGAACAGAATGGGGTGGTAATGGAGTGGGGAAGTGAGACATTCACAAATGTAATATGAGTGGAATGGGGGATTTACTTTTGTTGTATTGTTGTTATACAAATGGTATTTCATCTGTCTTGGTTTTAGGGAGAGCTACTATAGATGAAGGATTGAGGCTATCTTCTAGAAAACACAGTTGTACCTTCAGTTTGAACTCGAGCTGTGCACTGTAGCCCGTTTTCTCACATGCGATGGTGATCTGGCCACCCAGCTCAAGGGTCATGGTGCCATATAAGATGCCTGCCAGAGGAGGAAGCAACATGAAAACTTTCAGTTAGCTCAGATAAGTATAATCACTGGACTGGAGTTTAGAATAATGGTATATCAAACAATGAAGAATAATTAAAGGAGACACTGATTAATTGATCATTGATGGTGTTCACAACAGAGACTGTGCATAAATATTGACAAATATTGACAAAATTGACAAGTTTCAAAAAAAAATTGACAAGTTTCAAAAGTGCAGCCCAGGAAGTAGGCCAGAGGTAACTGTTAGCCACTAGGGAGCAACCCCACTGGTTGCAAAATAAACTAACTAGAATAGAATTATGTGGAAAATTCTCACTTAATTTTATAATCTCAGTATTTTTTAGTTTAGTTTTTTAAACTAAGTTTATGGTGCTTCTACAGTAGTACTTCGTCAATAGACAATATAGCACAACACATATGAGTGGACACCAGTGTGATTGACAGCTATCAACATCCAGTAGGTGCCTGGTTGCAGGAGAAAATAATTCTTTTTGCAACTGGAAGATGGAAATTTGTATATACAGTCTATGGTTCAAATGTGAGGTAGCACCTATGAAGTATCATCATGGTGAAGAGGAAGCACTCTGACCTTTACAGTGGGCGTAGGGCATGTTCATCACATAGTCCTCTCCTCGATTGAGGAATGTAAGCCGAGCTTCCCCATCTAAAATGGCTGAGAGGGAGTTTCCTAAAACATAAACATTAAAGTCTGGCATGAGAAACACTGAGAAGTTGTCCACATCTGGATAATTCTTCACATTCTTTCTGTAGGATTGACTGAGTAGTGGATGATACTAATTGATTTTGAGATGCATGTGTTTGTACCATAAAACTTGGACTTGGCGAGGATGCTGCCACTGAGGCAGAATCCGTCCTTCCTGTTACTAACATAGAAGGCTGACACTGGAGGATGATGGGATACCTGGGGAAACAGATGGAAGGAGTCAGCTAGATACTCAACAATTCATTTTGGTGACATACATCACATGACTAATAGCTGCTTGCCCAAAGCAGCCAGTGAAACATAAGATAACACTTTAATAGTCACACAACATGGAATTGCAGTCTTACAGGAGCCTTTTTTAAACCCGTACTCTGTAAAACTCAGTTACAGAGTGCTTTAAATGGCTGAAACAAGATTGAGACATTTAAGTGCTAAAGCAAAAATAACCTTGGCAAATAAAATATTGCATAAATAAAAATAATTAAATACTTTATGGAAACCATTCAGATTAATCTTTGTTAAAATCACGACTACTGTCTCCTATAGCTGCTGTTACCTGTTCTGCAATGTAGAAGGTCTTGCTGCTGGTCTTTTGGTGGAGCCACATGCAACGATACGTCTCCCCAATAATGGGGTTGTAAGGCTTCTTCAACCCCTGTGGTAGTGTAACAAATTGTTTACCATATAGTACAATGTTTGACATTTACTGTATTTACATTTTCAAACTGAAGTTAGATGTACACATGTATTCTACTGACCCTTGGCTTTTTGTAAAATCCTGAAATGTACCACTTCACCACCTTCTTCATGCGGTTGTAGGCATTTTCTTCAATTGCAGCCCTGAGAATGAAATAAAGAGGACATACTTTGTTTAGCTCAGAGGTGGAAGGATCTTCAACTGCTTTTTCACATTTCTGTTCAGCTTTTTAGTCTCCACAGACAGCCTTTACAGGGAGCAAAGATACCTTGTTTAATTTGGTTGAGACACAATCCATCAAATGTTTGTTTTCTCATCTGAATAATTTTATACCAAGAAAAAAAATATGCCACCTTTTATAAACTGTCTGTTAACAGTTTCATCAACTAATAGGCTTGGCCTACAATATTACAAGTCAACAGTTTGGCTGTGGATGTTGCCAAATCCCCACTTTTAATTATCGTTTCAGTCTGCTCCTGACAGTATAATATACTAAACATAAATAAGAGTAAAAACATGAGGACACATACTGTTTCCTGAAAAATGGAGCCATATCATCAACATTAACACATTAAATGTATTTTAATTTTTACTTTCTGCATAGAAAAAAATCTAAACTCCTTTAAAGAAGAAGAAGAATGCAAGCTGTTCTTTTTGAGGATTACACACAAGAAATAAAGGTCTAAATATGCATGTCTAAGTTTGCAAACAAACAAAAAAGTTTGCACTTACTCTGAAAGGAAGTCTGCATGGTAGTAGTAGTCTGACAGTTTGTCCAGGAAAGACCTTGGCTCCAGGATGAAGGTGGGCAACACCACTTTGGACAGGTCCATACCAGGTCGGACCTGCTTTAGCAAAGTCCAGATCAGAGATTTGTTCTCCTCTGATACTGTCTCTGTCTGGGCAGCTTCACCAGCCTAACAAACACAGAGGGGAAAAAGTGTCATGGTGAGTGACTAAGACAAATGTTTCAACTTAGCAGGATTCACAGCTGATGCTCAATGTGTCTCTGCTTGGCTTTTTGCATTGACTTTGCATGTTATCTCATTGTGCAAAAAGTTTGTGGGGCACTTACTGTGAACGCACCATCAGCTTTGTTGCTTGGAAACAGCAATAACGTGATAGAGAAATCGTCCCCTAGTTAACACCATCCAATTTTGACAGCCTCTGTACTGTCTACATGGCTGATGAAACACACTTGCGTTCAATGGCTATGGAGACCCCCAAAGAGTTGAAGACACAGCTTTTATGTGCTAGAGAGTTTGCCACGCTCTTTAGGGTATACTAGTGAAATTAAGTTTGACTTTACATATACACAGATCCACACAGTTATTTGAATTTTTGCACAGGTCACCACATGATTAAAAGTTGTGTGGGTATGTGCGCAAATGGTCTGCAAAATAAGACTTTAATTAGCTCCTCCTAACTACATAACTTTTGCTGTAGCATTAGTAGGTGTTTAATTAGTGAGCTGACTAAATCAGATTTCATCAGTATGGAAATCATATTAGCACTTTCACACTTGTCACACATACCAATGCCATCCCTCCCACACACCCACGTACAGCACCAGTGATTCAAGTCTCTCCATGTTACATTTTTTTCATCACCCCAGCAAAGAAAAATGTCGATTTCTCCTCATTACAAGGAAAAAGAAGCTTCATGAGACAAAAAGTTTCAGTTAAAGTTCTTTTTTGAGCCAAACAAGAAAATGGATTCAAGAAATCCTAAAAAACCACTTCTGACTGCTACAAATATTCTTGAGCAACTTTTTAAAATTGAAATGCTCTATGTGAGAACAACAGAAATGTGAAACTGTATCACATAAACTATAAATAGAAACAAATGTCCATTAACGTTAAACCATTGTCAGGTGAGTTCACAAAATGCTGTCGAAGCATTCAGCAACACACAAGTATCAGTGAAAACACAAAGAAGGGCCAATGAAAAAAGTTTAGAAGTGAATACTAATTCTCAAAAAACCTGCTCAGTCAGCAATCTAATAGGAAAAACACTTCTTCAGCCTGCCCATCCTATGCTGCAGCTGTATACACAAACACTCCCTCAGTCAGGCCTGATAGTATTGTTTGACAGAGACAAAAATTAATATTTTCACATGAAAAAAGCAGCATAAAACAAATATGTTTCAAAAAGACCAAGAAATGGATAGTAACATCAACTAAATAAAAAAAATAATTTAAAAAATTCACCAAAAGTTACACACTGCAGCTTTAAATCACACTCAGCAACTCCTACCTCTCCCAGTTCCTCATGGGACTGTTCCAGGTATGGCGTTTCCCACAGTTGTTCATTTGGGTCAAGGTCAATATAGGAGTCATCTTGGCGCTCTGATGTGTCACTGTCACTCTCCTCACTCTTCTCCAGACCTTCTGGGTCGGACTCCTCGTGGTCCTGCTCTCCCTCTCGATCGGACTTGTCTGAGTACAGGTCGGGATCTTTCAAATGGTCGCTGTCATTGAACCTGGATCAGGGAAGAAAGGTGGACAGAATGGCACACAGGTTAATATAAAACAGGTGAAACTCCTTTAAGTTTTGATTTGCCCTCACTTACTGGAAACCGTGCAGGTTATGGGCTCGAAGGAGGCTATAGAAATTAATGGAGTGTTCTCCACCAGTGGCTACTGTGCTCATGTCCTCCTTCCCTTCACGGATCATGGTTCTCTTTAACAGGCTGGAGCATTTCAGGGCCAGCTCCAAAGCATCCATCCAGCATCGGCCTGAAAAAGACATTTCCTATTTTTCAACCTGATTTGATTCCTCCATTCTGTTCTGATGAGTCAAATAAATAGCTCACACCTGAGGCACAGCATCACATAACATGGGCCAGTAACTGTCCCATGCCTATTTAATTATATGATACTCTGTTGTAAAAAAGCTTGTGCACAAGATATAAAATAGGAAGTCATTTTTGATTTGGATCTGCAAAGCTATTCTAGTACCATGGAGAGAGACTCCATTGTATAGGGAAAGACTGTGGTGGATGGTTCAAGAACATGGACAGAGACACAGGGTGGAATGTGCAGTAGCTAAAACCTACACTAACTTTAATGTACATTTAACAGCAATTTATGGAAATAATGTATATCAGTTTCAGGCAAGCCTGACAAATTTGGACATGACTGTCTATTACCGATGTAGACATCATTATTGAGTTGAAATGAGCAAGAATGTTATGTAGTTTCAGCCAATGAGAGTTCAAGGGTAAAACAGGTAAAGCCTTTCCTAAATATAAATATCTTAGGGTTAAAGATTTGTTTCAAAAACAATTACTTTTTTTGCCAGGAGGGTTGAGCTGATACCTTCAGTGTTCATGAAGCTGATACCAATGTGATGCCAGTTAATGTATTTATCACTCAGTCTGAGCAGAGACAGAGATGACGCAGACTAATATCTGAAGTGTGAATGACAGCCTGTGTTTTACCATCAGACTCAGAGGCAGCACGGAAGATGAGGTGGCTGCTGGGTAATGGCTGTGTGATGGAACCCACTGCTTCTCCTTTAGGACCCTGTTGAGAGCAAGAGTTGAAATTAGTTAGTTTAAGTCAGGGTCTTAATCGGTGAAAGTTATATTTTGTGGTTTTTAGATCTCATTACGCTCACTGCCTTTGTTTGTCTGTTTACATCATTTATACGAGTCATTCATATGTGCAAATAGAGAGGAAATGTGGACTCTCAAGTGTGTCATTATGTAAATGCTCTTTAGGAGGGGACAGATGAGGCAGAAGCTGAATGTGTGAATGCTTTATTTTGATAGTTTTATTAGTGAAGAGGAGAATGGAGAGAGAAAAAATGCTGCAATCTACATACACAGGATGATCATTGTGATTCAAGCCTTTGGCTTGAACAAAAGAGAAAACACTTAAAATGTAAGACTGAAGAGGAAAATCAAATCACAGTTGGAGTGGATGAAGGAGCACAGCTGCAAAACAAAGGAGCAAATAGAAAAAAAATGCACTGCAAAATAGGAAAAGATGACTAAAAATCCATGATCCCCTGATTGTCTGTTTGTTCCTTCCATGACTGGAATGCAAAATATCATCAGACCTCATCAGCATGACAAACTGGCATTATTCCTCTTGTCTTGCTTTGCATGCATATATCAATCCATTATAATACATAACTTAATTTCCCTATAAAATCAACAAAATCTCAAGATACACAAACAAATGTATGGCATGTTTAAAAGTACTTAAATGAGGAAGTATTTGTCTTTGCTGAGTGTTAGTTGAGAAGAATGCTATTGTTTGCATGGTTATAGTGAATATAAGGCTAATTACTTCAGCTTAACCTAATGACTATAAATATGTGGAAACAACCCTCAAAGTGAAAACAATGTGCTTTTACAAGGAGTCTCTGTGACAAGACCATTTACTCTGAATGCATTTATCCGGAAAAAATAGTCTTTCTAAAATTAGGCACAAAGAACAAGATATAAAGTATGAACTGTGATGTTTAGAGGTGCAGGTAGGTGTTACTTTTGGATGGACCTTTGCTACTCTTTCCCGAAATCTACAACCATTCTTTTAAATATAAAATTGATTGCTCCAATTCTAATATATTCCCTTAATTGACATTCACATATGCTTAAAACATGTCATGTGTTGGAAATCAAAACCTAGTTTAATTACCAGGGTATGTGCAGTTAAACCAGTTTTCTGACATAAAGTTGAAATCAGATACCAGGGACTTTTAGGTCTGTAGAATTGAATGAAAGCTAAAATCACAGTTTCTGCTCAAAAGAGAGTTTAATGGCACTCCTTTCTTTTAGATGTGACAGAATGTTCTCCCGTATAGTCCTGGGACTATAAGGGAGTATTGTAAAAACACACTGAAATTTTCACCTAGCAATAGTTTAATAATAAATGTAGACTATATGCTTCATGATTTTCCTAAAATATTCAGCACCTGTAGAAGCAATATCTGTATCTGAAAGCATATTCTGACCTTGACAGCCCAGATAGACTGTTCCAGTGGGTGGAAGAGCTTGAAGCAGAAGCCGTCCTTCTTGGAAGGCCTCTCAATCAACTCACAGGCGTTGAGCAGCACCGTTCCCACCCACTGGCCGTTTTTGTGGGTTTTATAGATGAGCAGGACACCAGGCTTCAGCACACACCACAGTTTGGTCCAGCTCTTCAGAGTGCCACGGATCTAGAGTGGAAATGCAAACACAAAAGTTATTATAAAGTTTTATCTGACCAAAATTCTCAAACTTATACTACATGGGGCACTGAAACAATCAACAGGACGCTGAAAAGAAATTCACATCATTCATTTGTGACTTTCCTATTGTGACCTGTCAAAATGACTGATGTATCATAACTGTATCAATTTAAGTCTTATACGAATTTCACACATTTTGTGAATAGGCTCATATAGGGGTGTTTACTTTTAATTATCCTGAAGACAAAAAACTCAAACTAAATATGGGCTTGAACCAGCTCTGATTTTCACCTTTAGCCAGTCGGCCATGACGATGACAGAAGGATCAGTGATGGTACTGAGCAGCTCCTTGGTTGCCCTCTTTTTTTCTTCCCTGTAGTTCTTCTTCTGCACCTACAGGGAGACAACGCAGAGGGAAAAAGCTTGGATCAGTCAACACAACAGCAGTGAATAATAATATCTCACACTCACTTTCTCGCAGTTATATTTGTCAGCAGAATCACACTTGTGTCTCTGGTCGCTCCTGACTGCAGTGTGGGGTGTCTGCTGCATTTTTATTCCCCCATTTAAATGTAATGTTTCCTGCCTGTGATATACTGTGGTGACTGGTGCAGAGTTTGTACAATATTTTAAGCATAACGACTGGCAAACTGTGAAACATCAGTCCACTACAAGCTTCACGAGACTATATTTAACTCTTTCAATATTGAGGCACTTCTTCTTTGGCATATATTTAGAATTTGAGTCCGGATACTCTGGACTTAAGTGGATTAAAACTGACTTACCTTGAGAGACTCTTTCTTAGTGAGCTTTCCTCCAGACGCCGATACATCCTTATCTGAGCCATTGTACAGCTTTGTTTCAGACTGTGAACACACACAGGAGGAAAGAAGAGGAAGCCATTAACAAAAGAATTGTATGTAATAGTAAGATATTTCACTTGTTCATGTGTCATCCTAAGCTTAAAAATAAAACAATGCTCAAACAACTGACATTATTAAAACAGAGTAATACATTTTAACACCAGTCAATACTCAGACTCAATTACCCTTACAGTGATTGTATGTTCATACAATTAAATTAAAATATCCACTTTATGGGGAAAACATAAAAACACAGGGAACAAAATGACAGCAAAATAAAATGGGTAAAATGGAAAAAAAATTAATAATCTGTATCTGTATTCATGTATGCATGCAACATGAATGGGTGAATCTCTCTTTGTCTACTTTCTCATCTAAAGGTGGTTTATGTAAGGAATGCATGTTGAGTCTGATATGTCATCAGAGATCAGGGAAACATTAAATTGAAATACCAGTTTCACTGGTAACAATGGAAAGTAATTTGCAGGCAACTTGAAGCCTGACAATTCTGTTTATGTTTAGGAAAAGGTTTATGAGTGTAGCTCTGCAGAGATCCGTCTTCCTGTTAGCAAACGACTCGTTCCTCAAACTCAAGTCTCTGGGGAGGAGTAGAAGGAGGACAAAGCTCTCGTTATCGTTAATCATCTTACATACAGCCCCTATAATGTGCAAATCCCTCTGAATATATGCAATCCAAGTTACAGTGTGTCTCCTGTTTGGTTCAATAGCAAAATGAGGCAAATGAGTGCTAGTGCAGGTGTGTCCTGCTGGTTGCTTTCACAAGCTAATTGGAGACTGAAGAGAAGTGTGGGGGGATCTACTTAAGGGAATATATGCCCATAGGCAGCTTTGGAGAAACATACTGTAGAGAGTAAATGATAATGAGGGCAGAAGCTGAAATCTTATGCTTCTAATCTTTCTTCCATTATATTTACTCTTCCTTTAGAGTTTCTTTTGGCTGAGGTTGTGCTGTTCCCTGTGGAGATGGATGGAAAGAGAGCTATGACTCAGCTCTGCTTCTTTAGAGCACACACACAGACAGACAGACAGACAGACAGACAGACAGACAGACAGACAGAAAATCTTGTTTTTTTTAAGGGAGGCCAAAGTCCAAAATGATTAGTCTGTAAAACCATGACAGAATTTTAATTGGTTTTCAGTCTGACACAAGTGTTTCTGCTGCAACGCCCACATTTGCAATGATAAACATATTTGATGTAGACCCTGAAAGAAAGGAGGAGGGCTGATTGGTGTTTTTTGAGTATTTGACGCATACAGTACATGAAATGTGCAAGTAATTTCAATGTAGGCTACCTGACGCCTGAGGCTAGACTGGCAGAAAGGAAAAGAAGTCATGCAACAATTCCCATTTTCTCTGGTCTTATTACAACACACACATTACAGAACATGTCAGTGGAATGATTTAATGTATCACCTTGCTTTTAGATATGGATTGTGAGTCCTCTTTCAAAGGCAGAGGCAAAAGGTCCTCCTTCCCTCTCTCGAACCCTGAAAGAAAAAAAAAAAGCATGCACACTCAGCCTTTGGTGTGTCCCTGTGAAATGAGTCAGTATCTTCCATTTACTATAACCCCAGCAACATATTCCCCACTGAGATCTTGACACTGATGGTCTCAAGGTGACAGAGAGCCTTTAAATATTTCATTGTTGCTGTCAGCAACCCACAGGCCACCAGTATTCACTGAAAGAACTACTGCATTTTCTCATTATGACGTGATAGAGATGGAGTAGGTTTTTTTGTATGGCTATATGATGTATTGACACATAAGCACTGGCAGCAATAGACCACACGATCCCTTCTTTTCACAGTGATGGTGCTTTATTTATCATATCCAGTTTAATGGATTGACCTGCCTCATTTGCCCTGCGTTTTCAGTTTCCAGCAGTGTCCTTCAACAATACAATACACTGTACAGAGAAAATAACAATGATTTAGTTTAGTTAAGTGCTTGCAAACGTGAATGTTTTCTTGAACTGTGCTTCACTGAGTTATGGCCAGGAGATGAAACCTGACTTTGATCATGATCATTATTAACTGACTGGAACATTTTTATCATGATATTGTTTTTAACAAAATCCCTAATTATTGCAAACAGAATTGTTCAGAATTTGTTTTTTTTTTCGTGTAAACAACAGGTCTGACAAAGGAGCAGGTCAACAACCCCCTTCCGTTAAAGTACTAGCTAAGCACAGGTCACTTTTATGTAGGGCTCTGTTCAACAACACTTCTGTGACTTGAATGACGCCATCAAAGTATTAACCCAAGAACTGCATGGGTTGTATACTCTGCAAAGACTGACAACAAACAGGAATATTTTTATTTAGATTACATCCAGCGTCATAGTTATTCTGTGTTGAATTGCTTTAAAATCCATCAGAGCAACATCAGTGACCTACATCAAGGAATTTAGGCATGCTCTTGTCTGGTGCCTTATAAATGCAGTGTAATGTGAAACTAGCTTCAGTGGGATATTAGCAGTCCCACCTGACCATCTGTGGCCACTTGAAAAACACATCTCCATGCCAACTTCAGCTGGACCGCTCAAGAGCAATTCACCCTCTTAAGGCCAACCACAGTGCTGATCATAATATAGAACATTCATTAACATGTAGACAGGAGAATATATTTGAAAGAAATGAATGTTGCTGGTGTGTTGCTCTTAAAGGTAAAATAAGCTAGTATTTAAAATGAGAAAAGCTAAAATATCGTACATCATAGTGTGTGTTCTTATACAGTACATTGGTATAATATAGCTTAGCCTGACAGTATTTTAGATAAAACTTAAATATATTCTAATGCTCAGTCAATTCACATAAGACAATAAACTGAATCAACAGTACAGGCAACAAAATTATCAGAGTAAATGAACTCTCAAATTTAAAGACTTGCAGGCTGACTGAATCAGTGACCACTACGTGACTCATTTCAAATGGAGACACTTGAGGATGCCACTCCTCCACACACACTGGCCTTTTAAATAATTCTGCCTGTGTGGCAAGGTGATTTAGGAAATAATAAAGATTGTGACAGCTTTAAGCTCCGATAGTTCGCTAAACATTTAATATAGCTCTGCAATGAATTTTACATCATTTTGATAGGCTTTCCACAACATAAGCATACAAAGACTGTAATGAAACTCATCCCAGTGTCATGCTGACCGATGACACTGGGATGAGTAAAGGTCAGACTCCACCTTCCCAGACTTCAGAGTCTGTGGCAGCTGCCTTACCTGCTCTATTTTTACGTCTGGAAGGGCACAGATCCAGCTAAATTCAGCCCAGAACGGCATAGCTCACCAAGCCTTTCAGTTGGATATTTCAACACACTCCCTTTAAGTATATCCTGCAGCTAGTTGATAACATGTCAAGCCTAAGAATCCAAAGCTTCCTACCACTGATGAACGGTAACTCCTCAGCCAAAATTTCGCCATGTTTTTGTTGCTGTTGTCTTCTTCTGTGTAGAAGCTCGTTCTATTAATTTTCTGATTTAAAACCTGGAACTGTGGCATGTGAGCAGAACACCCAGGCCAGCTTAAATCCGACTCTGGTCCGACTGAAAGTGTACATGCAGAAATTATTTGACTCCCACTCGTGTCATTTGGGTGTGAGTCTCTTTCAATGTGGTGCAATACCAGTCACACTAACATGTTTACATATTTTCAAAAAGTTCAGTTATATCAGACACAATCACAACAATTATTTTTTTTCTTATGTCATGTAAACAAATCTCTCTCTTTTGCACTGTTGGGGCAGCAGGAGAATCACGTTTCACTGCAGAATGACGAGAGGGTTTGCTGCAATGATCTCACTATGCATCAAAAATCACAGATGGAGGAGAGAAGGAGAATAGTAAAGACATTGAGAAAAAAAACAGCAAGAGAGAAAGAGCTGTACGATATTAGGTAATAATAATAATATATGGTAATGTAATAAAAAGAAGAGTGTTCCTAAACAAATTTAGAGTTAAAATAACTCATTTGGTGTTACCTCAACAATTTAAAATTTACTATTATGCTTTTATGATGAATGTCTTTCCATATGAGTACTACTATACTGTATAAGCACAAATTCTAAGTATTTTGTTTGAAATGCAAAGGCATAGCAACAGGTGACCTACAAACAACAAATGGAGGGAAAAGCTGTTAGCCCAGAATACATCAGTTTTACGAGGCAAATCGCTTGAGTAATGGTGACGTGACAACAGTGTCCACTACTATTTTGACTCTTTTCTACGTTCATACAAATAAGACACGGCTCGTCCGTTAAAGGTAAACGGCGGATGACTGAAAACAATTTTGTCCTGTGTTTAGAGTGGATGGTAGATGTATATTCAACTAGATTGCAGGGGAGAATCACATGCAGCAGAGGCTGCAGTATTCGTATCAATATCATTCTTATAATATCCATCCCTAGCTGTGAGGCACTAGTGTGAACAACAAGGGATGAGCTGATACAATACTCAGTATTAGTATCGGTCCATTACTGACTGAAATCACTGGATCAGATATTGGCAAAGGGGACAAGAAAAAGTTGATATGATCCAAAAACCCCATATATTACATAAATGATTCACTAAGCACAAAAAACATGCTATAAAGACAGATGGCTGCCACCAATGTCAAGTGACCAGGACCTGAGGGAAGACTTCCAGGCAGTTGGAGAATTGTGTCTTTCAAATGTCTAGTTTGAAATGGCAAATGCATCAGGACAGATATTTAAGTTGTTTCAAAGAGGTATTTTTCATTGTATACAGTGTGTCTACAGCCTACCTATATACTTTGACAAAGACAGTTCCACTTATCTTAAGATAAGTTAATGTTCCAACATGCAGCACACAAGATCAGCCGAGATTCCATCTAATTATAAACCACAATGGTATGGCTTTTCCAATCTCTAATTAGCTTTCTGAATACACCATTTACAACCTTCAAATCCATTTCCCTTAATTAATGGCTATACAGGAAACAACAGTAAACAAAACAGCTGAAAGTACACAGACCACATCTCTTACAGGTTTCAGAAAGTCAAAGTAGCACAGCTCAGTCCTGGTTTCCTATGCAGCCTGTTGCACTAACAAACAGAAAAATAGCTGAAATTTAGCGGCAAAAACCTGTTATTCTGTCTGCACACAGGGAGCATGACGAGACAAAAGCACATTATCTCATTAAGAGGGTGATATTTCAAACAGAATAGGCTAGAAGTTATTGCCGTGGCTTCTGTTCGGTTATATAATTAGAATTCACCTGGGTTCATGCTGTGCACCATCAGATGCTGACCTCTCCTTGATCTTAAAATAAAGGTAAAGATGTCAGACAATGGCCTTCTGTTCTAGGTTGTGATATTTTAGAAGCAAGTTCAAATTAAAGAGGGACTGCCAGTCATTAATTTGGACATCCAAGCACATAAAGCAAGGCATAGTGAAAGGGATGAAGCGAGAGATCATGGGGTTCAAAATCATTTCAGGCGCAAGTGGCTCAGTGGTGAACCTGTTTGAATGGCATTAAACTGAAAATTGCTGTTAGTACAAGGCTTGAGCGATGTGACCAAACAATGTTAAATGAAAGTTGAGGAAATCAGTCTACTGTGGTTTTAAACATAATTACACATTTCTAAGGCAACACGTTATGTGTGTGATATACTGCATTTAAGCACAGGACATAGAAGTACTGATATTTGAACCTTTGTTACACTGCTATGAAGACAATTATATTGTGGTAATTACTGTAATTGAATTATCAACCAGTCATTAAATATCAGGGATTTCTGCCTCAACATAATTAGGGCTGCAGCTCATTTATAAATCATTGAAAGTGTCGATCTGACAATGCCTTCAAATATTTTGTCCACAAATGAAAGATATTCAGCTTACTGTCATTGAGGAGAAAAGAAACCAGGACATTGCATTTAGCCCTAAAGCCATAAAATAGCCCCAGATATATTTTATTGATAGACTGATAATTAATTTGATGTTATAGTTAGTTTTGTTAAAAAAAAAAGAAAAGAAAAAAAAGTATGACAGTTAATAGAGAAAACAGCATGGGCAATTATGGCCACAATGTGGAACCTCTGACAGCAATTACTTTACCAGCAAACAAACAAAAACTGAGTCATCAACCATTGGTCAGATGTTGTTTTAAATAAGCACTAATCCTGAATGTGTTACAGTTCTAACTGGCACAATCATGACAACAATCATGACACTTCTGTGGAGGACAGAAAGAGAAAGAAAGTAAGAAACTGTTGGGGAAAATAGGGGAAGGTTAAAAAAAAAAGACAGAAAGTGAGTAAATGCAACCTGCCTGCACCAGCTGTCTGCTTTAGTTTGTCTCAAAGCTGGCACCTGTTAAACTATCTAACTGTTTAAAGCAACAATGAATTGGAGACAAGACTGGGAGCTGACTGAGAAAAAAAAACACAATGACTCAGACAATGTCTTGCAGCATGAATATCCATACAGCCGGAAAAAATGCTGCCTTAGAGGTGAAAGAAGTCGTGGCCTAAAGGTCACCAGCTCAAACCTCAAGTCAAGGAAAAGTCTGCAGAGAGAAAGACAATAACGGACACTCTCTCTTCCCTCGACAGCTGCTGCTGCTGCTAGGACGCCCTTGAGCAAAATAGTGACATTGCAAGACATCTCTGTGGTAAACAGCAGACGACAAAGGTTGTACAAGGTGAGATGAGGATGGATTTCTGCAACAAAGTGAGGCAGTGTGTTGCTGAAAAAAGACTCTGGTGCATAGTTGATGCTTCCTGGATTAATACAGGGATCTGCAAAGGTGAAACAGAGAACATCCACTCTCAAAGCTCTTGTGGCTGCCAGCTGTCTGCCTCCAGGTCGGTGTCCTATTGAGCAGGACAAACAAAGGCTGAGGCAGAAATCTCACAAATGAACACTAAACTCTTTTAATCCTATCCTAAATGTTCTGGGGTTTTGGAGTGCTTCTTAAAAAAAGAGGATTATTATTAATTAATGTTCAGATAATGTGAAATATGACTAACACCAAACCAGCTGAGCTGAGCTGAAGCCAAAATCCCACCTCATTCATTAGAGAAGTCTGCACAAACTGGTTTGAATTGCATCATCATGCATAGGTTGAAGTCTAACCTTGAGGAGAGAAAATGTCATTTAAGTCAGAAGGTACTTATTAAGCTATTTTAGTATTTTGGCCAGCATCATGATATAACCATATTTGGGTGTGAACCTGACAGAGTTTTTCCAGTCCACCTAAACCTGCATCCATGCACCTATTGGGACCTACTGGTCATATCCATCAATACATGCACCAACACATGTTGCACTCACCTACTTTTCTCTTCATGGGACCATGATTTACAAAATTGACATCATACGGTATTAAAGAAAGGTAGCTAGTATTACCAAAAGGTAGTTAGCCCCTTAACACCTTCGCATTTAATGTGGTCGTATGTCCAAACGTTTGACTGGTAGTGTATATTCAATTACTGGCTTACACCCATGTTTACTACTTTGCAGACTTCCTCTTCAGTGTCTTGGCTGGCACATTTCTACATCTCAATGTCTGTTACCTCCCCATAAGTGTTGGTCAGTGGAATGACATAAAATAGGCATCAAAATGCATGTGTTCCTCTTTGGAACAGCTATACCAAACAATATTTTGCCCTCAGAAGTGTCAAGAGATGCAACATTGTTTTAAATAGTTCATTTAGTGCATACCTGCACCTTAATACTTAAATTGCAAATAAACATACCTAACAACTTAAGTTCATGGTGATGTTATGTCCATGAAAAAAGTTCTCTGAGTTTCAAAAGGTTTACAGCAGTATATTTTGGAGTAATGTAGGCCACACAAAGTCAAAATACCTTCTCTGAAACCAAAGACTGTCCGAAATCAGATGATTCCAGACAAGGGCATACAGATCACAAAAACTGTGTTAATTCAAAACTAAAGTGTTTAAGTTAAAAATATAAACAATTGAAATCAATTGCATTAAAACCACTGTCAAATGAGGTCACACAATGCTGATTAACCCTATCAGTGCCAGATGATTCTCTCTGTGAATCACAGTATAGCAGTATTTGGATCTCACAGTTACATTCACAGCGACAAGTAGAGGCAACAGCAACACTGCGCTAGTACTGTATAGGGAGACAACTGCGGATTGTACTATGACCTAAGGAAGCACCCAGGAAAAGTTTCTGAGATGAATTCTGCTCAAAAAAACCCAATCATTCAGCAATTTAACTTAATAGATTTTTCTTGTACCCATCCTACCATGCACTGCAGCTGTATACACAAACAAATATTCCCTTAGTCAGGTCTCATTGTATTGCTTGACAGGCTTGTTTTCAGATAAAGAATGCAGCATTCAAAAAATGTAACACGGTTTTTTTCATGAAAACCAAACAAGAGCCAGAATAATATCAGCAACAACAACAACAACAAAAATGACCTACAGTTATGCACTATAGCTTTGAAGTACAGACCATAGTCAAACTTCAGTAATCCAAACACTTTAAATGAGAGGCCATTCACTTTAAAATCAGCTACAGAGATACTACTCATAAAGGGTACAGTAATGGGCCAGCAACACTTTCCAATGTGAAGCTCCATCTCCACATTTTTGTAAACCAACCTGGCAGTGAGATAGGTGACAACTCGTTATAGCCTCCAAAGGAGGCATTGCGGATGAGTTTCCGGCCATCCGGATGTGGGGGTCGAAGCGATGCTGTCCCGCCACACGTGGAGAAACGGCGACGACTCAGCAGGCTCTCCTCTTTCATCATGGGGCTGGCGTGCAGCTCCCTTGCTGGGAAGTTAGGTGGCGGGTGTGGTGGGGTGGTGCTAAGGTAAGAAAACTCGAGGAGACGAGGTTGAGGGAGGGGTAATAGTCCGTTCTGTCCCACGCAGATATTGTATGAGAGAAGAAATCAACAAACACACACAGAGTAGCTGAGAAACCAGGCACTGAAGCATTGCAGTATGCTGCTCTCCTCTTCGCTTCCTTCCGTCCTCACTCACACACAGTCTCTTTCTCTCTGCTCTGGAAGTGTGTGTGAGAGCAGCAGCCTGCAAGTACTTAATAACGAATAAGCTGAGCCCCTCCTACTCCCTCTCCTCCGGATGGACAGGAGAGCTGCATCTTAGCTAGAAAACAGCCCTTATGTTCCATATCTCATCTTTCAATCTATCCACTCCATTTTTAATTAATTACTGACGATTAAAAAGGGACAATTCACCACTTTTCAATCTTATTTCAGTGGATTAGTCATCAAGTAGACATCATATGAAATCTGGGATAGTTATAAATATTTTCTAAATATTGATAATCCTGAATTAATTTCAACAGTCACTCCTTTGAAATTAGTGCACAATGCTCAATAGATACAACTAGTTTTGGCAAGAGTCTCAACAGAAAATCCCATTTCAGATTAAAAATGTGTTACTATATCTTAATTCCTCGACATATTCACAGCATGTCTCAACAGATTTTGTCTGTATGAGCCACACTCCACAGATAAGTGCAAGCCACCAGCAGATGCAGTGATATTCCTGCCTTTCACCCATTCAGCAGAGTATGGCTGTTGAATGAAACAATATCAGTGCTGCTGGCTAGAATGATGACAAACGGAACCAGCTTAATCTACTAGCCTAACTGCTGTACTGATGCCAAAACCATGTCACTAAACAAAGGTTCTGTCTTCCTATACCAGCAGATAGCAACTATAAATTATAACTAGTGCTGTTGGAACACTGCACTGTTCCCATAAAATGCATTTCTATATGTGGAGAGAATTAAGTGTGTAAAACATACAGTAATAGTGCACCGTATTAAAAGTAAAATTTAACTGAATGCTGGTTTTGTTGGGCTCTTCATAAGGTGGTGTGTCAATCCACATTAATAGCCAAGAAATGCCCCTTCAAGATAACTGTTAAGACATCCTCTTTACTCTTCCTAAAACCATACTACAAGAATGCTGTCATCAGACCAACAAAAACACAGTCACTCTGACACACAGATAAATAGATACAATAATAAAACATAAAACTCAATTGAGGACAGAAGGAAGCACTTTGTTAACATGAGACAACCGATATCAAAACTGAAATTTAACCCTGTAAAATTATCTTTGTGTTCCAATTTATTTACCACATAGTAGATTTAGCTTTAAGAGCTAGAGTCTAGGGCTGCAACTAACAATTAAGGGGGTTGAAACAATTAAATGATTAATTGATTATTAATCGTTATATGGAGCAAAGAAACCAGAAAATATGCACATTTAAGAAGCAGAGCAATCAGGAAAATCAGGAATCAGGAAAAACAAAAAACTCAAACTGAATAATCGATTATCAAAATAGTTGGCAATTTATTTAGTAATCGATTAATAATCGATTGATCAAGTAATTGTTTCAGCCCTACTCGAGTCAGTATCCAGATTTACACTAACTGTAGTTTGAAAAAAGCCATTACAGTGAGATTTATCCTACATTTAAATTGTGCTAAGACAAAATTCACTGTCTGTGTCAGACCAAATGACAATGACTGTATATCACCTTGTTAGCAGAATGAATGTCCTACTGTTGTCTCCATGGTACAAGTCTAGCTGTGTTTTGAGGGATAAATCTGTCTAAAAGCAGACAAAAGCTGATTTGTCTGTGTAAAGCTGTGCCTTTTGTTTTTCAATGCATTTGAGGAATTTCACACTGTGAGTTTCCAGGTTACATTGTTTTCACTTGACAACAAGAAAATTTAGTCCCACTGCTGAAGGCCATAGATGATAAATCTTGGTAATCTTGGTTGCTCATGCCAAGTAAGAAGATAGTGAGCACTGAATTAAAATGAAGAATTCTGTAAAGACACCAGAGAGTAATAATACATCTTTGCAAGAATGGAAAAACTTGACATTGGAGCTTAAATCAAATCTAGTTATAAACTGCTATGAGAGACTAATTCTCCAATCAAGCTTTAAGAGGTAAACAATGCAACCCCTTCCAAAACTGTTGAGCAAGTAATGAACCTGATGAATCTGCAGGCTTTCTCTCTTGTGCATTAATTACCACAGGTAATTAGGATGTTCTGAGTGCATCATTCAGATCCCAGACCTAATTAACCTTCTTGCTGAGAGGTCAATTTCTGATGGTCCACTGGCATTTAAAAAGCACTTGAGAAACACTTGCTAAATATAGCTCAGTCACTTCTCAAGTACTTCCTAGTGAGGCTGCAAATGAGCACTGATTCTGACAAATCTAAACTTCACCACGCTTTACAAAACTGCATCAATCCCATGTCAAGCATGGCTTTAAAGTACTGAAATTATTCAGTCCACTTTACATAAGTCAGTAATTCCTATTTTAGTGTTCCTGTGAATAAAGTTTTTCCCTTCTGCTTTTGTTCTTTGTCCGTATGTTTTGATATTTAACAGTTATTTACCCTTAAACTGAGCTACAGCTACTTTGAATTTGATACAGGTGATGTTATGATGATATGAATCCTAAAGATTCACTGCGTCCGCTTCAACAACACCATCATAGGTTTGATGTTTATGGCTTTTGGTGATGTACAGTGTACCTTGACATTTATTGGATGGACTGCTAAAAATTTAAGCTCCCTCTTTTGTAAGATAATTTTAATCAGCATTAAGCAAGAATCTTTATTTGTCCAATACTGACAAAAATACTATGACATTAGCAGCCTTAACTGTGCTTTTGCTACGAGCTAATTAGCAAATTGACAAACATCACTAGGGGATACTTCATTGCAGTTACAAGAAATACTCTTTGTGTATAGCAGACAAACTGACACAGTGTCCACTAAGCTGCATTTTACTAGATATGCTACATTTGCACTGACAGTAGGTCACATGCAGACAAACATCTCCAGTCTTATATAAAGGCTTCAAGGAAACCCTGTAAGCCCTGGATTAGCTTTGGAACAAAGAGGCTTTTTAACACTGGCCGACAGACATTGTCTGCTGTACTTCACAGTACATACGCTCACTGTTTATTATGTGTCCGTGTGATCTTTCTTCTGTCCTCGTTAGAACTACATCACTCAGAAAATGACCAGGGACAACAGCAAGGTCAACCAGGACAAAGGAGGTCGTACAGTAGGTGTTGTGCTACATGAAACACTAACAAGCACTAATTTCCAACTTCATACCTTTCAGGCTAAAACCAGTGTACTAAAGTTGAGAGTCGTCAGCAGTACATTGTCCCAAATCAGGTTGAAACCACTCGTACTTTAGATCCAGACTGCGTCCATCCAGACAAGCCTTTGGGCATACAAGCAAAGCCCAGGCTGCAAACGTGAGACAGCCTCCATCTTGTTGTCATTTTTTGTTTACCACCACGGATTCTTCGTTATTTCTTCCACTGTCAAGCCTTGTCCCTATAACACTTAGGCCTTCCAGAACTAGTGGATGACAACGTAGGTGGAAGACCAGACACAGGACTGACAGTAGCTGAGGGAACAGGTAAGACCAGCCCTCTGTGTGTTGCTAACCCAATCTCACATAATCCAAGAGGCTGAGCTTAAATCCACTCCAGCCTCTGCTCTCTCACTTCTTTGCATTCCATCCCACTCCCTCAGACGTCACTGATATGCATTTGTTATCACTTGTCTCCTCTTTACTCACTCTCTTAATAATTTCTCTTCCTATCTTATCCTCATCCGTTAAATCATTCTCCACATCTCTGTCACTCTCTGGAACACACAGACAGGTAGACTTTCCATTTACCTAGAAAGAGATATTGTGGGAGGATGAAAATCAGACTGAAGAAACCCCAAACAACCTCCTGAGTCTTGGGTTTATTTTTGTACTCAGTAAATCAAAAAGAACAGTAGAGTCACTTGGCAACCCGAGTTCGACTGTGCGTATGTGATGATGCAACTAATCTAAGATAAAAATAAATAAAACAAACAACACTCACAATTACATTATGGGAGCAGTCTGAATCAACCAACACCAAAAAAGAACAAATTTACTATAAATAAAGACCAGGTGGTGGGGATAACAGTTGCTTTGCAAAGAATTTTAGCTACTATTTTGCTGACAGGAACTTACCATACACCAACTGAGCACAGATTTACTTCAACGATCTCTCATGCGAAACTGTGGACAGATGCTACGGTGGCAGCACAGGCTGCCAGGACTGACTGATTGGCATGGTAACCTTCAGTCAAAGCAAAGCAGAGAGGAAAAAGGAGCCAAAACATGAGCTAATTTGTCAAAGGTGAGTAAAGGAATAACATTTGATAGAGCATTTTTTTGGCATTTTGCTAGTTTGATTAGTAAACAGCTGTTGATCCCAATGTAGCGATAGCAAAAACTCACATATAGCACCCTTATGTCCCAATTACAGATAAACCTGACGGCCATAATGTCACTGTCAAATTAGCTTTAATTTACTTCCAGTATACCTCAATTATTGGTCTGTACAAGTGGATTTACCAAAAGCATGTTTTAGATCCACATGACTGGCTCATTATTACCTTTTCACATATGTATATTGTATTGTTAAATGGTCGAAACCAAGAAATGCTAAACCATAAACAAAGGGATATATTCCAGAATATTATACAGAACCACGAATGATGAAAAAACATATCCGAGCACACAATGTCACAAGAACAAGTGCAAGCTGAAGTATTATCAGTTGCCATGGCTACCCAATTTGGGTTGAGGTCAGAGAGAGCTCTAATGTTGCCTCAGTTTACACAGATGCAGTTGTGAATGGGGAGGCAGCCGGATGGACGATAGTCTCTCACACTTGTATAAATGAGATCTGATTAAATGTGTTAATCAGACAGACAGATCTATTGCCGATGCAATAATGACCATACTGAAAGAAAAGTCTAAGAGCAGAAGAGCAGTGACGCATTAACATTTCTCATAAGATAATTAATGGAATGAACATTAATGCATGTGAGCATACAAACACACAAAGTACACAAATCACACAAGACAAGAAGATGCAGTACGATGTGCAATAAGATGACACTAATAAGTTCCTTTAGGGGAAACATGGAGTCAATTATGTATTACACACTGAACGTCAACTTTTCTGGTGGCAAAGATAATCACTGATTTTTCTGCAGTGGTTGCTCCATCTTGTGGGGAAAAAAATATACAGCTATTACACTGCAAAAAAAAGAAAATGATGAAAACAATGATGCATCAATATAAGTGGATTGAAAATTTCTTGTAGCAGTAAAACATAGACAAGAAATTTAACCTAGTTTATCAAGAGCTAGGTATGAGCATTTACTGTATGAGTCACATGTTTATGGACAATATCAACTCTCATCCCTGTTTCCAAGACAACCAAATCGACTGAGCCCATTCATTATTGTCCCACAGCACTAACTTCAAATGACAGGAAATGCTTTGAGAAAATGTTGAACCTCAATAACTAGACTACCTGTAATTTGCTAACCAGCCCAGCAGGGGAATTGATGATGCCATTTTAACCCAGTTGCATCTCACCCATTCACAATGTTAGGGACCAAAAACATTTTAAAAATAGTTATTTACTGTACATTCAGCTTTTAGATAAAATCCCAGTACTGTATGGTAAATGGTTATGTCTTTTACCCTGCTTGTGGTGTTTTTCCTCCCTGAAAAATAGTATGGTAAGAGTAATGTTTCTATCTATCCTCTCTACCTGTGATCCTGACATCAGCAAAAAGTAAGGCAGTAAAACAGAATGACAATCTGTTTTTAATTTAAAATATAGTGTTCTTATGCCTTAGTTTCTTACTCTGTCCATTATGCCACAGTCTATACTTATTATTTCAAAACTCCTTAATGTAACTGCACTGCGATAAATAAGATCTAGCTCTATTAACATGAAAGGGATGTACAGCCACATCTTTCAACAGTTGGCAGTTGCCTAATAACAGCAAAGAAACCACTAGAGGGCACTGCAACATAACTGCAAGGTAAAAGTTGCTTGTATATGACAACCTCCATTACTGAGGCCTACAATTCCACATCAGGGTGAAAAAACATGTTTAAAAGACAACTTCCAAACATTTCAGGCAGATTCTGATCAAGGCTGAGTATCACACGGTCTTGAGGAGGGGAATATCAGGAGAGATTGAGTAATGTCATCAGGTACTAATAATGATTCACACATGAATAATCCATCCATTTATATTAAAAAAATATCTGGAGATGGATCCAGTATGTCTCATCCTAAGACTCATCCCAAGCAGGCATGTATCAACAAAAACCAGTGAGAGACTCTTCAGTATTTTCACTGATGTTATGAGCGCATCAGTGACAAAGCATCAACTCCAAAAGGCTGACAGAGGATAACATGGTACTGTTTAATTTGGTACTACTTGAATATCTTACATATGAGTTGCTGAGCTGTTTGCAAAAGTATGAACCTCTTATTCGCAATTCTTGCAATTCTCATTTTTGAAGAAAACAATGAAAAACAAACTCTAGTGTGTCAGAGTTAGTGTGAGTAATGCATGATTCACGGCATGTTTACTTGAGAGGAGTGACTCTGAGGTGCATTCAGTGACCCTCGAAAATTTTAAAAGTTCTGCAAACATGAATGCGTTTCACTAACCAAGTGCCTGCTGATGCTGATGCATTCAAAGAAATGCATAAAATTCATTACTTCCGCAAATGCACATGCTGTCTTTATGTAATTGGATAAAATACACTTTATTTTTTATCAATTTTTTTGATAAAACATTGTTTCGTTTTAATATTGTTATTATTATTATTGCTACTGCATGTGTCTTGGAATACGATATCAGACAATTAATCAGCTACCAGCTTTGTCATGCTTCAAACGATCATTATTCTCGCGGTCTTTAAAGGGCCCACGATTGGTCAACCTCTAGTTAGGACTGGCTCCAGTTCCCTCTGCATCCTTCCACTAATAGTGGTTTAGACACAAGTCCCATTTGAATAATGCATGGAGAATCATTAAAATTTGAACTAAACACCACAATGGGTGACACAAGTTTACACTAGTAATTTTAGATCTGGCCCACTCGTTGTAATTGAAGCAACTGTTCTTACCATGGCTGTAGCTCACTCCTGGGCTGAGGTTGGAAGGGGTGGCTACAAGCTCCCTGTTGGGCGTTTGAAGGCCTGCCTCCTTCTCCCTCTCTTTGTCCCGCTCCTTCACCTGGCGCTGGCTCATCCTGCCTGGTGTCAGAAGGACGGTGTCATCACTGCACGCTACAAAAGCTACAGAGGCAGAGAAAGAGATATGAAGAAATGATAAGGAGAGACAGGGAGGTGGATAAAGTTGGATGAATGATGGAAAAACCCATCAACATGTTGCCATCTTAAGAGCTGACTTATACAACTTTTCCTGTCTGGTGATTAGAAAAGAGCTGTTAATCCCTTATCAGTCTCACATAACATATTACTGAACTACAATAATCCCATAATGACTTTCAACCGAATGTAAATCAAGTGATCTGAGAAACAGCTAGATTTAACAGAATGTGAGGGAAACATCCATTATTGTGACTGTTCACCTTCAGGTGTAACAGTGTGCAGAGTTTTCCTACCTCAGCACTGATGTCATTAGTTCACAGATTTTATCCACACATACCTTTTTCCTCACATAGGTACATTTTCTACAGGTTTAGAAAAGACTGACTTACAACTACAGACTTTGGAATTTTAACAATCACTTTACAAACTAACCCACAGCAGTGATGTCAGAGTAGAGGTTAAGAGTTTGAATTCCTGTAACGGTAGTGACAGTAAAGTTGGTGCTACAGGTCAGTATCATATAAAGTGTAAGCAAATATTCATCCTGTGAGGGTCAGCCTTAATTACTAACAGACTAACACATTAAGAAGAATATTTCCCAGAGGACAGTGAAGAGAAATGGGTGTATTGTTGTTAGCGCTATGCCCCACTTAAAACATGCACATGGGTTCCACAAACATACACGCTTATGATTCATTGGCCCTTGAAGAGCAGCAGTGGCACTTCCCCTGACTGTGTGCAATGCCCTTAGCCCTTTCACTGAAAGGTCAATGCTTACCAGGAGTGGCATGGTGCTCTCTCAACTCTGTATGGTGCTAGCAGGGGGGGGAAAGTGTGGAGCCAAAAAAAAAAGTAACGTAACAGTGGGTAGAAACACAAAGAACAATAAAGGGAATGAGAGAGATGTTTAGAAATGCATCAGATTTTGGGTAAAGATTAAAGGGATGGAAAGGGAGGACCGATGTCCATCGTGTTGTTTTGTTGACCAGATGTTGGCAGTGGTGGGTTTGCGTGCAGCAGGAATGGCGATAACAGGTGACATCAGCAACAGCAGCAGCAGCAGCAGCCACATGGGGTGACAAGAAATAATAAAAGGAAAAAAGAGGAGACAAGAGACAGAAAACAAAAGAAAAAAACATTAGTTTATCCAAAATGTGAACAGAGGGCACAGCATGACACAAAACAGATTGGGGCAGTGGGAGGGGAATGAAGACAGTGGATAATACAAGACGAACAAACAAAAATAAAATATGAGTTTACATCTGGGTAATACCACCAGAATAAGTAATTTTTAGTGTTATATTGAAAAAGTACTTAAAAAAGATTAGATAATCCTTTACTGTTCCCACAATAGGGACATTTGAAGTGTTTTTTTAAGCTTGTACAGCATTTAGCGACATATTGTGTCTAACAGTTCATTATTACAGTTTAAGTAATACGAGTGATAATTAAAAACCTACTTTAATTGTCAGCTTTTGTCTACTTAAAGATACATCTACTAAACATTAAAATTATGAACATTTCACAGCAGAGCTTTGGTACTATAGCTGTGGTTGGCAAGAACAAAGAACTTTTTCTTGTTGCTATGCACAGCAGGAGGCAGACATACTGAACAGCTAAACCATTAACAGGCACTGATCAGGCATTGCATCCATGGCTGTCCTATACTGCAAGCAATACATCAGCAGCAATTGCAGCAGAGAGTCAGACACTCAAAGAGTCAATAAGCTGCAACAGCTTTCCTAATCTGTCCATCTCCCAGACTCCCATTAAAGGTTACATGGAGATGATCATTTAAAGGTCCAGTGTGTAAGGATTAGTGACATCAAATGACGAGACTGCAGACTGCAACAAACAGAACACTCCTCCACTCAGCCCTGCCTTCTCCAAGTGCATCGGGTAGCAGATATTGCTCTTCTAATTTGGGTGGAAAGCTTTTGCTTCAACACAGGAGACACAGCAGTTTTTTTTTTGTTTTTTTTTTCTGTTTTTGCTCAGACAGCTGCAGAAACATGGTATTGCAGAATGGCAATCTCCATCAAGAAAGATACTTAACTCTACTACATACTGAAAGGCTTATTCCAAAGCTTGGAAAAAATATTCTTATTCTAAAGCAATTCTACACTCATACAAACAAACTTATGGGCAGTATTAGTGCTGGGCGGTCAACCAGCTCATACTGAAAATATGAGCAATATGGATTTTTCATATACTGCAAGATCGGTATATGAAAAAATGGATCATAGCTCATCAAAGCACTGTTCAAGGGGGGACCGTTTTCTTTGTTGCACAACACGCTAAGGACTTAGCTGAAGAAGCAACAATTGCCGCAATGAGTGATCTACTTCTCCACCTTAATAGAAAATACATGTTAGAGCACCAATTACATTAACCAACAAACACACACACATAATTCCGCCTCTCTTTAGTAAAATACGGTGATAAACATTTTTCGTCATATCACTCAGCATAAGGTAGTATATTCAATTTAAAAATAATAATAAATGTTACACACTGGACCTTCAACATAATCCTAATTTACACATTAGTCAGAGACAAGCAAAATCACCAGATCCACATACTCAGCCAAAACAGGACTACAAGGTAATGAGAAGAAAGTCAAAGACAACAACGCCAATGAGTGGATATTGCTCTGTTAATCAGGTCGGGTGACATCAAATCTCAAAGTTCTGATTGGTTACAAACCTCAGAGCCACCGACTGAGAGGATCGACAGTACTGAGAACTTCTGACAACAATAGCACAAACGGATTAGTAAACTGCCACTGAATGTCATTGGTCAACAAGCAAAGCTTTGTCGAGACGTATCAACATAGTGGCTTTCTAATTTAATCTCAGAGCAGCCCATCAACAAATCAACAATCATCTATTTGCTCAACACTTTCTCAACCTATGATAATAATGCCATCTATATCTATATCTAAAAAAATACAATTCACACCATCCCCACTGCCACCTGTGCATAAATTGTGACAACACTGATCATGTCACGGTGGTTACTATCTTGCATCTTTTATTTTTGATTCTCTTCAAATCACTCACTTAGTTCCATGGTTCTCAAACTTCCTCTTCCTCTGGTGGTACCTGGAGGAAAATCAGAAATACTGTTCCACTGTATATAACAGGGTATGTGAGTGGAGCTGAGGAATTTTGGCTGACGTGCGTACAAAATTAAATTTTATATATATATATATATATATATACCCTAATGACCCTAATTAGGGTCACCTTATCTCTTGCGCCATCTTAATCTAATTTTGCTATACCCGTGTCTGAAGTATATGTGAGGAAGAGGATGATGTTGAGAGAGCAAATGGTTTTATTTAGAATAAATCTGCCTCCTGTGTAGCTGACTGCTCGGCCTATTTAAGCCACTGTATATTAATGTTGGCGATAATGGTGTTACTCCGAGAGCCCGATGTTTTATAAGGTGGTACTTGGTATAAAAAGTTTGACAACCACTGACTTAGTTGATCCAGTTGAGGAAATAAATCACATTAAGAGGTGTCACAAGTTTTAACATTTAACATTTTAACATTAATCCTAATGGAGATGTTAACAGCAGGAAGAGTGTATCATAATGGAATGGAAAGAGTGCATCTCTGGTCGTACATTCCCACATATGCCGATTGTAGCCAAAGCCGATAAAAACCTGCATGAATTACTGAGTAATTAAATGCTGGTAAACACTTTCCCACTGGTGAAAAACCTTGGATTAAATGTTTTAAATGTTTTACTATTCGGGTAAAAGCTGTTTATCCTTAATTATATTTTGCAACTGTCACTTTTTTTTTGACTGAAAAACTGAGATGGGAAGTCAGTGCCCTACTTGATGATTAGTACCAATTACCTATGCAGATGAGGAAAAGACCGAGTGTGTCACAATGAGAGACTTTAAATAGGTGTCACGATCAAAAAATATTATTTTTGCACAGTGTAGTGAGTTTGAGAGCACACAGATGGATCACTACATGTGACAGGCTAACTTTACATTTGAAAAGCTTTCTCGACTATAAACTGACACTCAAACAATATGGGTTGGACTAGATTCTACTTTATATGAATGACAGAACAAAGGCCTACAGTTATAATTATTGGCTTCAGTTGGACTCATTCAGTACTTGCAGACATGCCAATTACATTATATAATACTGAACACAACTTTAAAATATTCCTAAAAAGTTGGTTGAGCAGCCACATTTTATTCTCTTTAAGCCAAATGGAGAACTGAGTTTTCAGTGTGACAGACTGCAACCTGAAAACATAACTATTCATTATTCGGTTTATTTAACTGACCTCTAAATTTGAAGTTGAACCAGTTTACAATGTGTACTTTAGAAGGTTTAAATTATTCAAATTATTCAATGCTGGAAATGTGTCTTTGAGTCATTTATTCACTTGTATTTTAAACATGACGGAGTGTTAAATGGTAAACGCAATATAACCACTACACTGCAATTATATCACATTGAGTTTTGTTATAGTTAATTTAAAATGCTGGTATAAAATGACCATTGACTAACACAGCAGTTTTAAAGACTATTAACCAATCTATACTGAAAATGCTACTCATCATTCACGCCATGCTCACCTTGCTGACTTTGCTATTGAAAATTGTGAAAAATAAATTATGCAGCCATTGTCTCTTACAAAAAAGAACATATGTAAACATGCTCTCAATAGTTCTGTTCTGGGTTAAACTGGTAGGTGGCAAAGGTGGAAAATATCATTAGGAGACATTGTGAATAAAATGTCTTTTTGAGACTTTATTTGTGTTTCTGGTGACTTAGAAAGCTCTTTCTAGTGGAGGAAAGAGGTTTGAAGACATGAATTTAAAAAAGAAAAAACGAGTCTACCACACTGGTGCACATGCAAGCCCCTTATTGGACAAGTGGGGGTCAACATTCACCCATAGCTTTATAAAACTTAAGGTGATACAAATGATTCCATAATAAAGTGATTTTGTCGCAGCTTTGATGCCACTTGCCATTAAGTTACCAGCTGTGAGGACTTGTTGGAAAACAAATAAGTGCATGCCATAACGTTCAGTTGTATTCCCACCTTAATTTATGCATATTAAGGTAACATGCATTAGATTATCCCATCTTCTCCAGAGCCAAACCTCAACAAGAAACACTATCTTCAACACAGCGCACACTCTCTGCCCCTTAAAAGATGAAGAGTGTGTATGCAGAATAATACACCATGACATATTATTACACAATGGTTAAGCATCACTCGCAGCGCAGCAGATTTTCTGACCCAGCTTCTTCTTAGCAGAGGGAGGAAAAGATGAAATAAAACATTATATCATATATATATATGTGTGTGTGTGTGGGAGAGAGAGAGAGAGAGAGATGGGTACATTTTACCAAAAAAACCACCACCAACACTGTCTATGTGGTGTCACATTTTCCGTGGAAGAAAAAATAAATAAATCAAAGGTTACAGTGGGTGAAAAAAGATTAAAAAAAAAAAACAACTATAAAGGGAAAGAGACTCAGAGAGAAGGAGAACAACATCTCACTAGGTGCTAGACTGCTGATGGACAGCTGAGTCATCACTCCCAGCTGTTGGTCTAGTTCGCATGACTGAATGTTCATGGAAATCCAGTGACCTTGGCTTCAAAAATAACATTTTACTGGTTTAGACTATTACCCTACATGATAAATAATGTGTAGCAACATGTGACCTGTGTTTTTAGTGCTCCTCTGTATGCTTCTTCAGATTAGAATCCAGAAACAAGCAACAAGATCATTTTAAAAGCCACAGACTAAACTATTTCTCAAACTGAAAGGGAGAAGTGGAAATAGCAAATTAGAAGGTTCACCTTGAATGACAAAACAAACATCATCATCAGAGTGGGGAACAGTTGGGCCACAAAAATTAGCCAATACTAACATAAAAGTTTGGCTTTTTAATTCTGAGCCAAAAGATAACGCTTCATAGGTGTGATTCTGTATATTGTCTCTACTGATTTACTGTAGCACATGGATTAACAGTAGTAGAGAACAAAGTGCAAAAAGTCTATATTTTGAACATGGATGGAGCATCACTTAATGTTGCTTTCTCCACCATTGTCCTGCTGTAACCTCCCTCTTATTCGTCCAGGTAACTTCTGCCCAAATATCCCTCATTCATTTGAGCAGCACCGCCGCAAGTAAGACATCAATTAGCAATACCAAGCGAGTGAAACTGGCAGGCTATGTTAACTTTATAGCACCCAAATTTGTTAATTAAAATACTGATAACTGCCCTGGCATATTGATTGTTGAATTGAATGAGGAAGGATGAAAGTACATCAACAAATTTATATACTTACCGAACCCTAATTCAACAGGGATAAATGAATCATTGCAAAGATATCCACTCCTAATCAGTAATTACATTTTTTGAAGAAAACAAATAAACTGAAAAAAACAATTAGCCACCAAAATAAGATATCTTATTTTGGTCTCTGTCCCTGTGTTAACCATAATAAGAAAATATAATTCAAATGAGTGAACAATAAAGTGCTAAATAAACACAATGAGGTCTTATTATAGAGTAAAATAGAAATAAATACTGTAGGCTTTGGTAAGATAAACACCAAAGAAAATATGAGTACACTTCCTCTGTGCAACATAAAATTGTGCAATAGCATTTTCAAAACGACTGTAGCACAGCTTCGGCTGAATCTGAACTCTCCTCCTCTGCAAAGCTCCCTGAGTGTAAAAACTGCCAGCAAGAGGAAGATTCAGTGTGGTTTCATCCATTACAGAAGTGACACATCTGTCATCACGAGGTAGGTCCGAGGTGTGAATTCAGGCAGGCAGAACAATGTGTGGTGTAGATCATGGGTGCTGTCCATATGGTGGCTGATTAACAACTTAGTGGAAGTGCACAGCCACCATGAATAAAATGGCCCAGTACAATGTGTCCAGAACTGTCTCCCTTTGCCTAGACGTTGTCCAGTGTTAGCCAAATTTCATTTATTCATGTCATTTCTTAACTGTGAGAGACAAAGTAGTCATGAATTTCAACATGTGGCAAGAAGGTAGGGCTGATAATAGTCATGTACAGTTCAAGTTAATGTGTCGAAAAAGCAAACAGCCAGAGCAGGTAAGAATTACACAACAAAATGAACAACAAAAGAAAAACCCTCAAGGTAAATTTAATGCCACACATTTCAGGGTTGCAAAAATGCACAAATGTGAGAGGAGTGTTGAACACCACGAACAATGTGTTACAGTAGTAGACTGATTAAATAAAAAAGATCACAATGGATGCCATGGAACAACTACTGTAGATGTTTGAATTTTTTTTTAAAGCAGTACATAGACAGCAATACTGGCAGATAACCTGATATAGGTTTTGCACCAAAAGTAACAGGTATATATACAGTACATACAGTTTACAAAATAATAAAAAACTGCGAAAAAAAGGTCCCACACTGCATTTTAGGTTTTCTGGCAAAACATTTTCAGGTGATTGCAATAAAGAAATCACACAAGAACAGTTTAAATAATTAAATAAAACTAATATTACAAGGATTCTATACAAGTTCAACACTAAATCCGACTTCCAATGACTACTGCAAAATTATGAAACTCCCTGAATAGAGTTCCTCATAATAGCAAACATTTGCAAATCACATGTTGCCTTAACGGTTTTCCATTAGTTATTATCTCAAATACCTGGATTGTTGACGGTGAAGTTTGATTGCATGTTAGAAATATGGCTAAGTCAAGAGAACTGTCCAAAAAGTTCTGAAAAGTTCAGAAAAGAGATCAATGCCTTACACAAACAAGGAAAATGAGACAAAAAGATAGAAAAGGCACTGAATAATGCGCCTAAAGATACAGTTAGAAGCACAGTTAACATGTATAAAATTAAAGGAATGGTGGCTGCTCTACCTGGATGTGGCAGAAAGAGGAAGCTATCTCCAGAGTCCTGAGGAGGCAAGTTGTCAAAAACCCTGGACAGACTGCAAAAAGACCTGCAGCAGGACTTGGTGGCAGCAGGCACTGAGGTTTCAGTTTCCACAGTGAGGCCCATACTAAACTAAATTCTGGAGTGTAATTCGATTAAAAGCTCCTATGTGAACTCTGAGTCAAAAAGAAATTATTTCCTGATAAATCAAAATCAAATAATCAAAATTAGCTTTTCCCACAGAAAAGGTTTTAGGAAGACAGAAGGGACACTTTACATAGTCAGGAAATTCCTAATGCTTTAATTTTTATGTGTAGGACAGAGTCTGACACACGAGCAAACAAGAGAAATCCCACAAAAAAGGGATGGAAGGATGCCTGCTGTTGTGTTTAGGATCCACAGCAGTTTGCTAAATCTCGTCACGTTTGTTAGTGCATGAAAAAGAAGCAAGAGCGTATTTATGCTCAACACTCGACCCTCACACAGAAAGCATTTCATTAGACGAAAGCATTTCAACAAAGGTGAGGTGACAGACATGTATCCGTGGCCCTCGCACGCAGTGAAGTCTCGATTACATCACTGTAGGGGGGCTTTGGCTTCAGGGACACCATAATGGAGACAGGCTAATGTTCTTAAGAGGAAAAGAGATAACAGTTACTGTTTCCATGCACAGTTAAGTCCAGCTATGGTTGTAGCTCAAACATGCTGTTCAGTTGGATTACTGTACTTGTTCCCCGTATACAAGCACTATGGGGGAGATTTAATTATTGAAAAAATTGTCTCTGTCTTTGTTCTGCTAGGAGTAAAATGCCCCCTTTCAGTTTGTTATTATGAGGCAATTATCAGTGGAACATAATAATTTGGTTAATAGACAACCGGTGGCTAAATCAAAGGGAGTTGGGCCGAGGTGCCCCTGAGCAAGGTACTATCTCTCATTGCTCCCACGGTGCATGTGTGCTGCCCATAGAAAGTGAAATTCACTATCACTGAGTATTTATGTATTTTTAATAGAAATTAGTACTATTTCGATGAACAAATTCTTCATCTACAGATCGTCTTTTAATAAATGAAATCCACTCAAAGACATTTATTATACTGCAAAGTATCACTAGTCAGTAAAATGATAATGTCATTTATTGTGTGGTAAAAATAATGGAAATAATTTACATGTAACATGCAATATGTATTTTTGAACACCACATGCACAAAGTGTATTTTCATATAGTGTTATAGTGGACTAATGTGACAGGTCATTAAATATAATTTAAATGCTTGTTATGGTACAAAAAACCATTCCCTGCAGGAAGCAGCATCAAGTCAATCTCCATTCTCCAGCAGCTGTTTACAATCTCAGTGATGAGTGACCACAGGCTTCGGCTGGTATTATAGATCTGATTATGCTCACTCTGTCTGTTGCCTGCATCACTGCGCTGTAGCCATGAATCCTACAGAGTCTCTTCACTGCAAGTAACCATTTTAAAAATAAAACAGAAACATTCCTCAAAAACTGCTGTTTACTTCACTCCACACTGCTGGTTTATTTGAGCCCTCATAAAACCATGTACACCAACAGACATTTAGATACTAATACAATTTCCTACAAATGTATGCGTCTGTCAAATTAAAAATAAAAGCATGTTTGCTGTAAGCCCCTATGGGTTTTTAACTGGACTTGAGAGTGTGGAATTAAGGAACTATCAAGCTTCTTTAATGTACATAAAGTGGCTCTTTCCTCAGCTGCAAACAGAGAACCAGGGACAGACTTCCCTCTGTGTCATTAATCTCGATTAGATCTATGCTTTCTGTATCTGCATGAAGCAGCCTTCCCTATTCGCACACATCTAAGGAAGTCTGTGAAGACACTTGAGGGAACAAATATCCAGCCCTCCAACTCTTTCTACTGAGCTAGTAGAAACAGCACAAGCTGTGTTAGCTGTACACAGCACTTGAGTAAAGCATGGCAGGGAGTATGTAGCGTTCATTCAGGGAAGACATCCTGAGCAAACACCAAACCGCAATACAAACAACCAAACCGCAATACAAACAACACAGAAATTTCCCTCACAAAAACAAGTCAAACACACAAAAAAAAAAAAAAGGGATTAAGGATTACATGGTAACAAATTGTTGACATTACGACAGGTTTTGAATACGTACACTGACTCGGTGTGATCCACCCACCCTTCCTTCATGAGTTGACAATATAAAGGTCGACTGACCGAGAAAGAGGAAACACATACCGTGTGTCACTCTGTCCGCTGCTGGCGTGTCTTGGTCAGAATAAGCCTGATTCAACAAGGGACTGAGCTCAGCTCTGTCTCTCTCCCACATTCACTCATAGACACTCAAAACACTGAGGGGGAGGGGGGGGAGAAGATGGAGAAAAAGAGCATGGAGAATTCAAATATCCTCATCTCCCTCTGTTCCTCTCTGATGAGCATACTCTATCCTGAAAAGATCAGGAAATTCTATTTCCTGATCTTTTCCTCTCATCTCATCATTCTGCTAATGCTAATATAATTACACAAAATAAGAAAAAAAAAAACAGATTTTGTATTAGGTTGAGTAAATCCAAATTTCAAAAGTTGAAGGTTGGGAACTTAAATTTAGTTGGTAAATAATATATTGCAAAATAATCTTGGCTATGAAGCCACACCCCCTACATGCACTGTGCATTCCTCCATCACATGTCATGGATGTATTCCAATAACTGGAAAAAGCAACTCCCTAGCTGGCTTGCAGCTTTTCCAGTATCCACTCATGGTACTGCAACAATAAATACTCAAGCAATTTTCCCATAGACCACAATAGTTAAAGAGCCACCTGGAAAACTGTATGCATGCACTACATTTTGCATGCATGTCTGACTATGACAAAACAAAATGTTTGTATATGACACAATTTCTTTAAACTATCCAAAATGTCCAGTAAATAATGTATTGCATTAATTCCCATAATTTTCATGAAAAGTTTCTTTGGTCTCTATGTCATCAAGATGATACGATAGTCTTGCAATATATTGATTTTTAACAGAATCATTGTATCATGATATTATTGGAATTGTGGACCATGTATCGTGTATCAAATGTCATTAGTGGGGTACCCTGTGATTCCCACCACTAATTTCTATGAAAGAAATTTTTATGAAATGAAGTAATGAAGTAATGAAGAAATGAATTACGACAAAATGCAAGCAAAACTATTGTTGTCTAGGTCAGCCGGAAAACTTTTAAAACTAAAAAGCTGAAAGGGGACATCTAGCCACCTAACATGGGTGGACACGAAATCCATTCCCTGCTACCATGTATATATGTGAACAAGCACAGTGTCTAATTAAAAAGCACAGTTGACCTAAAACCTTAGCCTTGACATAATTAAGTTTTTGAACAACACAAAATCCAGTAAAACAGTCGCTGAAACCACAAATTTGCTGAATGCATGCAAAAGAAGCTCTCCTTGCCGCAGCAGTGAACAGGATTCAATGTCACATGACCATAGTGAGCCTATGTGATCACATGGCATCCCCCCTGCCAAACAGGTAACCACTTGTACTGATGCTAATAGGGAGAAGACATGGAAACAGCAGCCCACACAACTAAGTCTTTGTTTTGCTTGTATGCTGCGTAGTTTACCTTTACAGTAGAGCATTTTAATATTTCTACACTTATTTGAACTTGAATGCTTCCCTCACAGAACAGGCCCATTAAAAGACATGTCTTATAAAAATTAAAATACAGTATGCACAGTTTGTAATCAATGTCAATGCAATAAATTCTGTTCATGGATAGTGCCAATGTTTTTGACGGAGAGGCCCATTGGGCCACCAGGGCCAGTCAGCAGGAGCTGTTCTTGGAAGTGGGACTACTGAAAGCAGCTTGCTATGTGTTAATTGGTCCCCCGCTTGTATGAAACATGACTTCCATTTCAATAATAGGACTGGTCTTATGATAGTGTGAAAAATCACACTCTCATAATAACTTACTGTTTGATTGGCTTGTAGATGCCATTTATTTCATGTTTCTGTTGCCAGGAAAACTGTTTGATGGAATACAGGGGCATTTTTGGATTTATGTTTATGTGTCCAGTCGTTCCCTGGAGTATACATACCATCTTAAACTTGGAGTTTTGTACAGGGCAAAAGCTAAAGGATGTTAATAAGAGATGCCTGTTGTCATCAATACTCTGAGAAAGGTCTGAAAACTAAAGCCAATGCAGAAGTGCCTGACACCATGAGATGACATGACATGAGGCAAAAACACTGGATTGAAGTCTCAGTTTTGTAAGTTATGGTTCCATTTGGAGTTAGACAATAACGCCTGGCTTATATTAGAGCGTGTATGATTGACAACTAGAACTGTCCATTGAGTGAATACGTGGATGTACAGTGAACAAGCTCTCAAACAGGCCCACTCCACTCTTCCGAATATGGCTACTTCTTGTTTTAAAAACACAGTCAAAAAGGCAAAAATACTTCATTCACTTATTTAAAATTACACAAATCAGTGGCTGACACTGACATGGAAAACTGGTGATTAAAGAGATTAAAGTAATATTGTCACAGACTTTGCTTTTGAGCAACAAATATAATATGCTCACTTCTGGTTTTTAACTGTCTGTGTTTTGGTGCTGCATAGTTTAAGTGCAGTGAGTTTTTTTTTTACTCTCTAAATCACAATGCAGTTGAAAACAAAGATAAACAGAGCTGTGTGAGTAAATGGAAAAATGGTACAGTGTGTGAGTGTCATAAAACCAAATCAATGAGCTAAAACCACACAGACTGGGCTATAAGCAAGCAATATGAAAGTGAAATTGTGTGGATCTGAGAGGAGAGAGGAAAAGTTGTCAGTAATGGAAGAACATGTTTTCAAAATACTTTGGAGGTGCTATTTGGAGATGTGGACACTATGTTTTACACATGTGCAGAGATACATAAACCCCTGTGTTCAGTCCTGTCAGAACTTATCAATATTTTTTCTGGTACATCCAACAAAGGAAGAGTTGTAATGGAGCAGTCTACAGTACATGCAGCCTGAGCGAGAGATGACCATGACTCACATCATGAGGATGGATTACAGAAATTTCATCTTGACAAAAAGGGTCTGTTCTCTCACTGAGATGGAGGAAGAAAAAAATCAATCCTTTCAGGGCTCTGAAAATAGCCAAATCAACAAAACAAGCAAAACAAAATGCATCTGTTATGCATGAGAAATGTATCTGCAACGGAACAGTGGTCATTTTAATTAGACTAAAGAGTTCAGCTGCAGGCAGGAAACTCTTGCTGAGCGTTATTCATTAAGTGACTCTGACAATGTTTTCCTCAAAGAAGGAAAAACAAAGTGCTTTTTTACTGTGTCAGCAGCACAACAATCCTCAAGAGTAACTTGCCGCAGCAGTGAACAGGATTCAATGTCACATGACCATAGTGAAACTTGTAAATTTGGTTTTATAATTTTTTTTATTTTATTTTGTTTTATTTTCTTGAGAAAATGCTGATATTCAGCTATTTTTAAAGGGGGAAAAAATCTGTGGTAGTCTATTTAAAGGGCAATGGATCCTCCACTTTTTACATCCTTAATAGATGTAAGCAAGATTTAAGTTCTGTGCTATAAACTTTTGATACTGTAAGATTTTGGTCACATGATTAAAGATAATCATTTATTTTGTTTAATCCTAGTCCTAAACATTTAGTATACTGTGCAACATTAATGGTACCTTGCTTTAATGGCTTCAACAATTGGCACTACCTTATATATATGGTTTTACGCAACAAAAGTGCCTGTGTATGATAGCTGTAGGATACACAATGTGGACATATGTAATAGCTGTCACTGTATGATTGCGAGGAGGGCAGCCATTCATCTGACTTCTGAGTAGTGATGCAAGGAAACTACACACCTAATCATAATTGCAACTCATGTGCCGACACACAGTCGCTGAGCTACACACTCCGATAGTGACATGGGTGTTACTGTGAGCGATTCACACCAGCAAAGAAACTGAAAATCAAACAAGGAGCCTCATGGCTCATGTGTCCAGGAGTAAAGAACAGTAATGGGTACATCTTGAACCTGAGCACACTCTGTAATGTGCCACTTATCTTGCACATGTGATGCTACATTTTCTAGCCATCTCAAGGGTAAAAAAAAAATCCATAGTGGCTTGATTAATGCCACATGGTACATCCACCACCACCTTTTGCCCAAATACAAGAGTATTTTTAGCAGGGAAGGACTGGAAAATCCACCAAATACAGAATACTAAAATCTGTCAGGTCTTTTCTTCACTTTGTCAGGTCTTTTCTAAAAGTAGTTTTTTAGACTTTTGTTTGTAATTTAGGGGTGTAGTGGTTAGCACTCTTGCCTTTGCAGCAAGAGGTCCCGGGTTCACAACCTGGTTGGAACAAGGCGCCTTCTGCAAGGAAGCCTGCATGTTCTCCCCATGGTGTGTGGGCTCCCACCGGGTACCCCGGCCTCCCCCCACAGTCCAAAAACATGCAGATTTGGGGATTAGGTTAATTGGACACTCTAAATTGCCCGTAGGTATGAATGTGAGAGTGAATGGTTGTCTGTCTCTATGTGGCCCTGTGATGGACTGGCGACCTGTCCAGGGTGTACCCTGCCTCTCGCCCCATGTTAGCTGGAGTTAGGCACCAGCCCCCCCACGCGACCCCTAGTGGATAAAGTGGTAGAAAATGAGTGAGTGAGAGTGAGTGTTTGCAATTTTTCCACATTTGAGGCCAAAGAAGAAGAGGGTACTAGTATCCTCTTCTTATTTCCTGTTTACTTAAACCCATCCTCTTGAGAGGTGAGAATGTGTATCATCAGCCCACGCTGTCAGCATGGTTGTGAAGAATACCATGAGCCTGACTAGCTGATGCTAGTCATAGCCACATTTCACTCATTTATGACATCAATATTTTTCAATGGTCACATCAATTTTGTGTCTGTGATTTAGATACAACATTGTCAAATTCTGTTCTCAGTTATTAGTGAGAGCAGCGTGTCCACTACAACAGGGCTCAACTGATATTGCAATGCTGCTTTTTAAGTACAAGGTGGGGTCATTAGGACATTATTAAAGCTAGTTACTGCAGCTAAATGGTTACTTTTAATATGAATATATCAACCTTCTGGTAGCAACAACTTTGTTTTAATATCGGGGGATCATGCACATTGAACCATATCCTGAGAGATGTTGAAATATTTTACTGCATAGTATTATAGCTTGAATCAAAGTGATTAAGCTAAAAAAGAAAAAAGAAGGTGGTACCATCCTTTGAGCCACTCTGCTACTGTTCATGGCAGATGACACCATGGACCTAGATATATGCCGTAGATTCTGCGATCTCTCATATCAGTTTCAATTTTCACTTTGATGATTGATAGAGCAGCGGAGGACTTCTTTTCAGGCATGAAAAGAGCCCATTAAGGAGCTACCCCATTTGTCGATTTTTATTATCAAGGCAATTCGGCCTCACAGAGAGTGGATATGGCAATGTATAGGTACCAAACAAAATAAGTGTCCTGCAATATTCTTTCATATAGTTGTAATGTCGGGTTACTGAAGATGCAAACAATAGATTTTAATGAATGATAAGCAATGGAAGCAGAAATTTAGGAGCTGAACTTATCTTCCTTAGAGGGTGCAATATATTTTCCACAAGAATTTGGGGAATATCTCTACAAAAACCAAACACAACCAATCTTTTACTGTTATGTAAAGCTCCTCTAGAACATATGCCAATAAAAAGGCATTGTGAGGTTACTTAAACAGTAACTGAGGATACAAGTTTGTTCTCATTTCACTTTCTAAAAATCCCCCCTCACTGAAATTGATGATTCTCTTTTTCTCACCTTTAAGCTTATTTTAAAATCCATTGGTTGAGTGTATAATAGTGTGCTTTTCTATTGTGGCCTTCTCTGAGCAGCAGGTGACAACTGCTTTCATTACTGTATACACAATGCAAATGACAGCCAGCTGAATGGTAGTAAATGTTTGAAAGGGCAATTGGGTGGAATGAGGCTTTCTGCCACTGAGCTTCCTGGAACATTTTCTGACCATGAGGTCGTCACAGAGGGGAGAAGTGTAGAACACCTGGCATGCTTCCCAGAGACTTTCATCTCATGGTCGGGAGCCATCCTCTCTACCAGCAGGCCCTTTCAGCAGCAGGATGTGCCAACAAGGCAATACGGTTTAGTCTAATTCACAGTCTCAGTCTCACACTATCCTAGCACTACAGTTTCTTAAAAAGTGTGATCAACTAACAGATTGTGCCGGGGCCTCCACAAGGGTCATTGCTAATTTGCAAAGAGGTCTGCATTCATCCAGTTCAACCCAAAATGAGCATTAAAATAAGACATTTCCAAATCAATTTATACATCAACAGTTTCATTATACAGACACTAAAATGAAGGTGGAGTGAGAAATTAGCTTGGACTAAGATCAGCTATTGAATGTGATTAAAACTCACTCGTAGTCAGAATTAAAGAATCCTGGAGTCACTTTAAGCTCTGCTCCAATGTTGTGCCATATGTGGAGGCTTGTGGGAGGACAGCTATCATCTCAATTATCTGCCATTATAAGTGCTCACTGCAAAAATGGCTACTCAGGATTATGACTGTGGTAAAATGAATTGTAGAAAACACAGTAGTTGGCAAACATCAGATGTGAGACGAGGGACAAGGTCATTTCAGGTGTGGTTGAAATACTTTGGTTACAACTTTTTGGCAACATTTTAAAAAGTCAAATACTCTCCAAAAACTACAATACCAAAATACTAAAAAGGTAACAAAATAGGTAAGACGCCATAAGCCAATTATGAGCTGCATACATGTGTAAGTGAATGGCAAATGAATAGCAAAGCTGTAGTTTAAAGCAGCTTTGAGAGGTCATCAAGACTAGAAAGGTGCTATGTACAGTAAATACAGACCATTTTCCATTTGAAGCACGTAGAAGCATAAAATGAAGACACAAGGTAATAAATGTTTTAAATTTGCATACAACATGAAGTTTGTCAAAACTGCTTTTGGTTTAATGTTACCTCTCATGTGTGACACCACCACCACCATACCACAATCATAATTTTTAAATAGTTCCCTTATTATTCTCATAATTGTACTTTCAGAAACAACAGGTTACGGGGGATGGATATCTTCATCATTTGCATGTTCAGGTGTGCATGTGCTGATGTGCATACTGTCTACCAGTGTGCTGACTCACCAAAGTTTTCTCAGGCTCCTGCTGGGACTCAGATGTGGACTCCATGGTCGTGTTAAACCAGAATCAGTGCTGTCAGCACTGCTCTGATAACTGCATGTCTGTCAGAAGAAGTAAACAGGGCCATATTATTGTTTATTTCAGTTTTAGTCAGTCAGCCAGAACATTTCAAGTGCACAGTATGTTTGGTAAATATAGCCTTCTATGCCTGGCAGTTCTTTTGAAAGTTGCACTTAAACCTCAAGTTCCCTTTAACCTCTTGTGGGATGAGTAGCTTGCAAAACTCCACTTCTATGCAGCATCATGCCTACTTGTTAATCACATTTAAAAACAAGCAGGCTGCACAGAAGCACAACAAAGGATTTCACTTATTTCTGCCATAATAGAAATACCACCCCCCCCCACTGCACTTTTTCACCCAGACAAAGGTGTCGCTTCTCCAGGGCTTTAATAAAAAGATTGTTTCTTGAACAAGTAGAAGAGAATGGAAGCTCAGCCAGACTTTCAGCTCCTTTCCCATACTGAAAAATTTATTCTTCAATCATTTCTCTTTTCTTCTGGCCCTCAGCTTGTTCTCCCTGTAGAAATGCTGAGGCAAGATGCTGTTTTTAACCTTTAGTTGTATGGGAACATTTTTCTTTGCACCACTGGTGGACCAGATGTAGTTACTCAAGGCCACATCAGTAAGGGATACCTGTTGTAGATAACTTTATAATTCCACAGGAATTTGACCTAATTACCTTTTGTACAGTACTATTGGACTGTAATGCTGATTAATTCACTTTAGTCTTTTTCTTCATGCTTTTTATTTACTAATTCAGGAATACTTTCTCTCTCTATTCCTGCTGTTAGCACACAGACATAAACAAAAAATACAAAAGTAACAGGAACTTGTTCTCATAACAAGCCACTACAATTCAAAGCAGTGATGTGGCAAGTGTTTGTGAAACACCAAAAAGAAAGAAGGCAACAAGCATTCAAACACACATTCAAACATTATTTTCACTAGTGAGGGCTTTCATAGATTAAATAAATTCTAAATCTATCAACCGCTCCACTACTTCAAATTTGAATGCCTAGCCTCCATGTTCCAATTAAAACCTAATATATTGTCCGGTGCTTTTTCTTTCTCATCTCATTTGAAAAGGAACACAAAGCCCAGAGGAAGGTCACAGAGTGCAGTAAACATGACAAGGCAAAAGATACATTTAATTCATTAATAAAATATGTTGCATTTGTTTTAATGAGGAATTTGAGGGGAGGTTTGACAAATGAACTATATAAGGTTCTTTATGATAGCGTGGTGGGCGGCCTGCCTCAGTCTATCTAGTTATCTGGAACTTTGACCAAAATCTAATCAGCACTAACCTCTGAGTCAAATAGAATGGATTCAATGCATCGCCCTTCAGGTATAATGAATATATCAAGTTACCAGGAACTGGTAATGATAATGACCGTTTGATTCTTTTTTCCGCATATTGCAAGAATTACTGACTCCACAATCTCAGGTAATTACAACGAGTTGAACAATCGGTTTTCTTTTTCTTCCACCATGTATTCAAAACATTCTTTGTTAACCATGACTGAGTGATATCTTAACAAAACATAAGAGCATAACATTAATATAAACTCCAAAATAGAGTCAATCATCATACACACACTAACAAGGTACTACACTGTGAATAACAGAAATGTTCAATGTCACATAGCAGTAAATGTTTGAGAGTTACAGTTACAAACTTACACTTGCTAAGACATCATCACTGGTATATTAACTTGAAGTTTCAAATAATTCCCCCTACACATTTTATTTAAAATATAATGGAATCATAAAGGATTTTTTTTTTTATTGATGTGAATGTTTAATTTTGGAGGTATGCAGAACTAGAAGAAATCCACACTTTACTTCGTACCATGCTGTTATTGTTTTGTTTGTTTGGTGGAAAAAAAAATATATCCACAATTGCTGATTTGCTGTCAGCACTGGGAGAAATCCTGCTGCAGCAGTGAGCTCCTAATGGTTAAAAAAAAAAACTTGATGGATTCAAGTTTTTTTTTTTTTAACCATCCTCATAGGCACGCAGATCTGTTGATAGTTTCAGCTCTTTTCCCCTCTGAACAAAAACTGTCAACAGGCTCTATTGCACATGAGTGCAAACAAGTGCATGCTCTCACATGAGCCGTGGTGATCATGAGTTCATGATCAAGTGGGACCTTCTGTTAATTATTATTACACTCTGTGCTTTCAGGGAGATTATTTCGGGTGGAGCAGCCGTGGTACAAACATGAATGTCCTAGAAATGCTTTCAAGATTAGGACCGACAGTCACTTATGATGATTGCTCTTTTGTGTTTATCTTTTAACAGTAAGGCTACAACTATATCAATAATTTTTACCACTGATTACTTTCACACTGATGTACACTGATGTAGTTTCATTTGTTTCCTAATGAACCAAAACTTTTTTTTTTACAGTTTCCATAGTGACATGAAAAATCATCTCAGTATGAGGCTCCTTTTCTGCACTGCAATTATCAATATGAAGTTATGACACACAGCAGAGCCAGACATTTTTAAAGTGCGAGTGACATGCAAGACCTTCTCCTGTCCGCTCTAGTCTGTGTACCTGTCAGTCAAGCTCTGTTGAGAGTGAACTTTGTGTGCCTAATTTAAATAATGTAAATATGTGGTATAGTTCAATTGGAATTCAGAAAATTATTAGACAACTCACATCTGTGAGTAGCGATTAGAGGAAAACAGAGTCCTTGGGAACAAACTGTGCCTCATATCTGACAAAAGACACCCTGACAGTGAAAACACAAAAACACCCTCCCCATCCCTATTTACCATTCTACCAGTGTAACACTCTGAACTCCAATGGCCTCATGGCTCCTGCACACAAACACTTCAACTCTCAAGGACCCATCACACTTAAGACAGATGCTTTCTACTCCTTCTCAAGTCCAGTTTTAGCTCTCCGACAATAACTCAACCCATAGCAGTGGTGACACAGCTGAGGTGGGAAATTAACTGCCCTAAAAATAATACAGTTTCATTTTGACTCCAAATGAAATATCCCAGTAACTGCTAGACTGATTTCCATGTGATATTCCCCCAAAAAAACTAAATTGAAACACTTTAGAGATGTTTTCACTTGCTTTTACTGCAGCACCACCACCAGCTGGAGCTGAACAATATGGTCAAAATATCATATGCATCTAATGCATCTTAAGTTATAAAAATAAGTGCAGTGTCTTATCTTAGGACATTGCACTTGGTCACATTGCAACTGGGATTATTTTGAGATTAATTACTTAATCCTGCCAGCAGCACACATTTGCATCTCATACACAGAGAGAAAAACTGCATGAACAATTAATTATGAATCTGAACTGACTGAGCCGTAAGTGTTAATTAGGATGTTAACACAGTGGCAGCCTTAACAAAATAGGGCCCAATGGCAACATTATACAGTAGCTGCTAAATGACAATGTCAACACTGTCATTGTACGTCTGTTAGTATGGCAATGCTTGCACTGTCTTACTGTAACATAAACTAATTACAGGTGAGTTTGAATCTTCACATCAGAAACAAAGGCTGAATCAATGACAGACAAACAAGCCAGCATACCAGAGACTTTGCATACCAGAGCATGGGGAGACCTAAACGTGTAGCCAGGCAGTGGACCCAAAACAAAGTCAAATACACTAGTTTAGGGGTTTTTCCACTGAATTAAAATATAGCAGTGGAACGTCAGAGAAATATTTCATTAAAAACGGACAAGCAAACAGAAAATTGTATGATTTTAGCTTATATACTACTTTATAAGTCTAAATAGCAGAGATCATATTTGGTTTATATCACATGAAACATCATTGATATGAGGCGCCCACTGGACAGCTCACACTCTCCACGAACATCTGCACACCAATGTTGGCTGATTATATTTTAGCTAACTAACTAGATTTCTAAGACTGCTTAGCAATAATAATCATTGAATTCTTTTACTGCGTCCTGTATGAGCAATGAAAAAAAAAAATCAGTTCTAGTTTTACAAAATCATGGTAAATCCTCTCTCTCAAAGGTTATTTAAGCCAAGTCCCTCTGGATATGGTGTAAAAATCTTTTTAATTTTTATTTGCAGTTGTGAATAGAAGTTAAGTGATTCACAGAGTAATTATGGTCAAAATGCACTCATGATTACAGTGATTAACTGTTGGGCTGCAATGGTTAATGGATTATTCATTGATTCCTAAATTAATTATAAGCGATTCATCAGTTTGAGTATTTTCTAAAAAGCTTCTTGTTTTGCACCATATAATTAAGAAATAATTAAAACTGAATTTTGGCAATTTTGGTTTGTGGGCAAAACAAGACATTTGAGAAGTTTTGGGAAACACAGGTCAACGCACTTAAAAAAAAAAAAAGGAATCGACAGAGACATCAATTTTGAAAATAATGTTAGTTGCAGCCCTAATAAATGGGTTTACCTATATACTCACAATACAAATGGCCCAAACATTTATTATGCAGGTTAATTGTGGTATCTGAAAATGCTGTCGAATTAAACAAGGAAAGATAACGGACAATATATCACCAAATCACTATTTTGACCCAACCCTAATGTTGTTTTTCTATGTGCTGCCATAAACACAAGGATTGTTATTAGTTTTAGATGAACAGCAGACCTCTGCTCAAGGACAGAACAAGGACAGCAATGATTTCAGCATCCAAAGCTAAAGTGATGTTAAGATCTGCTCTTGAAGGGGGAGGCAACCTGGCACGAAATGCATCAAAGCAGCCATGATAATTAGCTTCATTAGTGGTTCTCCATAAAACAGTGCTCCTGTGGTGCTCTGATGTAAGACCCCCCATATAAAAGGCATGTGACACAACACCTTTAGAATTTCACAAGGTGACTCAGCACTCACTGGCATCCACTGATCTGATGTATCAGGACATATGGCTAGGCATGCTGATGAGGAGGAGGACATTGAGAAGGTCTGAACCTCTGTGGTGTCAAGGTGACTCTGGTGACCTTACAGGAGAAAATGGCAGCTGCTTGGATTTAAAAAAAAAAAAAGAAACTGTTGATTCATTCACTGACAGCACCCAACCATCACTGCCACAGAGACGGAGGAAAGTCACAGAGGCAACAGAGCCACAGCTCCATTATAGATCTGCACACTGACGCACACAGCCTGGAATGAATATGTGTCTGTTCCTGTGTGATATCTCTTACATAATAACGGAAAAGGGAGAAAAGATCTACAGCTGAAAAGGTGGCACTTCCAGACTACACGTGCAATCCTTAAAGCATAAAAAATTCAAAGAATGCTTGCAAAAGCTCAAAGGTCACAGCGGCAGACGGCATTCCTGTGACCCGAGAACGACCTTTAAAGAAAACGGAATGTGGGGGGAAAATACGGGGGGGAGCTGGAGGACCGGCTTACAGACAGCATCAAGCTTTGGGTAAAGTGGTGCTGTCAGCAGCTTCAATAAAAAAGATCCACCTTCTAATCAGAGAGAGATTTGTTTCAGTTTTCTGCACACACACAGTTTGAGCAGCTAAATGGGGATCTGGAAACATAACCAGGCTGCTGTGTGCTATGATCTGAATGTAATAGCATCCGTTACCCTATGCACACGTACAAACTGTTAACACACAAGTAAATTTCAATGTTGACACAGAGCATAGAGGGAACCAGACTGAAGCGGCATGCATGTGTGAAAGAGACATCAATGGAGGTGGATGAACGACCTACCTCATATAGCTCAGGCTGTAGAAATTACCATTACATTCACAACACAGCCTCCAAGAGAGAGAAAAGAGAGCGAGAGTGGGAGAGAGACATAGAGATGACATCACTGTATTTTGCTCCCTCCTCCTCTGAAATCTAAGCTGGTGCTGCTGCAGGAATAACAATGCCAGAAGGAGCTGGCTCGCTGCGTGCGACAACAGGAGTATGCGCTCGACACAAGCTTTCTATCCCGCTTAACTATACCATATATTCTCAGATGTTCATGAGTGCGATTCCTGCTGTTGTGAAATATTAAAAGATCCTGTGTGTAGCTACTGAGTGAACGCTATTCACTGTTTTGGATATGAAGGAACAAGTTCCAGCCTGAGACGAATTTGTATGACCCCCATCAAAGTTTAATAAATCTTGTTCTGTTTCTTGATGAAAATGTGAGCTCCTTGGTTTGATTGCATATAGTTCTGTGAAATGTGATAGGAGTGCAATTTTACACAGGGACGGAAGTTGTATACATGTGCGTGGGTGGGAGAATATCAACATGTTTCTGGGTAAATGTGTTAAATTAGAAAAGCACTGTGACACTTTCTCAGCATACTTTTTATACAAAAACCGGGGTTCGCATATGTCCATAGTGCCAATTAAGGTGATGCAGACCTGCTCAGGCTTTTGACAGGGATGCCAAGTACTATAAAAAAAAATCTTTTTTTTGAAGGTTGAAATCCTACTGAAAACTGTTACTTTTTTCCAATGCAACAAATAATTAGACACAAAGTATTACATTAAGTCATGTGTGAAGTGCAGTGAAGTTTTTGTGTTAATAACTTAGTGTAACTAGTGTTTATTTTGAACAATAAATATAAAAATATAAAAATAATTGACAGATTAGTCAACTGATTGTTAGTTGCAGCCTCACTGTAAATCGACTTCAGTAGCACCTTCTGACAAATTGGTCCTGTTAAAGCATGTTTAGTTTAGCCAATTCTGTTCGGACAGGAAAGTCCTCTGAGTTAGTCAAAGTTACTGTTGCTTAACTTACATAAATTCCATCTTGTTCATTTTCATTTTTAGCTGTCAGAATGCTGTCAGACTACATCTAAGCTGTTGTTTGCTAAGTATCCATAAAGAAGCTGCTTATTCTAAATTTACAGGTACCACAGTGTCCCAAGGCATCTAAAATAATTCATCCTTATGTTTTGTACTATTTCTATACCATCCTTCCATACTTATGGGCTACAGCAAAACATACGGTCATGGAGTACAATCCTGTTTTGATCCTGTCCCAGTTGTTTGTTCTGTTCGGTACAAGGCAAAAACAGGAAACAGGCATTTGTTTTATATTTTAGAATTAAAAGAGTGAGTTGTCTTTGACTCGAGGAAGCAGTTCACATGACTGACCCACATTTTTGCAAGGGTGTGTGTGTGTGTGTGTGTGCATGTGTGTGCAACTTATGTGTGACTATCCTGAAGCTGCAGGGGAAACATGCCTCAGACAGAAGCATGCAGCTGTGAAAGTGAGTATAATCCGGTGGGAAGTATACAAGCAGGTGGGAGCTGATGATGGTGTGCAACAAAAGAGGGGAAGGCTTTTTGCACAATACACTAAAACAATACACAATTACCCACTTCTATCCTTGTGACCATGTGAGGAGATTACACCACTACGACAAGTCATCTTTAAGAGGATAAATGCGAATGAAAACAAGTCAAGTCAAGACTCAGTCAAGCTGGCTCGGCCTAAACAGAGGGTGGAGAGATTGGACTATAAAGATTATTTACCACCAATGTGATAAAACCAAAAGTATTTTGACAGCAACATCTAAATGCTGATTTGAGAAGCACATCAGGGAAACAAGAACATTAAAACAAAACGATCCAAGAAAAATCTTGATGGACATATTGTGTTATCTTTCATCATGGGGAGACCTAGTCAGTGAGCTTCCTACCTTCCTGGCTGGTAGCTGGTCTGCTATGACGTCCCGTTCCCCTTAGGCTGCTGCTTCACCCAGTCTCAGCCACCAATACAAAGAGTTTCATACAGCAGCTAAAAGACTAGAAACCTGACAAAGGCTTCCAGGTGGTACAGCTTTACTTCAGAAAACTACACACTCTCCCTGAGTATGAGCTAAGCATAGACAGAGCATCACCACCCACCGTGTCAAACGGGCTCATCAAAAGCAATGTGTTGCGCATCAGTCAAACAGCTGCAGTACTGCACATTAAGACTCTGGAGTCTTCATGGGTGAATTAGGATGCAAGAAAGCACAACATCAAAGTGTGTCTATGCATGTAATTTTAAACTGTTACATCACTGGCACCACTTCCACCATCTTTACCACCTGTGTTAATAATAGGTGCATGGGAGTGAAAAATGAGCCTGACTTTGGCTGCTGCTTTTTACTAGCCTTAGAAACAAGGTCAATTTTGACACATTTCATTTTAAAACCTAACATTTTCTATGGGCCCTCTGTGTCTCTCTAACATAAATAATAGTCGCATCCTGAAAGAGTGGGAGAAAAAAGACAAGCTGGGAACAAAAATGGAAATATAACTTCATACTGGTAATCTAATTAAAACATGAAGAGCACTAGGAACCAGCTAATCCTGCACTTCTGATCAAACATCCCTTTGAGGTCATTTTGCTTCTTGTTTACTACACGTAGGTACATCGTATTTGTTCCTGCCAGAACATATTTGCAGCCACAAAAACAATTTTAAAAAATACAAAAAGTACAGTTGTCCAAGGCAAATAAGGAGAGTAATACAGCTGCAGAAGAGACAGTGTGAAGCCTTTGTTTCCAGTGTTCAAAGAACACAGAGACATATTTTTGCTGTCTGAAAACCACACTAGTGGATTGTAGTCAGTCAACTTCAAAGTCCAATATAAAAACACAGTTTAAAAGAAAACATTTGAGTCACCTTTTGTCCATGATGTTTGCAGAACGTCTGGAATTTTGTTAGCACAATTATAGGTGTGGTTGTGGTGTGACTACAGTCCTACACAGTGTGCTGAGTCAAGCTTTATTTCTGTATGGTGTTCTGATCTGATTTTTCTAAGGTTTACTTGAGTCTTGGTAACTGGTAACGATTGTTAAGCTGGAGCCAAGTTTCTGCTATCATAATAAAGGGGGACTCCTACAAACGCGGTGGGGACGTAAACTAAAACTATTTTCATTCACTGTGAATGGCAGACGATGAAGAATTAGAACTTTTTGATAATCTGCCAAAGCACAGAGATTGTAGAATAGTCATTCAATTGTTGTTCTATGCTCTTGCATGGAAAAAATGTTTGACTGGTAGTGAACATACAACACTATAAAGCTACAAAGACGTTATTTAGACACCTGGGTTTTATGCTTGGATATAAATCATTTTAAAGCCCTCCCCCTCCTATATGTAAATTATTAAATTAGGGAGGACAACAAAGCTTTCCTCAATTTTTGCACCAAAAATTGTGGATATAACATCGTTATAAATTTAGCAAATCTTGCTACAAAGTCAGCCATGACAGACACTGCTCCGCTAAAGCTGCATCCAGCACCAAGCATCAGGCCTACAAACAATCAACTGCTTAGTCTCACATTGGTAATCAAAGGCAACAGAGAATATTTTGTAGTGTACAGCTGCTATCTGGGTCAGCTGTTTACACTGTTTACAGTCAAAGTACTCTGAGTTAGAGTTGAGAGACAACATATTAATCTGGATTTGTATTAAAACTTTGTGGGTAGATCTCTATTAACATTTGCATGTAAATGGAGATTAATCAAAAAAGAAACAACAGCAGGCGCATTTCATTCGGTGTGTTCCTCCGCTTTTATTCTCCACATAAATTGTTTACCTGTAGGTGATGAAAGTCTACTCATTTTACAAATGGACATCAAAAAGCTTCCAACCAAAACATCTTGTCACGTGCATACAGATCTGTTACGGCGGTACAAACTGTCATCATTTTCAAAAACATTATATAGCTGAGTTTGCGACTCCAAACATGAAGCAAATCCGAGAGTATTCTCCCGCTGACAGGCATGGACCTTATGACAACAATCCAATTACTGTCATCTCATGTCTCTCAGAATGAATGTGAGTTTTTGTGACGTGCCACATTTACCAGAATTTTGTGGTATCCTGCATTGTTTTTAATAGAGGCAGCCCAACTGTGTTGCTCTGAAACCAGTAGCTTTGCCTGCCTGTTATACAGGAAGAAGCAGCAGCTCAAGCGTGCAGTAAAGAGGTTCCCCATCTCTTAAGTGATGCTCATGGGGCCTGGTGAGGGTGGACACTGAAGTTAATAGGTTGAGAAACTCATAAAGGTGTATGTCACACCCACACTCTTTTATCAAATCAACACATCCAGCTCAGTGGTGAGCCTGCTGCAAGGCTCACAAAGGAGGCCGTGTTTGCCTAAGGCCTGTCATTGATGCAAATGTGCACATTAAATGTTTGTTTGATGTAGGAAGGCCAACAGCACCAACAGGTCAAGACAAATTAGGTGAAAAGTGTATTACAATATGGTTTCACTGGAATATAGTGAGCGCACCTTGGCCTGAAGAAGATGACAGTGAGTTTAAGTGGTTTGGTGATGTCAGTGGAGGAACAGCTCAGTGTCAAGTGTGACCGTAATAGTCTCACAAGTGTTATGCAGACAATACATTTACCTAAGATCAATAAAAGGATTTTATGAATCGATAATGGATCTTTCAAATAAAGACTGCTATGTATTAGAAGATCCATTTCAACCCAGCCCTACTAACTAACATAATTTAGGCCAAAGTGTAACTTGAGTTGCGTATTAATATAAAGCAAGTCAACTTTATTACTTTGACCCAACAGAGCAAATGCATTGTCAGAGTGTCTCAGCTGAGGACATTAGTATGCACTGATGCACTTGCCTTGGCATTTCAATAACCTCATGAGCTACGACATATTTGTTATTGGTCCTAATAGCATTTCAGGAAGAGAGATTTATAACTTGCTGTCAACTGAATATTAGTTCAGTGAGGTTTTGATTGTTTTACTGTTTAAAATGTAGCTGCTGTGAAGCCCTACAAAGAACGGAACCGTGAATAAGTACTGTACTGACTGTGTGAGATAGATTATCTCATTTTCATTGTACCCATAAAGAATGGTAATAGGGATGTTGTTATTACTGATGTTAAAAATAATAATAATAACTATCATTATTATTATTATTATCATACAAAGTTAATGAGTTGGGCAAGGGTTGGCAAATGATGAAGATTTCTCTTAAAATTTACAATTGGCAAAATCTGTTTTAAAAAAAGAACTCAATGCATCAGTATGTCTGAACAAACAAACATTTACATACTGCAAGTATCTGACACAAAAAAGTGGTAACAAGCCTTGAAGTGCTAAATAAAAATGTAGTCCAATGGCAACCTGACCTTTAAAGGTCATCTATATTTACAAAGAAATTCCCATTGTATAAGATTTCAAATTCTTTCTCTATTTCGGCATTTTATTTTCTTCCACTATTACTACTTTTGTGGTGTCCCTGAACAGATTCTGAATTCAATTTTTAAGATACATGTATTTGCAAGGGACATACCCAGGCAGCCAGCTGTGGTTCCCGAAAGCCTGGATGGAAACTCCATTTGACTGACAAATGAGCTGGCTGTTCTTGTGACCCTGGACAGTGAAAGCCAACTCAACAAAACTTTGTCATGGAAAAGTCTGAGATTACCCTATATTTATATGCAATATTTATATGATAAGTATAAAGTGGAAAACAAGGGAATACGGTGCACAAAAAGCAGTGTCTATTATAGCTTAGGTACACAGAATATACTGTACTGACAGGTGTTTTCACCAGGAAAATTCATATATCCTGCAGTCAACAACCAATTAGAGAGCTAATGATTCTTCAGACATTTAGTTGGCACTTCCTCCCTAATTTAATACTTCTACTTCACAAACAGGAGGGGGAGGTCTTAACAAGCAGAATTTATATCCAAGCATAAAATCCAAGTGTCTAAAAAAACTGCACTAACCTCCCTCTGCACTAACTGAGCAGAGGGAGGTGGAAGAGCACTTCATTAAATCACAGAGGGACAACATGACAAGCTGATACCAAGTATCAGATGATAGGCTAGGAGATACCGGATGTATCTCTTGTCTGACACGGTCAGGAGCAGCTCTTACTACCGGCCAGTCTCCTGTTCCTGCTCCTGCCTTCTTATCAGGTGAAAGTGGTAACATAGCACCAGAGCTGAGGGACTGCAGACATGCAACACTGCAAGGGAACAGGCAGTACGATGCAGCCTGATGGAAAGGGCAAGAAAGTAACACCAAACTACAAGCACAGCTTCTTCCAAAAAAGTAGCTGCAATTTGTAGCTGCAATTTGTGGCAAAAGGGAGTCAAAATATGTCAGTTGTTGGTCTTTATTTCCCCTTTTTTCCGTTCATCTGATTAAATACATCAGTTTACCAATAACAAATGATGCACAAAATAGCTCCCAGTCCCTTTCCAAGTAGCTTGCCAAATGTATCAATAAAGGAACTTAAACCTGCTTATATTTTTATCCAGTCAAACTCAGAGGTGTCCCACCACCCCTAAATGATTGTTTGTCAAAGGTTCAGCTTGATGAGTGAGTGATGTTGTGAGATGAGCAGCAACAATGACTATGTCAACTGCTCATACCAGTAAGAGGACAAAAACATACTATTTTTTTCAGCAAAAATTGGAAACAAAATTCATAAAAAAGGCGAATAAGCCGTAATACCAGTATATTTTTTAAATGCATTGTTTCATTTTGACAACATTAACATTTTAAAAGCGTGTGAGCTGGACGAGAAATAAATGCAAAAAGAAATACAAAATGCACATTGAAGCGAATTAAAATGCTATTTTTGTTAGGCTTGCTGCAAAATGTGAGTTGTGGACACCAACAAAATGTTCAGGCAATAAATGTTAAAAACCACGAGTACCTCTCAGCCATTTTCATTTTGTCCAAGTAGCTCTCAAAGGAAAAAAAGGTTGGAGAGCCCTGCTCTAAATTGACCGTATGAGTGTAAGAGTGAATGGTTGTTCAGCCCAGCAACAGACTGGTGACCAGTCTGTCATCCTATGTTAGTTGGGACTCGCTCCACTTCCCATCAGCCTGTCATGCCAAGCTGCATTTTGTATATGTACTGCAGTGCCCTGCACTTATTTGACATGTCGTGTCATATAGACTTTCAGATAAAAAACATTTATCTATTTTCAGAAATAAAAATGAATGTTTAAACTTATGAAAGTGCTGTGATCAGTTTAAGCCAATCATCAAACAAAGGATCAAACAAAAATCCACCTGATTAACTGGTAGAACAGTTAATTAGGCTACAGCTATACATGTGTTTGCATTTTAAATAAATAGTATTTTCTGTCCTTGGGGATGCACATTTTTGGTATCTGAGGACATTGACTTTAAAATGTATTATCGGATATCAGCAATCGGCCACTTCCTCCTTGACTTTGATGCTGGCGCCTCTGCAACTATTATTTCATTTACATCTACCTATTTTGCTCAGTTAAGAGAATGTGCATGTGCTGTGACATGGTCGTCGAGTCCAATATAGTCCAATATGTATTGTGATGTACAGTTTTGTGAACTTGTCTTTTCAGATGACGTGTACTTTACCTGTCTGTAATCAAATGTCCTCTAGAGGGATCATTTAGCTTGATAATGATGATGATGCGATGAGTCTGTACAGATGTTCACGAAGCATATGGAAACAAAGAGGCTGCTGCACTCAGCACTAAAGCATTAACCCTGCGTTATTACATAATAATATGCGTCCCCGACTCCACAGTTACTGCTGTCAGCTGGCTAGCAATTGAGCTAGCTGCGTTTGTGATGGGAAGCACTGTTCAATTTATATTCTCGTTTCGCTTGCGTGGTGGCACTCACCCTGACTTGACTGGAGCTCTGCCGGAGAGTTCTGTCACTGGCCAACAGGAGAAGAACACAGGGTATAATGAATATTTGGTCGGTCCTCGGGGACGTAGTCTCACCGCTAACTGTTAGCTGACGACGTACTAATGTTTATCAGTGGGCAGTCACTGTTCCTGCCTGTGATGAGTGACGTCCTGCTCCGTTCAGCAGCGTCAATGTACGTCCAAATTTGAATTTAAAAAAAGAGGGGAAAAAACAACAATAATTCCACGATGATGAATTATGGTGTTTATTACTGATTTATCATCAATACACAGTCAACTTGTTAGCCACCAGCCCACCCGCTCTGTACTGTCATGGGCAGTGGGCAAGGCAACAATATTACACGTGATTTCCGGTTACAAATTTCAAAATAAATTCCATTTTTAATTAATTAAGAAAAAAAAATCTAACTTGTATTTTTACACGAAACGCATAGAGACAAACTTAAATTTTGAATTGAAAAACCAAACACATAAAAATGATACAAAATAAAAAATATACACTGCAGGTGTAAGGAAATTTTGTTTTTTTAAAGGACATGTTGGGCTCTTACTTATTTGTTAATTGTTAATTGCTTCCATGTATTTATGTTTTTAATAAATTTACCTTAACATAAAGTTCAATTATATCTACCCACCAGTAATATAAAGCATTTGTTACATTTTCCCTGTTTTTTTATTATATTCTCTTTCATCTTGCATGCTGACTCTTCGCAATGTATTGTAAATTGTTATTTTACGTTTTGTGTATTCTTAAACAAATTGCAGTTAAATTTAATTATACAGTATATGTAAGTTTTGAAACTGTGAAACAGTGGATTCGTTTAAAACGCCATTTTGTACCGGTTTGTCCTCTCTTTATTTTGAAGGTCAGATATTAAACATAGTTTTTCTCATTCATGAGCTAATGCAAGGGCGGAAGTGTCTTCCTGTTTTGTGTCATGGTAACTTGACACAAAACAGGAAGACACTTCCGCCCTTGCATTAGCTCGGTGATCGTTTGATTCGCCAGGTTGGGCAGGACATCTGTAAGCCATCGTCTCAAACCCTCGAGACGCAAGCCACATATGTACAACACGTTTTTAAATTGTGATCTCCTCTATTTAAACTAATGTGTGTGATGCACGGTTTAAATCTTACATTTATAACAAGTTCGTTATTACGTGCTGTGAACTGTGTATTTTGTCAAATATGAAGTAAAATACACCACGCTAGTCAAAACCATAGATGTAATTTTATTATAATGTGGTGACATAATATATAGAACACACCGTCAAATCATCAGCGACCATGTAAGTCCGGGTAAGGGGTGACCTCTAGTGGCTACGAGATGTTTGTGCTGGTATGGGCCACATCTGCAGGTATAAAAGGGTGACTGCAATGTAATATTGTTTTCCAGTGGGTGTTATGAAACAAGAATAATGTGTCTATAGGTTTCTTCATGATAGTTTCCTCATAATATCATCTGCCTAGAGTCAGCTTTTTTCTATGACACGCCTCTGAAGGCTCTGTTTTAACCTAATACGTTAAGTCTCCGTAGAACTCAGTAAATCATCTGTGACTTAAGTTTAAATAGATATATCATGGGCGATTATTTCCCCAATAAATCAGAGTTTTTATTACACACATGCAGGAACAATCTAGCACTGCTCATGTTCACAGTACAATGTGTTTTGTGCATGTCATGTTCACAAAACATACATATAGTATATCATGTTAGGCATTGCTGTTGAATAGCATACATTTAAACCCTGTATATTGCATGCTTCACTATGCACAGACCATAAACACTGTAAATAAAAATCAGCAACAGCATTTGTTGTGGGCTGTTTATTTCTTCTTCATGGGAGAAGAATATTTGTTACGCAGTTAGAGAATTATGTCTTGAATGTGTTGGCAACAGCTTCACAGTGTAAAGGGTCTAAAAGAAATTGTATTGGACTGATATCAGTAGACACTTGAGTTTGTGATATGGTTTTGGTATCAGACAGAAAAAAAGTGGTATTGTGCCATCCCTAGTTATAATTAGGCTTTCTCAATGGAAAACAAAACAAAGTAAGAATATGGCATAACAAGATTTGTTGTTTGAATTTGTTGGAATTGAAGCACTTCAGGGATCACATCACAAATCAGAGACTATTTTCGAAATAATCAGCAGAAAAAAGCCATATGCTGACCTTATTACACTGTCAATAATGTAATGTAATAATGTAATGAGAATCATAGTTAAAAATTTTGTGTGCATGAGGCCAAGCAGTGTTTGCTTTATGACATTTGTCTTGAAACGTGTATGGGTGGATAAGCCTCATATTCCACTTCTGCACAGCCACATTTAAGCACGTGAATGCTGATGATATCAAGGTTTCCACTTATTTTTTTATTTTTTTTATTTTTTTTAAGAAAACATTTGTTACTATTGTTATTTGCAATATTATTTGTTTAATTGTTTTCATTCACAGATGGTGACTGTGAGAAAGGCCCTGTATGTTCAGGGTGCCAGACTTTCCTTAACCTTGCCATCTGCCAAGCCCTGGCATCATCCTCTCATTTCTTTAGCTTAACAGCATAACCTACTAAATCAGAGATAAACCTGCCCCCTTTTTGGCCTCTCTGCAGGCTTCTATGGATACAGTTTGGCACAGTTTTGCAGAATAAGTGTTTGATGTTACCTGTGGATAATGTTTGAAACTTATACAGGCTGTAGATACTGGAATGTCACAGTTACCATTACTTACCTCATGCCATTTCATATGCAAGATTAAAGGTCTTGACACAGGAGGCTATAAAAATAGAGTATCATAGATAATACAGTATTTCCAACAACAACAACAACGATAATAATAATATCCAGCCCATCATTCAATGCATTTTCTTTATTTTTTTTACTTTCCACATAGTAGATTAATACTTAAAACATCCAGACTATGAAGGAACACATATGGAATTATGTTATGTAGTAAACAAAAAGTGGTGGAAGAGGTGTGATGGTATGGGGTGTGCTTTGCTGGTGACACTGTTGGTGATTTATTCAGCAGCTGTCATCAAATCAAGAGGTGGCTACTTTGAAGTCTAAAACATAAAATATATTCTGATTTGTTTTGCACTTGTGTGTGTACACTGTTTTATATATATACTGTATACACACACATACAGGAACCATACAATTTCAGGTGTACTGCAATGGGCTCATAGTGTAGTGCAGTGGTGTGCACAGATATTTGGAAGGGCAGAGGTGAAAATGAAAAGGGCAACAACTACTAAGCTTTAAGACAGGCGTGTCTAAAGTGCGGAGACTGAATTTCATGTTGACCTCTATATGAACCTCCATACATTACATATATTACATACATATACATATAATTATTTCTATCACCAAGATGGGCATTTTCTATACAGCACTAAAAATAATTCCCTCTTAGGCAGGTGTGTCAAATGTACAACCCACCAGAGGGTACAATCTAGTTTGCAGGATAAATTTGTGGAAATTTGTGAAATACCACATTTTTCAGTTGCAGATACCTGTGACTAATTGTTTTATGACTTTGCAGATCCACTGTGATCTGTAAGGTGTAATGCACATTACATTGTAAAGGGTAAACTTGGTTATAATATTGAAATTGCACCTCTTTTTCTTGAGAAATTTCAGGTTGTTCATAATATGTTTGGCAAAAAGAATGTATAGCAAGGGGAAACATTTGTAGTTCTTGTTGTTTATAATATTTTATATAATTATACTGCCCATATACAAAAGTTCTCCTGCATTCTTTAATCTCTTCCCCATTCCTTAAACCTTCTGAATTTTTCCCTCTTTCCAAAGCGCTCTTCGAACCTTTCATGGTTGTATCTTTGACGAGCCGTCACTTGACGTGATGACGTAACGCCCTGTGTATGATGTGCTCTATCTGTCCATCATCTGTGATATTTGACAGCTCTCCCCCCTCTCGTTTGTTTCCACTACGCAGCCTCTGTCTTTTCCCACAATGCTTTGCGAACATGACCACCAAGATGGCTGACGCTATGGAGGAATATGAGAAAGAAGCTGGCTGCGTCCCTATTCTCCATCCCGAGGTATGACTTATGCACTTCACGTCGTCGCTCGTACACACGAATGTATACAAATCATATAACAGGCCGTCTGTGTGCGGCAGTGTCTCCGTGTTATTGCTGTGCTGTGTAAGAAGAAAACCCCGTTGCCCCCTGCAAAAACCACCAGTGGGGGGTGGCGGGCAGCTAATGAAGCTAAAGGGGCTAACGCTAGCCCCCCCTCCGCCTCCTGCTGCATAGCAGGCGGACGCTGGGCAGATGTTCGTGTTGGTATTAATGTTAAACTTGGAAGTGTCTGCTGCATCGACAGTGTGAAACTAGTACACAAGACTATAGACAGTGTGTTTAAGTTATTAATGGGACCAGTGTGCCGTCAGTGGTTAATCCCTGCAGCCATCTGATGTTAGCTATTTAGCTAAACTGGCAGTGTTTGCTTGCTTAGCTACGGTGATGCAAACTGGTGTCAAATGTTTACGCGTATACGGTTAAATAATTGCAGTCCCGTGCGTTCAGTTCATGTTATCATGTTATCAGCCACGAATGTAAACAAAAGCCTACAGTATTTCCATCAGAAACAGTATCTTTCAGTATGTCATAAAGCAATATGTTGTCTCTGTCGTCGGTTTCATTATGTTTGCGCTTATCATGCTGAGAAACATAAAAAATTAAAATCTGTGGCTTCGAATAACCACAAACAAAAACTGCCTGCCCTATTTACACAATAATAGTTCTTGAATAACTGCAGCTGATAATGATATAATGATAAGCCATCTCTAGATGAAAGATAACGTCTCCTGCCTCCATTTATCCTTTTGCTATAATAGGTTAGAGTCATGTTAATGTGTATTTAAAAATAATTACATTTTTGAAAATGTCTAATCAACCAAAATTTGATTGACCTCTGTAGTACCTCAGGGTCTGCGGACCCCCTGTTGAAGACCTCTGCTTTACACTAATGTTACTTCTGCTACATACAAATTTAGCAAGACTTGTAACTTTCTTTAGCAAGAAAGTTACATGTTGCAGCTGAGTATCCTTCACATCACCCATCTCATTTAAGTGTTTTGGAGAAACCATGTGGCCTTCAACTAACAACTGTTTCATTCATCCATTGTGGGCTATTGTAAAAACACCATGGTCCATAATGACAGCTCCATAGAGTTGACCCGGCTCCTGATATAAATATAAAATGCTCATTCTGGAGAAATGAAAAAACAAGCACAATTCATACAATTAGGTAGTTGTACACTTAAGAATGATATAAAAAATAATTCTTATAATTATAATTATTAATTTTGCCACTTCCTGAGAGCCACAAAGAAATTTACCTCTGCTTCAGTGCTGGCTCTCTTTTCATAAATATTGTCACAATAAGGAATGTGGTCAAATTAACCACAAGGGCCACACTTGTGTAAATACATTCCTTTTGGTCATTTATGTTTTTGTTTAGACAGAAGGAGAACCAAACAAAGGAAATCAGTAGTTTGTAATGTCGTCTTTTCAGCTCATTATTCAGCAAGTCTCTTGATTATGATCAGATATTAAGATCTTTTTTTGCAGATTATGAAACTATTTTCTCATGTAGATGTTGCACTGGAAATCAATGTCTAGATCTGGAACAGTTGGTTGATTGGTCAGTATACATCATTGTTTCCCATGCAGGTTGGGTTTAGTCAGTGTTTCTTTTAGGAATAAACTTGTGATTTATTATTTTGGTATTGACACACAAATATAATTTAACCTGCAACAAGAATAATTTGAAAGTAGAGAGAGAGCAGCGAGTGTGATGCTTTTGAGAAATCTGAAGCATACATGCATGTATTTATTATTTGAGAAACACAATTCTCTAATTTAACCGTTTGCCAATTCTATTAAAACTGCATGTAATGACTACAACAGCATTATCATAAGACTGTGTAGACTTGTGTTGTATGCACATATTTCTGTATGAAACTCTGTGCACTGGAAAGTTTATTCTAAAACTAATTTGCAGGGGTCTTAAAACTATAGATACATACATTAAACACATTAAGGAAATGCTAAATAACGTCCTCTAAATGGAAAAATGCTAAATTTAATTTACAAATGCTAATGTTACTTGTCCTTTTTGTCATTTTGAGAAACAGTATGTGACATTTTTTGACACTTCACACACAAAACTGTATACACAGAGACCAAACCTGCACTTGTACTTTCCAAAAGCATTTTTTCTTCAAAGTTACTTGAAGGTAAACTATCTGCTATCAATTTACTGGTTGTTGCAGCTTTCATCTCCTTTAAATCATTGCACATTCATTATATGACCTTTTTGGTGCATATATACCTGTCATATTGAAGGACTTTGTCTGATAGTAGCAGGCTAGCAGCTTTGCCATTTGGTTTACCTTCTGTGTTTGCCTACACACACTTGGCTGTAAGTTGCCTCCAGTCTGTGTATGAGTTACAATTACGCTTCATATAAAATAAAACAGTCCTTTTAATTGTAGCCTTTCTGATTTACTAATTATTTTGTTTAAAATTGCTTTTTTGATTCGAAAACAATTAATTATTCATCCCCAAAAAATGTTTTGTTTTGTTTTGTTTTTTCTTATAGATAATATAATTGTGGTTTACTTACTGATATAACTCTATTGATGAAAATGTAAAGATATGAATTACTTACACATTCCACATTTTATACATACACAAATTACATACACATTTTGTTGAATAAAAATTTTAAAGCAATTATTCCAAGAAGTAACAAAAATTAACTTTCTGTAAACGGTCTCTGACTTTAGGTGGTTAAGACATTTTTTTTTTTTTTTGGCTACATTAGATTACAATGAATTTGTAAAACCATTGACAGTTAAAAATTGGTCAGGTACACAGCTTAATAAATATACCCTGAATTGCAGCCATTTGATTTAGATTTGAAGCTGTTTAGCCCTACATGGTAGTAATGTAAACATGGAAATGTTTTACTTTATTTGAGCAGTGTTCTTGTGTATATCTTCCAGCATGACATTATGATGATGTAAAATTGTCAAGTTGCTGCTGAGTTTGAAAGAGACACAGTTAAGTGTAATCACTGTGTGACACTCTGTGCTTTGTTTTTGTGTTACATGTTGTTTGGTAACCGTGCATTTGTGATATGGAACACAACTCACTGGAGAAAAATAGATGCATAATCCTCTACTGGCAATGAGAATAGAGTCAATTGCCTTTTTATTGAGTTTGAAAACTATATATATCCACAATTTCTGTAAAAGAAGCATTGGGGAATCACAACTTTAATTGCACTCTCAGGGGCACTTATTTTTTTTAAATAATTTCAGCATGTCACATGCAAACTTTTCTCTTTTATTCAAATATAAGTGATTAATGTCTTCATTCTCTAACCTCATTTGAAAATGCATGTGAGTTTTCTCTCACATAAATGATACAGAAAGATAAAGGCCTTAGTCACTTATTTTATTTTGGTAGAGGTGCAACATGGAAAGCATGCACTAAGTTTGCTTGAAGCACTCCCCATTATTTCCTTTATAACAAGTGCCTTCTCCTGCTTCCTCCAGATCTGTGGACTTAAACGGTGCCTTGAATATTGAATTAGACCCTGGAAATGGCTCTAATTTCAGCCTGAATCTGATTGTGAGCTGTGGACACTGCCTTTAAGAGGAGCAACACAGTAGCAATGCAATTTGGTCTCAGAAAAGTCATCATTGCAGATGCACTGAATGCACTGTTTGTTTGTTTTTTGTACACCTTTCCTGTTTTCATTCTTTATTCATTTTGATCATTGGTTCTTATTTTATTCTTTATGTGAATAAAGCTTTCTCTGCTGACTCTACTGTAGCGTAACATTTTTAGCTGAAGTCACATGTCCTCCCACTCCCTATAGAGTAACTGCCATATGTCCCACTGACCAGTTCCATTGTCAAAAGGCAGGCCTGCTGCTTGTTTGAACAGAGACTCCACTTTGAAATCACTTGCCTACATGTAAACGATTATGTTTTATTTTATATTATTGTCTGAGGCTGTGCATTGGCGAGATACAACGTGTATGAAGGAATTGTATTATGATATTTCACTATATGGTGAAAGGAGGAGGAGAGAAAAAGGGTCAATTGGCCAAAGGCCTTCTGCCATTTAGTTGTCAGAGGCTTAAATACAACACAGTGTCTGTCAGAAAACTTCTGTCAAGAATATTTCACATACAATTGTGATCATAACTTTACATACCCTGTAAGAATTTGTAATTTGTAAGAATTTTTTTTGGCCAATTTTGAGAGAATATGAATGATATTATAAAAACTTTTCTTTTACTCATACTTAGTGGTTGGTTTATTTGGGTTTGGTTATTATCAAACAATTCTAACCAAATCCTGACGAAAAGTTTACATAACCTAGTTCTTAATACTTTGTATTGGCCCCTTTAACATCATTGTCAGCTTTGTCTTTTGTGGAAGTTGTGGATTAGGCACTTTGTTTTCCCAGATGGTAAAGTTGCCCATTTTTCTTGCAAAAAGCCCCCAGTTTCTTTAAATTCTTGGGCTGTCTTGCATGAACTGCATGTTTGAGATCTCCCCAAAGTGGCTAAATGACATTGAGGTCAGGAGACAGAGATGGCCACTCCAGAACCTTCACTTTTTTCTGCTGTAGGTAATGACAGGTCAACTTGGCCTTGTGTTTTGGATCATTTTCATGTTTCCTCCAGTATGTTCTGATAAGGCGCTGCATTCGTTTTGCCATCAATTTGGACCAAGTTCCCTGTTCCTTTGTAGCTCAAACATCCCCAAAACATCAGTGATCCACCTCCATGTTTCACAGTAAGAATAGTGTACTATTCATCATAGGTCTTGTCGACTTTTCTCCAAATGTAACATTTATGGTCGTGATCACAAAGTTCAATTTTGGTCTAATAACTCCAGATAACTTTGTTCCAGAAGGTTGGAGGCTTCACTTTTGTGCTGTTTTGTGCTGCTCTTTTGTGGCATTGGTGTAGTAATGGCTTTCTTTTTCCGATTCAATCATGCAGCCTCAATCAAGTGCCTCCTCATTGTACAGCTTGACACACCACCTCACAGTCCCGTATGTCAGCTTCAGTTATTTGTGGATTTTTCTTCGCATCCCAAATGATTTTCCTGGCAGTTGTGACTGAAATTTTTGTTGGTCTACCTGGCCATGGCTTGGTTCCCTTATTTTCCACTTTGATTTTGAACACTGCTGATGGGCATTCTCAATTCATTGGATAACTTTTTATATCCTTTTCTTGTTTTATAAAGTTCAACTACATTCTCCTGCAGATTTTTTGATAATTCTTTTGCTTTCCCATTGCTCGGAATTCAGCAACATCAGTGCAGCACTGGATGAAACATGCAGGGGGCTGTGAGGAGCCCAAAAACTCACTGACAAAGCAAACAGATCACAGGTGAAGATGGTTAAGTTTGGTAGCCATTTAAACTCGTGTGTTAACTGTTATCAGGTCAAAACTTCATAATGATTTAAAATGAGCAAACACAATTGTTAGATGACAAATGGCTTCACCCAACCACCAGCCATGAGTGATAAAAAAGTTTTTGTATTAACATTCATATTCTCTGAAAAATGGCCCAAGAATCACCAGTTCTGCCAGGGTATATAAACTTGTGAACACTTTAGTCCTTGTAGCCCTGTGTCAGCTGGGAGTGGCTCCAGCGGCCCTGTGATCCTCATGTAAAGCATAAAGTGGTAGACAATGAATGAATGATACAGTACTCCAAATAATCTGTACAATATCAAGCCATGAAATATTGCAAAATTATTAAAATGAGGCAGAGGAGGAGCCTGTTGCTGATAATAAAATCCCTTCTGCTTTGGTTTGTACAGTATATTTATAGTGTGAAATGCTGGAATTTTGAAAACAGAATTTAAGATCACAAAGCTAACTACAACAGGAATTGTGAAGAAGATAATATTTGATATGAAAGAATCATGCTGGTCATTTATTGTTTAATTCTTTGGATGCTTAGTAATTTGTGATAACTCTAGAATGGGAAACAATCCCATTTTAATTGCACTATTAGGGGAAAATCCTCATATTGTTGACCCCAAGTGAAGTCTTTTTGTTTTAGTTTTCTCTTATCACCCTCTCTCAATCTTGTTTCCTAGCCACTTTTCCCCCTGATAGTAGAGCGATGCTGGCTCAGCATATCCCACATGGGACATGGGCCCTGTAGGGAGGCCCAAGTCAAATCCAATGGCAAGATGGTACAGCTGTGGCCCTGAGCTTTTACCTCAAGCTACCCAGCAGTTCCACACAAGCCAGCCATGTCCTCATACCCCCTCCCCAGAGGCTGCCCCCCCCTTCCCTATTGCCACTTGAATTCTAACTAGCAGTAGCAGCAGCACAGCCAGAAAAGCCTTAAAAGCCTGCCTGAGTGTCAACCAAAGCATTGAGCTTGAATCAAGGAGGCACAGATCACTTCTCTGCATGGATGCTCTACCGTCCATGTTTGGTAAACGCTGGTAGCACACCTACCACAGACTGTGGGGATTATAACGGCTATATTTGATCATTTATTGACCACTTTTCCTGAAATTTTGTGTGGACAACATGAGTTTTTCTACTTTTGAAATTTGGTGGACAGAGTGGTAGAAGCCAGCATAAAGGCTTTGTGTTTATTCGATGCAACGTTCGTTTCTTGGCGTGACTTCTGTCGTGTTACTATGGCAGCTAATTGAGTTAGAGTTGCACCACGATTGTTTGACAGATTAGATGTTTAGCAGTAGCAGCAGTTGTGTCCCTCCTGCTGCTTTAAGTGTTCTGAAGTAAGATATTTTGTTACCTGCAGGCTCTGTCCTGTAGGTCAGCAGTAGCTCCAAACCATATTCTGCTTCTTCCTTAAAAGTCTAATGTCCAGTTATGCTTCTCATTTTACTCCCTAATAAGTCTTTCTAACTAATATTTAGATGTGTTAACCCTTGTTTAGTTTGAGGTTGTCGCAAACTGATTGTATTCTGACAATTTTTAATCAGAAACTAGTTATTAGTATGTGTTTTTGTGTGTCTCTTAAAATGTGTACATTTTAAATAACAATTTTATTTCAGGAGATAATTTTACCTTTTTATTTTAATAACAATGCATAAGAAGAGACAATACACATTATTATATGTGTATTAATCCCTCACTATATTGACTAATTTGCAGTACAGTATTTCATATTAATTAAATAATAACAAACAACAACAGTTGGTCATGATGGACTAATAGATAACAATCAAATCCGATGATAAAATAACAAATATCTTTCATACTGCTTTACCCTAATATTATTATTATTATTTTTATTACTATTATTATTATTAGAGCTTTTCACGTGGCTATTTGAGAGTATATTATTAAAAGGATACATTATATTGACTGCTAATTCTACCTCTTTATCCTCCTGCTCACATTGTATAGCCTTGCTTTGAGTCAAAGTCTGAAACCTAAATTATTTTATGGACTCATTCGTGAGTTTACATTTTAGTTAGAGTCAGAGGGAGGAGGATGTGACAGCTCCAACAGGTCAAAGAGACACTTGTATTAAAACACAGGATCAGAAATCAGGATTTCCAGGTTCACGGTGAAATCAAGGGTATTTACAAACGCTGATATTTCAACCAGGATTTCATGTCAGGGTTAGTCCATCTTCAGTTTTGAGAAACCTTTAACACACCATTTTCAGCGTGGTGCCTGGTTCACACCAGATGTGTGTGCGTCACTGCTGCAGTCTGTCATGTTTTTAATTATTATTTTTTTAAACCTTTTCTGTCCAAGATTAATCAGAATCTAAACACAAACAACTGGTGTGAAGACACACACAAGCAAGACACAGCAGTCACACCACGCAGCAGCGACACACACCATGCGTCCAGTGTGAAAAAGGCCTAACTGTGTGTGTGTGTGTGTGTGTGTGAGAGAGAGAGTCAGCACCTTTCAACCAGCATTTTTTGCTTAAAGTGCCCATGCCTATGTGGTAATGTCTTAATTTCACTCATGTTACAGCCTAAATGTGTTTGTTTACTGTCACTTGTAGAAAAGAAAAGAATTCAGAGCTCAAAATGAGAAGCTTGAGAATGGTTTGGAAAACATGCTTTTAAAAAACAACAAATTATAATTCAGCTATTGTTCATTTAAATGAGTGAACCATTTGAATCCATCATGAATCGTTATCCTCTCTTTCTTTTGTCCTCCATATTTCTTTTCAGGAAATCAAACCCCAGAGTCATTACAATCATGGCTACACTGAGAACGTCAGCCGTAAGAACCATGTGGATGACTATAGCACCTGGGACATTGTCAAAGCCACACAGTGAGTAGATAATAATACAATACCTGCGTGATTTGTTGTAATTCATTGTTTATTCTCTTCACACCATTACTTATCATTGTGTTAATGGCTGTGGTTTCCTGGTTGGGAAGAAAGCAAATGTCCTGAATAGCTTTCTTTTACTTATTTATTTGACAATAGAATATTTATGTTATTTTTGTTTGAGGTGAGAAATATTTCATTTATAGTCATTCCCAATGACACAGTGTTGACATCCTTTTAGGGTTTGTTTATCTGTGTGTAAGATGTCACATCGTGTTAGTGGGTTTTCTATATGTGTGTGTGTGTGTGTGTGAATTTTGTCACTGCGTCTAGGATTCACTTATTCAGCCTTGTGTTTATAAACGTTTTTCATTTAATCCCTCCCCATTTGTCTTTCTCAGGTATGGCATCTTTGAGCGTTGTAGGGAGCTGGTGGAGGCGGGCTTTGATGTTCGGCAGCCAGACAAAGAAAATGTAACCCTCCTCCACTGGGCCGCCATCAACAACAGGATAGACTTGGTCAAGTGAGTCTGCATCGGTTGTGAATAATAAACAGTAGTTTAGTGAAGAGAGATTTCAAGTTGTAGTCGGATAGTTGCGATTCTGAATCCAAGGATCATCCGGAAATACTTCTATGTGGTTGTTGTGGTTAATTCTCAGGTGTGCATTGTAAAGAAATAAAGCATTATAAAACATTATAAAACTATGAAACATATGGTCATTTGACATTTTTGGACATGTGGTCTCAGTGATTAGTGTTTAAAAAAAGAGAAAAGAGAGTGTGTTAAGCCTTTATATAAATGTAGGTGTATTGTATATTAGGTTCTATGGCATTGTTCATGTCATGTTTCTTTAAAAAAATCAACAAAAGACAAAATCTTTTTAAATCCAGTGTTTTGGTTTTCTGCAGATAGTCTCTGTATGTACAATGTCTGTCTGTGTCTCCTGCCAAGGAACAATTGAACAGGAACAATAAAACACACAGCAAAACTTTTAAGTCTGTCTATTAAGTCCATACCATTTTTACTGCCCATATCTGGATTAAATCAACAAAAAGTAATTATATCTTTTGTATTTGCAGATACTACATATCAAAGGGAGCCATAGTTGATCAGCTGGGAGGAGATCTTAACTCCACACCTCTGCACTGGGCCACCAGGTAACACATGTTACCACTAATCCCATGTTTCCATATATATTTTTACATGGACAAAAAGGACACACTGTAAATTTTAGCAATGAGTCTGTTTATTGTGATGAGAATCAATTTTACCAGATTCCCAAATATCCAGAGAAATGGTGGTGGTGGATTAGTGCTATTAAACAGACCCACAGGCAACAGATTTTGTAGTTAACTTGGTTAAGTGTGGACTCAAGTCTGCCCAGCAATTATGAACACAGCATTTATTTACATTACACTGCTCATTGGGAACTCTAATGTTATGCGACTTAATGCTAACACAACACTTACCCTTCCAGTGGCAACTCTCACAAAACCAGATTGCGTACATTTGTATCTTGCTCTTGTAAACTTTCAGTGACTCTCCGGAGTAGGGTGAAGGGAAGTTAATCAGGAATTGAAGATGTCAGGGTACTACAGGTCTGAAATAACGTCCTCCCCAGCTCTTTTCCTACTCGTAAAAGGCACGAGTTTTTGCACTATATCTGTTGATCACAGTTGATTTTAAGTGTGCACTGACCTCTAACAGGTTTGATCCAGCACCAGTCCAATTCATTTTTACTTCATCTTTGCCTGCCATGGTTTCACTAGAAGCAAACTGAGTCATCTGGAGCTTTATTGCCTGACATCAGGCTGTCCTCCTGCTTGTCAGGTCTGATTTTTACAAGTTGCTTTATAAACTCATTGGACAGGTAGGTCACACATGATCTGTAACTCCTGCTCCCATCTTAGCAGCCATGAGGGGACATTGCCTTCTCTCCTGAATTATTGATCGCTTTGACAACAGGCAGATTCCTGTGACACATTCCACCTCTCCCACCTCCTCCACCCACCACTGATCTTTAAAAGCCCCCTGTTGACTCACGTCTATATGACCTCAGCCATTCACTCACACATTCTACAGCTGGGTGTGTTGTGAGTCACACACTTTATCTGCTCAGGTTTTTACAGAGAAAATTGTATATTTACACTATTACATGCCTTCTTTTTTTCTTTATTGGCCTGTGTGGAGAAGGTAAGGTTGCAGAGAGTATTAGTGATAAATCTGCAGTTTGAAAAGGTGTATGCAATAAAAGCATATTTTCACTGACCAAAGAGATGTTGAGTGCAGAAACAAGACAGGAAACTTGTTGCTTCAGCATATGAGGGATGTTACCTGTTCCATGTTTATGCAGTATATGTGTATATGTACATAAAAAAAACATTTAATAACACTGAGAGTGTACCAGAGGTTGAATTTCTGTTTTTCTATGACTGATGCCTATCTTAAACTATATACTCTAGATTTTATTTGCCTGATTAATTAGTCTATTAGAGTTTGCCTTGCTCATCCACTCAGCATCTCAGTTGGTAAAGAAGTGATTGTGCCCTTTGGTTTCTTCAGTTCACACCCATATCTTTTATGTATATATGCTATACATATAGCATAAATGTCTACTTGGACTGTGATCAATGTATTTTATTATAGGAGGCCAAAATACAAGGTCATTATGGCCTCACATAAGATATTTTTAGTATGTTACTTCAAAGTCCTCATCACAGTATATGAAATATGAATCGCAGATTCATGGAGTAGTTATAATACATCATAGGAAGTGTCTGTATTTGTTGTAAGTTGTTGTTCATCTCCTCTCCAGACAAGGCCATCTATCCATGGTGGTACAGCTCATGAAATACGGAGCAGACCCATCTTTGATTGATGGCGAGGGCTGCAGCTGTGTCCACCTGGCCGCCCAGTTCGGCCACACTTCCATCGTGGCCTACCTTATTGCCAAAGGACAGGTAGGGGACACACAGCAGGGCAGGATGAAGCTTAGTCTTAAGATGAAAGTCAGAAGGATGAAAATAAACTGCATACAATAATGAAATCATAATGTGTTACTGTATGTTTGCGTTTTATTGTTTTCAGAAGAACCACTACTAATTTCATTATATTATTCTATTTTAGTTTTACAGCAGCAAATTTCTTTAGCTGTTTCAATATTGTCAGTTTTTCTTGAGGATCTCAGTTGTGGGCAGGATTTTACCTTACATTAGTCTCCATTAGGGGGAGCTCTATCACCGTTGTTTTTCCTTTTGTCAACTCAGATTGATTCCTCAGCTTCTCTCCACAGTTTTATGATTTATTATTAATGTATCTCTTCTTTATAACAGGACGTGGATATGATGGATCAGAATGGCATGACTCCTCTGATGTGGGCAGCATACAGGACACACAGGTAGAAATTAGTGGATCCCACAAGCATGAGCATGTTTCTGCTGAATGTAGCTCTGAGCAGAACATTCTCCTGTTTGAATGAGATAAAGGTCAAACTTAAACAAACACCATTTAAATGTTACAAAAGATGTAAATAGTAAGACATACGGATGTGTGGAGTTATAAACAAACGGATACAGATATACATTTACACACAAGAACATGTATAGTACAGAGACGAATCAGTGCAAAAAGTAAATAGATAAAACTAACACTAACAGAAAAACTAACAGAATTAGTGTCGTAAATATTGTTGAGTGCACACATTATATGCTTCAACATAAATTTCTATAGCACAGGAATCTACACTATGTTGATGTATATAATGTTCATTATACACATTACCTTTTGATTAAAACTCCTAAGAATCTTCATCTTTTTTTCTGTATTTTGTCATTAAAATTAGGCCTCCAAGGATGAATCGATCATTAATTGATTATTAAATTAATCAACTTTTTTGATAATAGATTAATCACTGTGTCAGCTTCTTAAATGGAACAGTTTTTTTTTTTTTACTTCTTTGCTCCGTATAACAGAAATCATTAATTTGTAAGTAAAAAAAGACATTTGAGAACATCATCCTTTGAAGGTTTGGGAAACACTCATTAATGGGCTGTATATATATATATATATATATATATATATATATAAAAATTATAATTTTACTTACTTTTACTTATTATAATTTTATAATAAGTATTATAATTTTCTTCATTAATGTTACAAAAGTTAAAAAATATTTATCTATGATGGTTGTGCTATGTACAAACACACTCGGAGACATAACATATCAAAACCCTTCTTGGTATCACCTCGTCCTAGGTGAGTCTCTCAGCCTTATGTATCTCTGCTTGATTTGATTTCTGCCTATCTATGACAGTATGGATCCAACCCGGCTGCTACTAACCTTCAACGTCTCTGTCAACCTTGGTGACAAATATCACAAGAACACTGCGCTGCACTGGGCAGTGCTGGCCGGCAACACAACTGTCATCAGCCTGCTGTTGGACGCCAATATTAACGTTGATGCACAGAACATCAAGGTGAATGGCTTGGTCTACATGTTCTGACCTACCAGTGTTACCAGAATGATCATTTTGTATGTCAACAGATGAGAATGTTACTATGAATGGTGAGAGCTTTGTGATGATACATGAGCACAGATGGGTCTCATGTTGTTTTTCAGGGGGAAACACCGCTCGATCTTGCAAAGCAAAGGAAGAATGTTTGGATGATCAATCACTTACAGGAAGCGCGGCAGGCCAAAGGCTATGACAGTCCATCCTACCTAAAGAGGCTGAAGATGGACAAGGTTTATACACACACTCACACAGCTAACATTTGAAAACACTATATCCCCTTGATGGTATCAAATACAGTAGCTATCTCATTGCAGAAAACTCTGAATTCAGCTGACAGTCCTAGTCATTCCTTCTCCTCAATGTGGGACAAATCCATCTTCTGCAATTTCAGTGAGAAGTATATATGACATAGCAAAACAATGGTAGCACTCATGAAAGTTTGCACATTAAATGGAAAATGAAACAAATTCTGCCTTCAAACTGCACTAAAGTTTGAAAAATATCAGTAAATAAATATGCACGTGTTCTAACTACGTTATCTCCTCATATTTGTATGCACATTATTATGGGTGGAACACTTGTGGGCAGAAATGGTACTTGTCCAGAAGCACCCATTATATTCAACAATGTGATGTGCAGCAAATACTGGAACAAAGCAGGAAACAACCTCTTTTCACTGTCTAGTCTGATCACAGTGGGTGGTGGTCCACATACATCCTGATAATAAACTGGAATACAATGACCATAAATGCTGCAATACCGGATGTTTGTACGTGGCTTCCCAATAGAGCAATCCTCCTTTATTAGTTACCTTTCTTTCTTTCTTTGCCCATCTTTCATCTCTCAGTCTTTAACCCCTTTCCCTCCTTCTTCAAACTGTTTTGCCACCAATCTCCTTCCATCTGTATCATGTCTATATTTACTTGTCTCTCTCCGTAATTGAACTTGCCTCCTTTTGTGTCTGCAGGAGTTCAGGCAGAAGGTTATGCTTGGGACACCCTTTGTAGTCATCTGGTTAGTTGGTTTCATTGCTGATCTGGATATCGACTCATGGCTGATCAAGGGCCTCATGTATGCCGGGGTCTGGGTCGCTGTGCAGTTCCTCTCCAAGTATGTCTTGCAGATTGCTTCATATACTTGTGCTTGATTTATAAATTATGAATTGATTGATACAAATTTAGTTGTACGCTAGATTATACTTGTTCAACTGAACTTGTTTCACTTAAGGTGACATTAACACACTTTTTTATGTTTTATATTTATTCTTTAGTTTCCATAATTCCATAGATGAAAAGACATTTAATTAAAAAAAAGGATTAATTGCTTTACATATCAAAATATGCAGGTAATATACACAGTAAAAAATGTATTGCTCTCAGTTTTTTTCAATAAGTGAGTGGTCTTAGTTGTGTTCACAGTATTTGATTGATAGGTAGTACAGTGCAGATATGCAATAATAGCATTTCTGAACAAAAAGAGAACACACTCAGGAAAAACTAGACTGATTGAAGATACATTGCCACCACCCACAATCCTCCTCTCCTCACTGTGTGCAGGGCTTTCTTCGACCATTCCATGCACAGCGCCCTCCCTCTGGGAATTTACCTGGCCACAAAGTTCTGGATGTACACCACCTGGTTCTACTGGTTCTGGAATGATATCCTTTTCTGTCTCCTCCTGCTTCAGTGCCTGACATTGCTTTCTTAAAGGAGCAGCTCAGAATTTGGGGTGAAGGATTATTATTTGTTTTCATCCCAAGGGTTAGAGGAAATAATTGCTACTAGTTGTAATGTTAGTGCAGTAAAAATGAAAATGGTGCATGCAGCAGCTTAGGTTACCATAGGTTAGAATATAGACTGGACTTTGGGTGAAGGGCTTGTCTGGCTCTGTTTAAAATCATTTATATAAATGTATTTCTTAGGTTAAACATCAAATGTATATTTTATTCCCATGCTGTCACATATACACCACCTGATGCTTGAGGAGTCTCTGAGTCTTACCCTGAAGTGTTTGGCTCAGTGGCTAAAACACTTTTGATGTTTCTGGGACTAACCTCTCAGATTTTTAACAATAGTCTTTGGATCCTAAATGATGCTCAGGATCGCACTGAACAAATAATAGCTCCACCATCTTTGCCTCTTTTTACCCGCTTAGATTGAAACATGCGCCTTTGTGTCCACCTAAAGACAATATATTTTCTTTACTCAACTATAATCCACTTGAGTGAAGTTGTTTGACTCTGCACAAACACACACACTTGAGTAAAAACAGCAAATCAAAGCCATGCAGTTCTGTTCCATGTTTCTGTGTTTTTTTCTTTGATTTATTAGATTTTACTTAAGTCATGCAAAGCCAAGCCAGGAGCGTTTATATATCTATTATGTCTGCAAGTATTTGTATTGGCCAAATGTTATCTCTATGCAGGGAGGATCACCATAAAATATAGGCTTGTAAAAAATATTTATTCCTCCTGTCTGCTGCTTAAATTATTTTATTTATTTATTTTTTTTTGAGAAAGAGAAAACATGCCAGTTTCAGTGATCTTCATGGGAATAGCAGGATTTGATGAAGATGAGGATGAACAAGTCTCAAATCAAAATAAAGTTTTTTTTTCTTGTCCACCACGTATTACAGTGGTAAACAGGGAGTTTAATATGTAGCAGCAAAGTGACTACAAAGAGTATGTGTTTATCCACAGCAAGGCTGCTCTTAGGTATTTTTGTGTGCATGGATGAATTGCCATTCTTTAGATTTGACTAATTGCAGTAGGGGAGCAACCATCTTTTCTTTGTGGAAGGCATTCAATTTAATTCCTCATTGCTTGACTAATGGAAAGGTAGAGCATCCTTTACCTGAGGTTTCTTTTCAAAACGAAAACCTCTCTGGACCTATGAATTATTTATTTATTTATTTTGTGGATTTGAGATATTGCACTTGCATATAATAAGTGTTATGTTGCACATAAAATGAGTAACATGTTTCATGTGGTCTAATGAACTGTGCTTGTTGTTCAGTCTAACAGCAACAGGGAGGAAGGGCCTGCGATACTGCTCCTTCAGACATTTAGGATGGCTTAAAGGTCACATAGAATGGTCTTTTTGAACCAAAAATTTTTTACTGATTACTGATGTATACTTAGATAAATTAAATAATATTTATGGTCAAAAACCTCATAGTCTCTTCAGATTAAGCCAGTTTATTGCTGCTCTCTGCCAGCCTCTGAACAGGCACTCTGTTTCTGAGCTAATGCCCGCCCCCCATAACACTGAGTGTCTTGTGATTGGCCAGCTACCAAGTGCATTCCCACTTGCTTGTGATTGGCCAGCTACCAGCTGACTGACTGCTCCGCGGTGCTTCTACTTCTTCATGTTGAATGTTCACTCCCATGACCAGGAGTAGCTGTTGGGGGAGGGTTCGTTGCATGGCAAATGTGCTAGTTACATAACTAAACTCGACTTTTCAAAACTGCTTGCTCGAGCTCAGGTAAACGGAGAAGCCCTTCTTTCTCAGAAGTGGCTGAAATGTTTATTGTGACACTTAATTGATGTTTAGATATGGGAAGGACACGGGGACACACCAAAGAACATCAGACATTTGATTTTCCAGTGAATGTCCTCTTTAAATACTGCAAGATAGCCAGAGCTGCTGTATCAGGCAGCCACTTGGGAGACACCATTTGACCTGATGTATGACACTCTTGAACATTTAATTGATTGATGTTCACTACATTGACAGTACAAGCTCTTGACCTGCTCCCAAAGAGGTTCTACAGGCACATTCATCTTCAAAGAGGACAGTTGTCCCTTTGATGTCAGACATGTCCATTCTTGTGTGAGGATGTGAGCTTGGGAAAAAGGGCATCTTTCAGACTTACCTTTTCCCATCCAACTGTCAAGGCTGTCATTAAGTGTGTGTTTGTACCATGAATGGCTCTGTAGTAATGGTTTCTGTCTCCTGACTTTTCTGCCCGGAGTCATGTTGTTTCATGTCCCTTACTGCACAGACACTTTAGATGTGGACTGCAGCTGTTGGCTATTTTAAGTTCTGTTCTGTTCTTTTGGGGATGTTAGTAAGACAGTTGTTTCTTGCCCAGTGGTCTACATGCATACAATTAGTGCCCATTTAAAGAAAACGTAGTTGTATATTAAAAGCATTGTAGAAATTGATAATTTTGTGCTTGTGTTAATGAGAAATAAATAATAAATTTAAAACTCGCAGATGAATAGTGCTGAAACCAGGTGGCACATTAACACCTGGTCTTCGGGTCCAGATTAGGTCTGTCACTTTTTCCAAAAATCAAGTTTGAGCAACTACCTGCGATGTATTTTCTTCTACTTCGCTCGGGTGGACCTAACAGTTAAGCAAAAAGGCGAGATTAGATTTGTTCTTTACTTTCTCATCTATAAAATTGTAGGTTAAGAAGTTAACCCTGTTTCTGCGAACAATGTAACATTGCTGTCTTATTCAGTTGTGTGCAGAGAGCACTGCTGGACCACATAGTAATTATTTAAGATGGTGTGATGGAAAAATAAATTGTTAATTTATTTAAGTGGACATTCACTGGAAAACCAAATTTCTGATGTTTTTTGATGTGTCCCTGTGTCCTTCCCGTATCTAAACCTATGCTAGCTGAGAAAGAAGGGCAAGGGCTCGAGCAAGCGGTTTTGAAAAGTCGAGTTTAGTTACATAACTAGCACATTTGCCGTGCGAAGAACCCTCCCCCAACAGCTACTCCTGGTCATGGGCGTGAACATTCGACCTGAAGAAGAAGAAGCTGTTGTATCTGTTGAGAGCAACATGTCTCAGAAGAAAGGTTCAGTTCATTGTTGGTCTGTTGCTGGTTGTCAAAAACATCACCAGGCGCTTCGTAGACTCCCTTCTAATGAGGAACAAAGAGCAGAAAAAGAGCAAGTTTTGAACAGCCAACAGCTGCAAAAGCTGAATGAAACGTCTTCTGTCTTTTAAAGGAAGCATGGAATCATTGATTGAATAGGGATTTAACTGTAATGATAACAACACACACAAAGTTTCCTTTAATGCTGTTGGTAGTGAAAACCATCTGTGCACATTGTCACAGCTCAATGTGAGCTTGATTATCTTTCCATCTGTGATATTTATTGAACTGCAAAAAAAATCACATTTGAGAAGCAAAATTTTCACTAAAATTTTTATTAATTTAGATTTAAGTTGCTGATTAATTTTGTTTCAGCTGCTTAAGTCAACTAGTAATGTATGTGTGCTATAGACAGGAAGTGAAGTTGTTGAGATAAACAATGGGAATTTGTTAGAGAATGTCAGATCATGCCTTATTGTCTTTATAATACTTTAAAGTAATCTCTATGAAATGGTTATTGGAGGTTTCAGAGAAAAAAAGTCATAAATTGTTTTACGTGAAAACGTGTGGGGTTTTAGCTTACCTTTTGATCATTTGTTACATTAGTGGAAATGCTTTGTAACTCTATAAGTCCTCCTTTGTAATCTAATGTCTGTCATGGGAGGAGTCAGTTTACTCTGTCTGACCCATCAGAGCCTGGTTATGTAAATCATAGCCTGAGGCCCAGCATGGGTTGCTGGGTTAATTTCCACATTTTGTTCATGCCTGCAGTTTTTGTGAGTCTGAACTGGGATATGTAGCTGAGAATATGAAACAAATATTCCAACATGAGGTTTTAAGGATCCAGTCCTGGCCAATCTTTTCATCAAATCAATAAAGATCGGTATAGGTAGGCTGCCTTGGCATTTCTGACCCATTTTCTGATATTGTGAGCTCATTCTCCTCCTTAATCCTGCGGTTGAAATTTGATCGGATGACAAAGGTTTGAGCTGCGCAGTACTTTTTTTCATGTTCCCTGCTCCACATTTTCGTGAGGAAAAGAGATTAAGACCTCACTCATAAAATTCATTTCCACCAAGTTAAAGCATTGAAAATGGGCAACAGTGCAAAACTGAAGAATGAAGACATTCCTTTTATTCTACAACCATTGAACTTGCTCAACTTTACTTAGTAACTTAGTAACCACATGTTCACATGATGTTGTAATCTTCATTATACACTATATAATAGTGTACTATGCATACTGTTGTGTGAAGCCTCAGGATTTGCAATTTGAGGAAGTTGACAGATGTCACCTGTAACCAGGCACCTATTGGACTGTATTAGCTATCATTCACAAAATGTCTGCTTTCATGTGCTGTGCTTTATCATTTATTTTTCCCTAAATCAAAAGAAATTGTTGTATACGTGGTTTTTCAATGGTGGGACAAAAATAAGAGTGAACTTGAAGTAAGCCGTTAGCAACCTGTTCACATAATGTGTCAAGTTTTTGATATGTCAACCTTTGAGTGCAAAGTCACTTTGTCAGCACACAATTTTACAATTTTTTTTGTAGTATTTTTCCCTTGGTGCTATTGCATAGGATTAACATTTAAAACCAATTCTATGCATTGTTTTGTATTTTTCTATCCTTTTTTCTGTCTACTGTTTCTAGAATCTATTTATATTTGAAGTCTGGAAACAACTATGCAACACATGTCTCCCACTCATGGAAGCTTTGTGGTTTGGTAGCTTTTATTTATTAAGTCCCAAAAGGTACACGGAATTAGTGAAGCTTAGCTTAGTGAGGCTTATGAGTGACGCTGCTCCACTCATTCACTCATTTGAAGTGGGTTCTTTTACTTTCTCTCTTGCAGTCATTACAATTAGTCACTGCCCTGCCAAAGAAAGGTCACATATTGTAATATTTTGCTCAGCGGCTACTGTTATGAGTATGTCGGAGCAGTTGCTTCATTTGTTCAGGTCTAGGTTCTGTCTCATCATGTGTTCAGTTATCAAACAATACTCAAGATGTCAATGCCTAGATTCATTAGAATAAAACTGTGAAAATAGTTCAGAGAGCATGAGACATTATTTTCACACATGGAAAGTCCACCACTGTATCTAGAACGCTCTTGAGAATTGTTGGGATTTGCTGGCGAAGATTTAACAGCGGCTAAATCCATTATCAGGAAAATACGGTCTTGAGGAAAAATAATGGCGTGTGTGGATTTAAATAAATGTTTTGTCACTGCACAAGCTCATCGCTAAATGCATGATGTAATCAAGGGTTTTTCTTTGATGTGCAGTGTACCTTCCTGCAACTCAGCCTCACATAAATACAGAACTGACATGGAAACATTGTACTAGTGTTTGAACAGGCTTTGTTCTGTGGATGCAGGAGGGGTTTATGGTCTCTTGTGTGAATTCATGGAAGGAAGTCATGATGTGCTGTTGTGGCAGGCTGAAAATGCCCCTGCTTGTCTGGGTGACTCAAGGTTAGACACAGAGACACTTTAATTGTTTTAAACAGACACAGCAGCAGGTTTTATTGTTGAGGTGTGTGTGTGTGTGTGTGTGTTTGTGTGTCTTCTTGGTGAAACGAATACCTGGAAACATCTACTGTTGCAGGATCTACCATAGCAGTAGTTTTGTTTCATTGTTGGCATGTATTCATAGTCTGTGGACTGGGTTTGTCAACACAATAGCGTCACAATAGTCTGAACACCGGTGTGTAATTGAAATCAAAACAATTTGACTTCACTCACAGCTATTAAGTCAATAGCTGTGGGCCAACACTAACTTTCTTGTCTAATGATGTAGTAACAATGACTAGTGGGTGTGATTGTGGTTGGTGTGATTCCATCACTGGATAGTTTCTGGTTATAGTGAGTAATTGGCTTCTGGTTAATGTGAAACTGTAGAGAAGAAGCCATAAGAATAATTTACCATTATGTTATTTAAGCATTTGTTAGCATCACTATTTTGGCAATTCTCCGTTCGTACACCACCTTTATTGATTTTGAAACAAAGTCATCAAGATGTGGTTAAAGTATAGACCTTTAACTTTAACTTGAGAGGGTTTAATTAAATTGTTCCATCAGCTGTGTAGGAATGATGGTCATACACATTCCCTCCCTTTTCAGAGGCTCAGAAGTAAATGGACAGTTGATTGCATGTGTTCCACATTATTTCAGGACAGTAAGTACAGTAGATGCTCAATGTGAGTGTTGAGCTCTTCCTCTGTGGTCCTATCTGCTTTTCTATTTTAATATTTTTTTTACAAAACACATTCTCCATTCCAGTGGATGTGACACCATGCAGTTTATTTTAAATGAAATGAAACATATTCTGTGAGAGTGGTTCTGGTTAAAGTAATTGCAGTCAGGTTTCAAATCTACCTGCAATAACACTGCAGCTGTAAATGGCGTGTTCTGATTTGTTTTGACTTGGCTAACCTCTCATGAACTGGGATGAAGTAGCTTGTCATCAGTCCAGTATTAGCAGTGGTTTGTTTAAAATGAATAGGACTGGATTTTGGCTAAAATAACAAACCATCCCGTTCCTTAACCTTGAGTGTACATCTGCCTTTTGCCACCGTCCATGTGCCCTTCCTGATAAACACCCTGGCTCTCTTCTACAACTTTGGAAAATCTTGGAAGTCTGACCCAGGAATCATAAAAGCATCTGAGGAGCAGAAGAAAAAGGTTTGAAAAGTTGTTTGAAATTTGACTTACAATAAGTATGTAAGTATGCTCACCCTCTGCACCTAGAGCCAACTTGAGACAGGCAGACACACTGCTAAAATGTGTGCTGCCTTAACAATATTTTTGTCACCTTTTCTCAGCTATCAGACAACCTTTTCTTACTTGGAAATTTAGATGGGACACTCTCCCATACCTAAGTAAATAGCGAAAAATAAATGTTTAGGTCACAGGGACATGTGAGTTACTGGTCTAATGCTGTCTCATTTGGTAAGTTTGTGTCAATGAAATAAATCTGAGTGACAGCTTTCAACAACAAAGACATAAAACAAAACATTTGAGCGTATTGATGGAGGCAGCACTGGAACCAAAAACTCCTGTTGGTTGTGATGTAAAATTGCTTATTTCCTCTATGAACTGTGGTACAGAAGAGGGAGCAGTTTACAAAACCACACAAAGTTGTGTTTTCAGTCAGAAAAAAGCTGTCTAACAGTGAGCACATGCTTGTCAAGTGTAAACGTTTTTCCGTTTTGTTTTCTGATATGTGTGGCTCACTGCCCAGTGTCGTCGTCCCTCTGTCCCTGTCCCTCATTTCTCTTTCTAATGGACAACAGCTAGTCTGCTTACCAGGTCCCGACGGTCTGAGGCTAGTCAGCCACATCACATCAGTGGCTTCCAAGTCTTTCTTTTTCTGCAGAGGACCCCCCCACACACACACACACCCACACCTCTTGTTTTAATGTGACTCTGGTGTGAAGTAGGAGATAAGTTGTAAAAATAAGCTGATAAAAAATACGGTAGGGAGGCTTTTGTAAAATATGTTTTTTTTTCTGATATAAAAAACTCACTCAGAGATTAATTATATTGCTGATCCCATTGAGGCCTCAGCCCTAGTTCAAGGTGAATTAGCCAAAGTTCCAGTGTGAGCATTCAGCTGGAAATCCTAGATTCAGTTGTTGCACTGTCAGTCAGCCTTTTGTTGCAGAGCCAAACAGACCTCAGCGAAATGAGTTTCTCAGTTGTTGTATTTTTCTGTGAAGCCTCTGTCTGCTTTTTTCCTTTCCTTTTTTTTCAAATCATGCCCTTGATTCTTGTGTCCAGACGATCGTGGAGTTGGCAGAGACAGGCAGCCTGGATCTGAGCATATTCTGCAGCACCTGCTTGGTGAAGTCAATCTCCTTTTCTTTTCAGAAACGAAAGGATAATCTTCTTAAATTTTTGCTAAAAACATTCCCTGTGTATCTGTTTTCAGATACGGAAGCCCATCAGGTCTAAACACTGCGCCGTTTGCAATCGCTGCATTGCGAAGTTCGACCACCACTGTCCCTGGGTGGGGAACTGTGTTGGTACGTCAGCAACAACGCTGCATTTTACATGCATGTCAACAACCACAGCAACACATGCTCTTCCTAACAACCAGCTGCTTGCAGTTTTCCTCTCCACATTCACAGTTATGCTTTTTTTAAAAATTACTTTTTTTTAACAGCTCCAGATCCTGCTTTAAAAAGCAACACGTGTCCTCACTAAAGGCTCTGTTCTCAATTTAGGCTGTTTCTGATGCACATGAGAAGAGGAGCTGAGGGAGTTAAATATTATGATCTGACACGGGAAGCACTTTGTAATATCTGATTTAAATGTAAAATGAAACAACAAAAAACGTCACGGTATTTCATGAAAAAAAGAACAACAATGACCAAACCTGAATGTCATTTAGCCTTTGTTAAAGCACCATGGGCTTTGATTCACTCTGTTACCCATGCAGACACGCACAGACACACAGGTTTTGCAGCTATTCTTCGTAGGACACAACGTTGACTTCCATTATTTTGAAGAGCCTAAACAAAGGCAGTTAATGCCTAACTATTTGTCTTAGCCGCAAACTTGCGCAGTTCCTCACAAATAAGGTTCTGCCTCATTCGGACCAGGTATCCATGAGGACTACTGGTTCCGACAAGGTCAGTATTTATGCCAGAAAAAGGCCCAAACAGATAACAAAGACAACAGGTACACACACGCATATATACTAACAACAGATGTTAAGAGGAGGCTGTAGGTTTAGCTTTTCAAAAATAAAATATACACCAAAATATACCGCAATCTGTTTTTTTTTGTCCAATCCTATTCCATACCATGAGAAGACAACCTGTTTCCTGTAAAGGACTTCAACTGCGAGGTGCAATCGCAATTTTTTTATTCTTGTTGACCACTCAAAGCTGCTTTACACTACAGTTTTGCCATTCATCCATTCACTCACACTCTCATGCAGTGCATTTTTCTGTCACGCATCTTCATACAAATTCACGCACTGCCAGCACAGCTGTCAGGAGCAATGTGGGGTTAAGTGTCTTGCCCACGGTCACATTGACATGTAGACTAGCAGTCAGACCCACAACTTTACAACCTTGAAAGACAACTTGCTCTACCACTAAGCACCTGTGAGTCTCTGTGGTTGGCTGTGTCTTTTCCTTCTCCAGTTTGTGCTGGCTAAACTTTGATGTTGAACACACATTCCTAATGTTAACATGATAAACATTTAGTTTAAAGCACCACTCCTTCACCAAGCCATGAGGACAGCTTTATACATATCCAAACACCTTTTTCTGTGCTTAATAAAGCTGGAATCAGAAGTTATCCCGGATGACATAGGGGAAAGGCACGGTACACCATGGATAGATCGCCAGTCCATCGCGGCGCCACACATAGAGACAAACAAATTCACACCTAGGGGCAATTTAGGGCGTCCAATTGGCCCATCTGTTTTTATTCAAACATATTTCACAATGCAACGGCAGACAAACGGACACACTGAGCTATGACATGTTTTCCTTTTCCTATACAGGAAGTGGAAATCACCGCTACTTCATGGGTTATCTCTTCTTCCTGCTGTGCATGATCTGCTGGATGATGTACGGCTGCATCTCCTGTGAGTTAAAAAAAAGGAGGGGGGGGGGCTTTATTTTCATATATTGTAATAGTGTTTGTCTCTGATATCTTAAATCCTTTAGTTTCTCTTCCTAACTTCTTCATCTCGCCTCCCCCACCCTCAGACTGGAGGATCAACTGTTCCACCACTTATGCCAAGGATGGTTTCTGGCTCTATCTGACCCAGATCGCTACCTGCTCCCCCTGGATGTTCTGGATGTTCCTCAACAGTGTCTTCCACTTCATGTGGGTGGCCGTGCTCATCATGTGTCAGCTCTATCAGGTCTGAATTTGCTTTTCTTCCGCCACTTTGAGTCCAAGTACCTGAAGCTCGCCTTAGTCACTCTAATATGTTTAAATTTTAGTATCTTTACAACAATTAATTTTTAATTTTTCAATGTTTTTCACCTCTTTTCTTTTAAACTCTTTCAGATTGCAGCTCTAGGAATCACCACCAATGAGAGGATGAATGCTCGGAGATACAAGCACTTTAAAGTCACGGCCACGTCCATCGAAAGCCCATTCAAGTAAACGATCCTCTGAGTGTCTCAGGCTTCTATAATAACTTTAAGATTTGTCCTTTTCACAACAATCATCCTTCATTTATATTTCCTTAATTTAAATGAAAAGCCAAAATTGTTTTGGCTTTTTTAAGGCTTTTCTGAATCTTTTTGCACTCTTTTAATTCTTCTCTGAGCTCCCATCACTGTGCGTTTACATGCATGTATAAAGTCCAACTGTTTTCTTAACGTCACATAAACAAGTTAGTCCAACTAAAATCGAGCTAGTCAGTCAGGCTAAAATACCTAGACAATGAGATTCATAGTCCAATTACTCCTGCATATATGCACCGAGTCAGCCTTCATGCATGCACTGAAATTTCCTCCCCTGGTCTTTGACCCTGAAGCTCTCCTGGATCATACAGTGACAACGTGTTTCTTAGGACAAAAAAGCGATCACATAAGCCATGCTCCATCTAATTTGTATGATGATTAACATGTACAGCAGGTACGAAACATACAGAACCACAGCACGATCCATCTCACTGTTGGCTGTTTGTTTTTCTGTGATGTAAAGATCAACAGGAAACTGAATAGAAAAGAGATACAGGACTCAGCAAGTGGTCTGATTTCCTGCTTCAGTTGAGCTACGGCCACGGCTCGATTAAACTGTGCATGTAAACATACTGACGAAGCCACGTATACTAAACATTTTTTTTCCCCCACTTTACAATTTCTAAATATAATCAACCCTCTTAAGTTATAATTTTCTTCTCTTCGTTCATATATATTTTAGATACAGACAACTCTAAATAATATGTCTAATGATAAACAGTATCTGTCCATTTTCATAAAAGAGGACCTTATATAAAACTGATTATTAAACAAAATCAAACCCAGAGGTCACAACATAATCCATTTGAACCTACAGATGGAGGCAGCAACAACTTTTCTGCCATGATGTCAGATTTTTGATGTTGGTTTAAAGTGACAAATTTAATTTTCAGTCAGACTGATTTTTATCAGATTAAGCAGCAAACATATCTGGCAATATAGTGACGGTAAAGCAGGTGATAAAAGCCTTGATATATATATATATATATATATATACATATATATATATAATATATATATATGTATATGTATGTATAAAAACCTTGACTATGCCATCAGTTGTTTATGCAGAGGTGAAACTTGTAATTTACTACTACTACTCTATAATCTACTAATAATCTTCTCTCTTTTTTTCCCCCTCTCTCTGTTCTTCTGTCTCTCCCCAGCCACGGCTGCATCCGAAACCTTATTGACTTCTTCGAGATCCGCTGCTGTGGACTGATCCGGCCCGTGACGGTGGACTGGACCACACAGTACACAATAGAATACGACCAGACGTCTGGCTCAGGCTACCAGCTGGTGTAGCAGGAGGAAGAGACAGCAAACGAAGAGGGAAAGGGATGGAGGGGTGGTGTGGTTGAGCGGGAGTTGAACGTGGCTGGATGGAAGAATATTTTGGAAGGATTACCCCCCCCCCCCCCCCCCCCCCCCCCCCCCCCCCCCCCCCCCCCCCCCCCCCCACCACCCCCCCCCCCCCCACCAACTCCACTCGCCCCACACTCTCACACATGTACACGCACGCACACACACACACACACACACATGCATTCATATCAGAATGATGCTGTTCTTGAGAGCGCTCGCTTTTTTTGGACCATCCCTCCCACACCGATCAAAACACTTTTGGAGAAAAAGAAAAAAAAAATCAGCCAGGACTAGCATGCTGTTACAGGGCAACACCACGACTACACCACTCTACCTTTACTACTCACTACTACTACTACTACTTCTATTCTACTACATCAGATGTCATTACTGTACCTTCACTGCTATCCAGCCGCTCCACCTCCTCTTTTCTCCTGAGCCCTTTGGACAGTGTGTCACTGCCAGGCACAAGCGAGGGGGGAGGGGGCAAAGAGGCCAACAGACACGAAGAATTTCAAAATAAAAGCTCCTCTTGTTTTTACTGAAGATGTGACGCTGCAGAGACAGCAGCATCATGGAGTGGCAGTATCGGTTCTCCCCCCCCCGCCCCCTTTTTATCCTTATTTATGGTGTCCCTGTTGACGTGCCCTGTACGTAGTTTCTGTTTTTGATCGGTTCAGGAACTCTGCTGTTCCTGTGGTAATTACCTGTGGTGGACGTGGAAGCTAAAGTAAAGCTGTTGTTTTGTACTTTTTTATTTTTGTTTTGTTTTTTTGTTTTTTTTTAAAATATCATGATTTTTTTAAGTACCATAGAGGTAAGGGAATGTCTTTGTAAGGTCTGGATTTTGCACCGTGATAAGTTTATTGTGAAACTGATGAGGATTAGCTAACATTGTTGGACTTATCGGAGGAAAAATGTTGGTTATCGTGACAGAAGAGATCCTGCAGACAATGTGATACAGGTGTATTTATTTTAAAACTATTTATAGATTAAGTAACTATCCTCTAGCACCACCATTTTTAGATTTCACATCCTTTTAGCTGAAGAGGCTTTTTTTAATGAGAAAACATATTAAAGAAGTACCTGTAGCTGTTATACAAGGAAGCACGAGAACTCTAGGCAGGTACAACAGGTCATGTATTTATTAACAGCAGAGACAAGTGTGTGAAAGGCGGACGAGATCGTGGAGGGGAGATGGAGGAGTTTACGCAAAAGGTTCATTCCATTTGTTATTAAGTCTTAATTGTTTTGTTTGTCTTTTGTTTGCCGACAACATTGCACTGATTTTTTTTTTTTTTAATTATTAATTGTGGCAGTTATTTTTGTTTGCCGTTACTGAACAGAAGGGCCCGGCAGCTCCCATTGCTTACAGTGGGGAAGGTGAGGGGCCACCCTCCCAACTCTTCCTGTCTGGACCCTGCACAGTCAGCTCCACAGCAACAGGATGAACAGAAGTGTAAAGAATGTGCATCTGTACATAAGCAGCATATAATCTTTCTTTTTCATCAGTGTTAGTTGAAGGTGCTACTGGAGTTTGTTTGTTTTTTTTGTTTTTTTTTCTCTCTTATGAGTTGGATGAGTGGATTTGTTCCGACTAAACTAAGTGCAAAGATGAAAATGAAGTGACTGTACTCCACATGTATGACTGTAGCTTTTAGTGATGTCTGACACTGCTGTCTTATAGGCATTTTAATCCCTAATAACCCCCCCCCCCTCCCCGATTTCCACTGCATGTATGATGTTTGGGACAGCTGGGCTCTCGCTGCCTCTGACATTTCAATTTGACCACATCCTTATCACCATGGTGACAGCCCGGCAAGCCACACGTCTGTATATAGTGAATGTTAGGTATTTGCAAGTACTTTTCTGTGTTGCTTTATTTTTTTTATTTTTTGTTATCAGATTCTTTCTCTCCAATCTAGTGTGTTTTGTGGAATTTGTCTTTCAGGTGACCAGATTTCCTGTCAGGTCCTCCTGTGCAAGTGTGTAATATATTTGAATGTTTCATGCTTGTGAATTCTGTATTCATCCTCAAGTTGTTTTTTGTTTTTTTTTTGTTGGTCATATATATTGCTGGGTTTGTTATACCACTGGATGTACAAATTGTAAAGCAAAGACACTTAGAGAACTAAGGCAGAAGCCAATTTTTCTTTTCTTTTTTTTTTTTGTTTTTTTAAAAGCTGAAATGTGACCATGCAATAGTTTTAATGACAGATGGAGGTTATATTATATTAAGGCCTCCAAAACGTTTTGGGCCTCATGTTTGCATCATCAGAAGGAGACAGTTATGTCGTCATCATTCTACATTTCCCCTCCATTGGCCGCGTGAATCACTGACCGGGACGACACACGGCCGTCTGTGAGCTTCTGAGGTTTAAAAATCATAACTGGGCTGTTTTCGTTCATATCAGCAGAACATGCCTACACGAACTAGCCACTTGTGTTCTCGTCATGCCCTCTGAAGTGACAGGAGGTCAATGGTTCACTCCCAGTTCATCCATGAAAATTAATTCCAGGTCATTTTAGTCCTCTTCATGTGGGATAATAAAAGAAAGAAAAAAAAAAACGTAAGCACATAATCATCTCCAGTGCCTGTCCTCCCACCTTCAGACATCACTGTTACTCCGCTTCAGATGTAAACATACGGGCATGGTTCAGTTTTAATGGCTTTAATAATAAAATACAGTCAAATGTGAAGTAGTCTTTTTTGGGTTGTATATGGTTTTATTTGTATCACAAGCTATTATTTCTGCATTTAGACATGTAAGGTTAAAAATAAAAAAAAAATGTTAAAAGTAGCACAGATGAATTTGTCCAAGTAAGACGGTCAACCATCACTGAGCATGAACTAGAGCGCCAGCTCCTTGGCCATATCCAAATCCTTTGGGTCCGAAGTTCTTGGCGTAACATGCTGTAGAGATGTAAAGTGAAGAGAGAGAGAGAGAGAAAAGTAAAATTAGAAATTTCAGAGGCATATTTTAGCATGTGCTATACAACATTTATTTTAATCCCTAAGAAAATAAAATGAGGCTACAACATGTAAGAAAGGCACAGCATAATGATGCACAACGTCCAGTTGCTGTAGGCTGCTCATACTGTGTTCTGTCCCTGTGACCTTCAGTCACACTCACAGTTAGTAGTGACTGGGTTCCTGATTTCAAACGCCATTGAACTATCTTAGCAAGAAAAGCATGTGTCACTGATGAGTGAACTGTACCTTTTAGGAGTGTTAGCACACACACTTGAAGTGAAGCAGCTAAATGGAATGCAGCCATGATAGTTATATATGGAACTGTGCTTTTCCTTCAATGACAGGTCAAAATGTCTTACATTGCCAATACCCTGCGTGCGTGTGCGTGTGGATTTGTGGAGAACCAGTTTCTAACACTGCTGTTTGTCTCACACAACAGAATGTTTACTTTGAAAGGCCTTCTCTGCTCAGGTTGTGTCAAATTTCCACACCACCACTGTCCTTTGCCAGTTTGACAGTCCACGTCTGTCATCACATTCATGATGAGTAACAATATCCAGCTGGTGCTCAGACAGAGTCTCTGAGCATGAAACCACTGATTGATAACAGCAGCAGCAGAGTGAGTCTGGCCTGTTCTGAGTTTGCAGACTGAGAGGTAACATTCCTGCTCATCAGCACAAAGTTTTATTTTAACAAACAGCAAATGTCTCTCTGTGTGTGTGCCTGCATTTGTTTATATCTGTTTCTGTGTTGGCCAGTGTGAATGTCCCATCTGTGGCGAAGCCATCCTGCCTGATTGTGCTGATGAGTAATTGGGTCAAACTGCACATGTGGACAGGAAGCAGCTCGGTTAGTTGGACGTGGCTCCTGTCATCCAGTGTAACTAACACAGCAAATGTGAAATAACCCTCATGCAGGAACAGAGTAAGTAGAATATTCTCTCTGTGTGTGTCTTTTGTTTGGTTGAGAGTGATATGATCCCATCTACATCCCATAACGGCTTCATCTGCATACTTTCTGCTCTGGTATCAGATCACAGTACTACCCTCAACAATCACTTACGTTTACTGCAACCTGGCTAAACTAGTAAGAGCTACATGGTCATTTTGAATCACAGGTCGATTTTAACTATATATCGTTCTTTATTAACACAGATACTTTTATTTTGAAATTCTGAATATTTATCATCAAAATATTTTTATTTTATATTTCATTATGGCATATCGGAATATAATTTAAATATAACAGGAGTGGTTTTCACTTGAGTGGCCCCCTACTGGCCAGATGCTGCTTTGCATAACTTTTGTTTAGTTTAGAGAAACAATGCAAAATTATTTGCTTTATCCTTTATCTGAGAACTGGCTCTGCTGAGTAACACTATCAGCTCTGACTGAGGGAGCGTTCATTTGTCTACAGCGGCAGAGCTGAGTAGGAGCAGGAGACAAAAAAATCGTTTCATCATTTGTGTGACAGTTTTGTGTGACATGAGCCCTAAATCTCATTTGACAACAGTTTAAAAGTAACAGACAGTTATTACAATTAAAAAGTTATGCACTACAGCTTTAAGTGGAAGTCCAGCAGGTTAATATACTCATGCTGTTTGATGGTGAACTTGAACAAACATATCTACAAGTCACATAAAATGAGTCTGAAAATAATCTGGATCATATGCTGTGTTTAGTGTTGAACAGGGCTGGAACAATTAAGTAATTATTAACAGATGGATTAAATGGATACCCAACTGTTTTGATAAATGTTCCGTTTGGGTTAAATAATTGATGGTTGCTTTGCTCTTCAGTGACAGTCAACTGAATTTCTTTGCTTTGTGGATAAAACACTTGAGGACGTCGTCATTCTGAGGTCTGAGAAACACTGATCAGCGCTTGCAGTCACCAGACCTCAGGCACCGAATGAAGGAAAATCTTGTGTAATGTTTCACGCTTCCACTAGAGCTCCAGACACTTGTGGAATCAACGCCAATGTGTACTGAATCTGTTATGGCAACACGATGTGGTCCAGCACCTTGGTAAGACTCTTAAAGTAGACTTATCCTGTAAACTGTCACACATCAAACTGTACTGAAGTTCAAGGGAATCCGTCATGGTTAAAGCCTGAACCATCAATCAGCTGAGCAGTACCTGGTTTAAGATTTGGGAACACCGGGAGTCCAAACTAGCCGGATTCCACTCTCTGTGAGTCCAGAACAGCTGCATGTTGTATCAGTCTGAGCCACAGTGTTCATCATCAGAATATCATTCTGCTCAGCTCTCACTCTTCAGTTATAAAAGCAGACAGATGTTCATAACGGAGCAGTTTTTTAGACCGTCTTTGCAACTTCTGCATGGTTCATGGTTTGTCAGTCCAGATGTTGGCTGAAGCAGGTGTTTTTTGTTTTGTTTGTTTGTATTTTTTGCACTGTATTATTATTATTATTACTGGCTCTGCATTGCATGTTAGCACATATGGCACAAGTCCATCAGAAAATTAAGGCTGAGACAGAAATGTCCTGTCATCAGTGTCATGTCACCTTTGCAGTAGATTTCTCCTTCTTTCTCAGTCTGCGTAGTCGACTCCAGGCTCTTGCCACATTTTGCGCAGCGGAAACAGTTCTTATGCCATGGCTATGAAAAGAAAGCATGTTAATGAACTCAATATGATAGTAATGAGGTGTGAAAAAAAAAAGATCTTGGATTACGTGTCCCTTCCTTTTCTGTGTCCCACCAAAGCAGCTCCTACAACCAGATGACTGTTATAAATGTCTACAGTATGAAGAAAATTACAGGTTATGTTTGAGCACATGAGTGGAGCCTCAAAATAGATTGTGTCCCTTCAGGAAACACATTAAAGGTCCAATATGTAAGAATGAGCGACATCTTTTCCGCCCCAACCCTCCCTTCAAACGTACGTCGTGGAGTCACAATGACCTTCACATGCCAGAGAGGACCCTCTTTCATTCAAATTGGGCTTTATTGGCCGAGCCGATCTTTGTTTGTGTAATAACCTCCTGCAGCAAAACAGGGAACAAACATCCACTTGGGCTGCTAAAGAAACACGTCAGTCAGCGTGTTCACATGCATGTGAAAAGTCCAATTTTATGCAGACGAACACCATAAATCGGTTTTCTTCATTTCATGCTAACACGTTAGTTTGACTAAAATCGAGCCAGTCTTAGCGGACTAAAATACCTGGATAATGTGATTCATAGTCCGATTACTCCTGCAAGTATACAGTATGCTTAGTCGGACTGGAGGCTGACTTGGTGTTCTCTGCATGCACTAAAATTTGCTCCCTGGTCAAAGTATAAACTACAGTATTGTTGCTGAAAAAGGAACAAACTATGGTGTCAGGTAGAGGGAAAGCTGCCGAGAAAACCAGGTTTTGGACTGACGAAGAGTCAACAGGAAACTGCTTCAATATGCACTAGCTCATAGAGAGATACAGCACCACCTATGGAGGTGGAGTCAAATGTACGCAGCCCATAAATCGATTTTCTCCTCAGCTTGTATACTCGGACTCTGCAAGTTGTTCGACTGCCTGTCTTAGTCGGACTACGGCCTTAGCTCAATTAAATTGTGCATGTAAACGCACTGAGTGTCATACGTCAGTACAAAATGGCCGACAGTAGCTCAGTGGTAGAGCGAGTTGTCTTTCAACTCGGAGGGTGTGGGTTTGAGTCCCGGCTCCGCTAGTCTACATGTTGATGTGTCCTTGGGTAAGACACTTAACCCCATGTTGCTCAACACATGGCTGTGCTGGCAGCTTGTGGATGGGTGTGAAAGATGAGTGATAGAAAAATGTGCTCTACATAGATGCGCTGTGTGAATGGGTGTGAATGGGTGAACTGCAGTGTAAAGCAGCTTTGAGTGTTCATCAAGACTAGAGAAACGCTATATACAGTACTGTGCATAAGTCTTAGGCCACCATTAGATTTGTTGTTTTAGCAATGCTACAATGGCCATACTGTACAATTATAAACACATATGCAGTTTGAAAATAACAAACAACAAAAATGCTTCTATAATATCAAATATTTAGTGTGACCTACATTTCCCCTTGAACAATAACACAACCATGGCTCTTTAAAACCTGGAATGGAACCCTAATGTTATTGGTCAAACCTGTGTTTCTCCTACTATTTCATGCCAACAAATAGCTGCTGTGAAAAAGGTCTATTATACCTGGTTTACTCAAGACATGTTGGAGCATTACATACACATGTTGCACAAGTTCAACTCACTGACAGGTTGATCATATAGTAGAAGACTGACTTTTAGTCACATCTTTTCAATCTGAACGCCAGTGATCACAGAACTGACAGAAAAACAACAAAGCTGGTGGTGGCCTAAGACTTATGCACAGTACTGTAAATACAAACCATTTACCATTTACAAAATGGTGGCCCTAAAGTACATACAAAAGGCTTGTTCTAAAGCAAAAAAAATTTGATTTTAACTTATACAAACATACTTATTGGTAGTAAATGTAATTTCTACCAGTAAACCCTCCTACATGTTACACAGTAGACCTTTTAACAGCTTCCCAACCAATGACATCATTCTCTATAAATCAGCTCATGTCAGAATCCACATGCAGTCAGTGATGGGAAAGTGTCCACTCCCACTTTTTAAAAAATCCTCACAAGACAAATCTCCACTCATCTGTGGACGGGGCTTTATGTGTGCCAACAGGTCCCGGTTAGAGTTTAGGCCTCAAGGCTTCTTCTGCTGTAAATCTGTGTGTCAACAGCATCTACCAGAGCCAGAGCGCAAATGGAAAAGCTTCACTCAGAAAAATGGCCACACCAGACCTGCTGAGTGTGGTTCAGCTCAGTCCAGTCCCACAGTTCTAGCCCTGTGGTTTATGATGCTGACTGTGGTCCTGTGGCATTTGTGTGACCAACACAGTACCAGTTAGAGGTTTGATTTCTCGTGTTAAATTGGTATGTTGTTGTTGTTGATGATGATGTTGAAGTTGGGTTCAGTTAACTTAACTGTATTATTTAATGCTGGTATGCAGAATCCACAAATTGTCAACTTTTAGAAAATGAATCTTAAAAAATACAATATCAGGGTTAGTGCTAACTCTTTCCCTCATCTCATCTTGGGTTGGGATGTGTTTGTTTTCTAATTTTCCCTTTTCAAAAAAAAAAAAGCCTGGATAAAATTGACACACCGGAGTTTGAAGTTAACTTTTATCATTTGTTCTTTCGCAAAGCTAGTTGCAACATGATTAATATGTCGTGGTATCAAATGTCCTGCACACACATTTGATGAGTGCAATGAGGCTGAAATGAGGCGAAAATGAAAGAATGGCCAGAGGAATTTACTGTGTGTAGCTGTTGGCTGTAAAAGGCACATGGTGTAGCTGAGGCACACACCTCCCAAAGCTCAGGCTTATGTGTAAATGGCGTATTCAAATACATATACAGTACTTTAATATACTAAGGGGCTCGGGACCAAAGCCTGTTTGAAACACCTGAATTCAAAACCTTTCAAAAACAGTTGTGGCCAAATACTTTTGTCCATATAGTGCATATAGTCACATATAGTTTTATCACACATATTTAGTATTTCTTGAAAAAGGCTGGTTTGTTCATGTAAATGTGTTTCAAAAATGGCACCTAAAATAGTCGGAATATAGTATAGTATGCATAAATTGGCTATTATGAATTGGGTCATTATAACTATATCAAAAAGAAAAAGTGGCAAACCCTACTTGTTCTGTTATGGTCTGGGCACACATTACCTTCAGTATTACTGCTGTCACTAGATTGTTATTTCTGAAAGAAGCATACACCAATCTTCATCCATTATTGATAATAGCCCCATTATTAGCAACAATAAATATGTTTAAATGTAAATATATAATAAAAGAAGGCGTTTGGGCTGAACCTCTTACCTTGCCTGCCCCCATGATCTTCTCAGCTGCATAGACAGATTGCTCACACCGAGCACATTTTTCTGCGCCTCCAAACTTCTGGGCAAATTTGGACGGGTTGGGGTTGGTGGTGGGTCTGTGGGTCTGTGTCCTAGACAGAAAAAGGAGGGGAAGGTAAGGACAGTGTTTCCCCAGCAGGGAGAGAATTCAGCATGTGAATAACCAGCCAGCAGTTGTCAAATACAAATACGAAATAAGTCACTGGCAAGTCTTTTTTGTACAAAAAATATTGAAATAAAGAAGGTTCTGTGACACCAAATATTTATTAACTTACAGCTCCTGTTTAATTAGTATGCATTAGAATTTTTTCTCTCATCTCCTCACTCCCTCTGTGTGCACGTCCTCAGTTAGTGGTGGGAAAGTGAGAAGAGCACCCCGGGGCCCCAGAGTGCTGCTTATCATAGGGTGACTGCCAGTTCATGTGGCCCCTGAATGAAGGCCTTTGTGGCTGAGGACTGAGAGGAGGGTGAGCTGGAGCCTACTGGTTACATAATGAATTCTTTGATAACAGTAAGCACCTGATGTCTGGGGCAGGAATAAACATTTTCTGAGTGGAAGGGACCTTAACACCTTTTTTGGGTGCCCTCGAGGTTGCAAGTATGCCATAAAAACACTCACAGGTGCCTCACAGGTGGGTGTGGTTGCTTTTGGATTTATGAACACACATAACAATCATTTGGTTTCAATCAGCTCCAGGCTGTTCAGTCACACAACAAACCTAAGATGAAGAGTTGGACAATCTCTGTCTGTATGTGCTGGACTTTAATATTTGACATCGTGACCCTGTAGTAGTCCTAAAATGTCAACTGTTTTCAAATGGAAATTGGATTAGCAGTATAGTAAATATTTTAATGGTGTCAGATGGTTATGCTCACTCTTGTTTTCAATCTATTTAACTGAAGAATGGCTTAAAAAAAGAAAACATATTACAAAACAACATGGTGAAAATGACACAGTTTCACTTGAAAGCCAACTTGTATAAACTGTAGAACATTTTAAATTGATTCACTGGAAACACTGAGTGCATCCTTAAGAAATGCTCTTGGCGCCTTCATCTTCAGAGGAAGCTCAGGTGTCTTGGTGTAGAAAGACATATTAGAACTGGTGTACAAATCTCTTGTTGAAAGTCTTCTAACTTTATACTTTATATGGCCATGCCTCCGCTGCAAAAATAGAAAGTAAACTCTAAAATGGTGTCAACAGCAACCAAAATAATTGATAAATCCCAAAAATCTTTGCCTCAACTCCCCTGTTCAGTCAGTTTGAACCTTTAAGCATTGGGAAGTGCTACAGCGTTCCCCTGGCAACCAAAAATGTAAACAAAAAATCCTTAATTCCAAGTCCAATGTGTATTCTTAACTCTACAAAGTGACCACCAAACTTTTAATCCACAGCTGCAGTAAAGAGCAGTTTCTAAAATAATTTAAGTGTCAGTTTTACTCTCTTTGTCTTTACAATCATCTCTTAATTCCCTCTTAATTTGGCTATCTCTTATCTTAACCGTGTGGTGTTGTTTATGACTTCCTGTAAGGCAAGGCAATTGTATTTATATAGCACATTTCAACATCAAGGCATTTCAAAGTGCTTAACAATAGAAAAAAAGAGAAATACAGCAGCATTACAGATATAAAAGGCATAGTAAGACATTTAAAACATTTAAATAGAGAGGCAAAAGAAAGAGAAAAGAGCTTAAAAGACTAAAGGTTGCAGTTGCGGCTGAGATGCAGCAGATATGATGATTTCATTTCTATTTAAATGCAGTGGCAAAGAGGTAGGTTTTCAGGCTAGATTTAAAAGAATGAATTGATGTAGCAGATCTGCACTCTTCTGGGAGTTGCCCCAAATACTTCCAGGTATTTGGGGCATAAATGCTGAAAGCAGCTTCCCCATGTTTTGTCCTGGTTCTGGGGACACAGGGCAAGCCTGACCCAGATGACCTTAGTGGTCTGGATGGTTCATAGTGAGCCAACAAGTCAGAAATGTATTTTGGGCCTAATCCATTCAGTGCTTTATAGACTAACAGCAACATTTTAAAGTCAATTCTTTGGCAGACAGGAAGCCAGTGTAAGGACTTCAGAACTGGAATTAGGTGTTCCACCTTTTTGGTCTTAGTGAGAACACAGGCTGCACCGTTCTGAATTAGCTGCAGCTGTCTAACGGATTGTTTTGGGAGGCCGGTGAGAACGGCATTGCAATAGTCTAATCAACTAAAGATAAAGGCATGGACCAGTTTTTCCAGTTGTGACTGTTTTAATGTGGCCTTTAAAAGTCAGTTCAGAGTCCATGTGAACGCCAAGATTTCTTGCTTGTTGTTTTGGTTTTAACACAAGTGATTTGAGGTACATGAAGGCAAATTTCCACCTTGGTGGACAGTAAATATCTATTCCATTCCAAATCGCTGTTACAATATAAGTCAGAAGAGTTGCGATTAGATATTTTACGCGGACAGTTCAGTCATACGCTGCATGGTGTAACCATGGCTTTGAATATTTAGTTCTGTCTACCATTATCAGAAATGCAATTGTTGGCATTATGTATTCAGCATGTCAGCAAATGCCTTAACAAAGAGAGAAACAGTATATGTACAAGATAACTATTAGCAATATTTAATAGAAAATTGAATTCTTTACTTTTACTGGTAGAGGGATTGTAAGTCCAGTGTCTGGACTAACTGATGAGTTCTTAATTTGTATTACCCTATAGAGGAGTAGCTCTCACTGTCATTCATCCACTGACCGACATACTGTATATTCATCAAATTACTGACTACATATTGGTACATGCTGCTTAATACATCATTCCTTATATCCACCACACAATCAGATGCAAGCATGAAATGAATATTAACATTGATCATCTTGCAGCTTTCAAACACACAATACTGTCACACTCATCACAAAGGCATTGGCCCAGCTTACTCTTCAGGTTTGATTCCCAGCCGCTCTCCTCTGTCCATGTTGAGCGTGCCCGCCCCCTGTCCATAGCCATAGCCTTTTGGGCCATACTTCTTGCCGTAACATGACTTGCAGTAGATCTCCTTGTCATGGATAGCCAGTGTGGTGCTGTCCAAGCCCTTCCTGCAAACCACTGTGAATACACACACACATAAACAGAGTAACAAAGACATGAGTGGTTGGAAAACTGCCCAAATATTACAATTAAAAAGTCTGCTTTCAGGCAGAACAGTTACATTTTGCTTCATGACTGCCATTGAGACATTTTGCACCTGAAGTTACACTATTGTTTATCAAGGAGTTCCACTGGACTACTTGTGTTGAGATTTGTCTCTCCCTGTCTTGCAAGAGATTTAATTTAAAGTATAAGTGAGCAGATACTTGGGAAGTTGCCATTTTCCTTTATTTTTTTTTTATCTCCAGCTCTCCCTCATCCCAAATAGTTTTTGTCTTTGATGTACAGTACTGTGCATAAGTCTTAGGCCACCACCAGCTTTGTTGTTTTTATGTCAGTTCTGTGATCATTGGCGTTCAGATTGAAAAGACGTGACTAAAAGTCAGTCTTCTACTATATGATCAACCTGTCAGTGAGTTGAACTTGTGCAACATGTGTATGTAATGCTCAAACATGTCTTGAGTAAACCAGGTATAATAGACCTTTTTCACAGCAGCTATTTGTTGGCATGAAATAGTAGGAGAAACACAGGTTTGACCAATAACATTAGGGTTCCATTCCAGGTTTTAAAGAGCCATGGTTGTGTTATTGTTCAAGTGTGAATGTAGGTCACACTAAATATTTGATATTATAAAAGCATTTTTGTTGTTTGTTATTTTCAAACTGCATATGTGTTTCTCCATATTTTCAGGATATGTTCCAATAAAGTGATTGAGAAAATAATTGTACAGTATGGTCATTATAGCATTGCTAAAACAACAAATCTAATGGTGGCCTAAGACTTATGCACAGTACTGTATGTAATTTCTATTCATTTCTTGCAATTTCTTAATCACATTCCTTTTATTCCAACTACTGTATATGCTGACACAATTTAAGCCTGTTAAGTCAGAAATATTAATATTTAGAGGAAAACAAGACCTTCAGTAGGAGGACTGCATTTTCTAATTTAGATTTTTTTATCATCATAACTGTTTTTGCTGACATCTGTATATTATTTAGTCTAATCTACAACAGGATGCAGTAGCTTTTCGAACATCTATTAATGTAGGTTTGCAATAACTAAATGGAAAAACTGAAAACTGAAAGATTTTATCTGAAAACCAAATGAACCACAGCTGCTTAGAGCTGCCCACTTATTATTTGAATTCCACTCAAACTGGTCTGCACTGTGTGACCATCTGAAATTAGTTATAGATTTCACACAACTTGCTGGAAAAAAATCTTTCTGATCTTGTGGCCAATGGTTTGAAAATGAACATTTTTGAAAACCTTGTTTGAAGATTAGTACATTACACATTTACGGTAAACCAGAGACACACATACTCCGACATCATGACACAGTCTCACTCGCTCATTTTCTACTGCTTTATTCTCCACATGAGGTTCACGGGGATGCTGGTGCTAATCCCAGCTGACATAGGGTGAAAGAGTACAAAACCCCAAATCCACATGTTTTTGGACTGTGGGAGGAAAACAGAGAACCCATAGAAAACCCACACACATGGGATGGGGAGAACATGCAAACTCCATGCAGAAAGGCCCTTGTTCTGACCGGGTCGCAAACCCGGGTCTTCTTGCTGCAAAGGCAAGAGTACTGACCACTACACCAACCGTGTGTAAAACCTAAATCTTCAAATATTAATTTCAGCATCAAATACTGCTAAACGATGAATACAGGGTCATTCTGAGGCTTGATTTCAGCTCCTGAAACTTTGCTTTCTGTGGCTTCTTTCATGCACAAAAATGGAAAGTGATGAATGTCAGACAATGCTAAACTGGAGGCAACTGCCAAGGAGAGCCAAGGGCATCAACTCCTCAGTGTGAGTGTAAAACAAAGCAGTCTTTGTAACGAAGCCGCTGAAGCCGCTCTTTTGTGACTCTCATCGCTTCGGCCTTCTCTTCAGTAGTGGCTAAATGAAAGTGTCAGTATAATCCAGTTCTCTATGCGAGTTCTTCGCTGGAACATCTCCAGTGACATTTCAAGTATGGTTCAGGAACAGGACAGGCCACCCGCTCATCTAGCAGCTGACAGTAACAGTGAGCAAAATGTCAAGTTTAAGTGCTCATGAAGAACTGTGGAGAGATGACACGGAGTTCACCGGGATTTCTTCTCACTCACTCTTGTAATGTTTCAGCAATTGATCTCTCAAAAATGACCTAACATCACAAAAATTCACATTAATATAATATGAATAAATATAACATGTGGAGGCTGATGCAGAATCGGCCCTTGGCAGGTCTTAAATCAACATTATACCAGTTAAAGGTGCAATACGCATCATTCAGGCTTACAAGATGTCAGGAAAAACAAAGCTGGGTCATACAAATAGAGTCCTTGTGTCTTGAGCAGAGAGTGACTTCATAGTTCTTCTCTGTGTATTGTTATCAAGCCACAGTAGAGACTTGGTCCAGACATAATATCACATTTCAGGTTTTCATGGGCAAATGGACACTGACATATGCACGATTATGATCGCATCTGTTTTGGACGGATATGCTGGAGCTCTGTTTTGCATTTGGCTCCTATTAAACTATCCAAACTGTCAGGAGACATTGATAAGTTTAAGTGGGATTTACATATCAGCTTTCCGGATATATATATTGCAGTTTGTAAAGTTTCTCTTTGTTAGCAGTAACACATGACAAGAAAGAAACTTTTCTTCTTTCAGTGCCCAGTGCAACACCTAATCTGAGTAAAGTACAGGTCCAACTTTGGTGCATATATCATGAATGCATGTCACTAGTAGATATAGCAGAGGCAAGAATATATTTTAATCCAAGCAAAAGATAATGGCATCACTAGATCCTACGCCTCCCCCATAATGCATTGGCGGTGTAGACATAAATAAGGTTTTCAGTTATGTCTCGGCTCAAAGCCCATTATCTGAGATAAGCATGATAACATCATCTTTAGAGACCTGCTCCTCCTTCATTGAAGACATTATCCAGCTGTTTAACATGTTTATCTTTGTATGTAAAATAAATCAATAGTGTTTCACACTGACCCTTAGTTCAGATGGTACAGCTGCATCAAAACAACAAGACTTACTGCAGAGGAAACAGCACTTGTGGAAACTCTTTCCGTCACACTGCACCTCTTCAGCATGGTAAACCGTCCCACGGCACGCGGCGCATTTGTTGCCTCCACCCCAGTTCGGCATACTGTGTCCTAACAGGAGATAGAGAGGATGTGTTATTATGGCAAAGCGTTTCTTTGTCTGTTTCCCCTTTGTTTGTTCTGATATGTCCTCATCTGAACTTTGAAATCAGATCAGTTCCTTCAGTCCCATTCGCCCAGAGAGGACTGCTGTAAAACACAGAATCAATGTAATTCAACAGCAACACCCTTCTTCCTTTGTGCTTACTCATTGTTCCGCCTGGAGCATTATCCATAGTGTAGCTAAATTTATAGGAAAAGAGGAGCTCTACTGAGGCTAAGTGCCTTGTTTAAGGGCACATGATATGTAGGTTTATGAATGGAAGAAGATCAATTGTCATATTTAAAAGGTCCAGTGTCTAAGGATTAGTGACATCTAGTGGTGGTATTGCAAGCTGTCTGAGGATTCCTTAGCCCAACTCTCCCTTTCTCATACAAGAAAGGCCGTCTTTTTTATATGTTTGCATTGCAAGCTTCTCCCTCACAATGTGAAACATAAGTGCATGGCTGGTTTGTCCAGTTGGGCTTCTGTAGAAAAACTGCAGCACAAGATGACACCCTCCAAAAACCAAGATCCCTGCCTACAGTGCACATAACAGGCCTATTCAAAGCACAGACTATACAGAAGTAAATGTAGTCTTTGAGCTCAATTACAGCGTTCACTCATCTGTGCTGTGCTTCAACCGTTTTCTTGATTATTTACAAACTTGACATCATGTGCTATTGAAGAAACTAGTGGTTGAGAGCAATACCTCTTATAAATCTAATGAGAAACAGGATCATTTTTCCATATACTACCATTAAAATGAAGGTCAATTTGCAACTAGCGGAGTTGCCCATGGTGGCTAACACAAACATATCCTTATATCCTACTTTCTGGGCTTAACTTTTCAAAACCAGACAATGTCTACTTTATATTCAGTCTATGACTCTAAGGCTCCAAAAAATGTTTTTTTCATTTTACTTAAACATAAGTGCACAAGCATACTCATGTTCAGTTCGATTTTTGCTGATAATTGCTCCTAAATGTTAGACTCTGGACTTTTAAGAACGCTCCTTCTTGCTGTGTACAGTAATACTGCTGGATATCAAAGTGGAGTAGCACGCGTTTAAACTGAACAACACGGCCTCAGGATATAACTAACACTCTGACAAAAAAAGAAAAAGAAAAAGCACAATACAATGAAGGTCAGCCTAAACAATAGGGCAGACTAATACCCCGAGGAATGTTTTCGGGCACCATGCTTTTAGGGCTTTTTGTTGCCTGACAGGCCGTGGCTACAGCATATAAGCACAAACAGCAATTAGTGTGAGTAAGTATGTGCATGAAGTAACCTCTGTTGTGACACTGAGCCCACGTGACACACCCAGTCCCTCCCAACTCACATCTGCATCCGTCTGTAATTACAAATTTGCTCATTAAACACTTAGAAGCTATTCATCTTTTGGAGTTCTCCTCCCAGCCGGATTAGAGCTTAGCCAGGCTCGAAGTTGCCTCTGGTGTCTGCTGTGACAGAAGTTTACTTAAGTTTCCCCGGCGTAAAAGCCAGCAGTCACTTAAAAGCTTCACTGACACTTAAAAGCTTCTCTGACACTAAGATTTTATGTGTTCAGCGTTAAACCGGCCATTTCACTGATTAACATTTAAACTCCGGTGTCTTTCTTTGATTCTTAAGCACACCTTGATTCCTCAATATTTCCTGAATGTGGAAACTCTGGCCCTGAAAAAGCTTCTACATGTTTTTCCCCCCTGACACTTGTTACATAATCATGCATGTCACTGATAATGAAGTGCATACAGTCAATGACTTATAGGTTTAAATACTGAAGGGTTGACTGAAGCTGACCTTTAGACATCTGGGCAGCCAGTGGGACGCAGATTTATTTCGGCCAATATGTTTAACCAGTTTACTTTACCATCTGGTAAAATATAACATTTTGATGATAACAAACGACACACAAAATTGCAATCTGCATTTTCTACACAGCAGTGGACTTATTTATTTACAACAATCATGTAAAAAATAAAAATAATAATAATAATAAAAAGGTTACCTTTTTCATTTGGAAAATAGTTTAAGAGCATTTTGCTGTATTTATTACATGAGTGCAAAAAGGAATAAATGTAAGTAAAACATAAAATAGAGCGAAAATCAACCTGATTAATCGACCAAAATTACTCGGGTAACATTTGGACCAAGAGGAGGTGTTTTTGATCTTGAAATCAAGATCGATACGAGTCATTTTATAACAAAAAAGTATTGTGCACTTGCCACTATTACACGTTTAGTCTTCTTTTTTGCTTTGTTTTTTAACCTATGATAACCAGAGAGCAACTTACTGAGAGATTTAAATGCCTATCACAAGGTTCACCGCCTGACTTTACTTAACAACCGCATTGTGTCCCAATTAATGTCAAAAGTTAAAAATGGGGTGTATTTTTTTTTAGCTAAAGCTTACCATACATGCTATAAACCAGATAAAGCATTAAACATTACAATAAACCTGTTAGTTTAAGTAAACTATTCTAAAGTGTGAACCATTAGGTTTCGATACAGATATAAACAGAAGTTTTTACCTACAGGTTTTGTTTTTGTGTCCGTACGTGAGAATATTTAGCTCCAGATGAACGTGGTAACTGTCCACGGTGACTCGCACTTTACTGACCCTCAAACGTCACATTCTCCACATATTCACCGTGTGTGTGTGTGTGTGTGGGAGGAGGAACTGGGATATTGTTCTCTATGGGCGTGAACCTGAACTCAGCACCGCTGCCTTCACGTGCCGTCGGAAAAAAGCCGAGCTCTGAGCCATGAGCTGCATTCACAAACACTCGGGAAAGCAGAGAAGCGTTTGAAATTTGCTTTTTTTTAATGACAACCAATATTGGTTGGAGACTAGATTTGTTGGAGATTTAAGTTAAAGTAAAGCTGTGTTAATAAGTTGCTTGAAAAATTATAATAGACTAGGAGGTACTGAAGGTATGTTTTCGTCTTGAATAAAATTCAAATATCTTAATATTCTCTATACTGTATATGTACTTTCATGTGCGGTCATAAAAATGGAACATAAAACATATTTCACTTCAAGCATCCACATGGGAATAATGTTTTAGTGTGTTTAACTTTTAATTCAAGTATCTTTATTGGAATTAAAGGTCCAGTGTGTAAGATTCAGGTGAATTGATGTCCATATGGCAGAAATAGAATAAAAAAAATAATTATCGCTATTTACACTGTTTTTACATAAAGTACTGTGCAAAAATCTTTGTTGTTTTTAGGTTTGTCAATTTCTTTTTTTTTTGTGATCCCTGGCACTTGAATCTCAAGTGTGTCAGTGAACGTTGGCCCCATTAATTAGCAAACTTTCAGTGGAAAGACTTGAATAAAGACCATTATCACAACAGATATTTGTTGGCAATAAAATACTAAGACAAACACAGGTTTTAATAATCAATAACATTGATCCGGGAGAGCCAGGGTTGTGGTGGTGTTGTTTTCCGAAAGATTTGCTATTTTAAACCTGCACACGTTTCCCATATATTCTGGATGTTGTTCCGGTAAAGTGATTGAGAAATAATTACACTCTATGGACATAATGGAATTGATAAAACACCAAATCTAATGGCGGCAAAAGCGCATAAGCAAATATGTATACAGTGAAGTGTATGTCAGTCTCTATCTCTCAAACACTGTCCAAATTTGGAAATATTCTGCCCCCTGTTGGAATCACAATGGAATCACTGCTGTCTGGGTTACAGTTTGCCATGCAAGCAGAGAAAATTGTTTGGTTTGCGACAAAGACTGGAGCACACTGATATTGTACGAAGTAAGCGATCTAAATGTGATATTATTTCATTTAGGCAACACAAAGGAGCAGAAAATAGTTCTGTGGCTACTTGTTTGACCAAGAATCCCACTGTTAAATTGTTAGCCACCGTGACTGGATTACAGTAAAACCATGTGGGGCTCTGCTCTGCTCTGCTCTGTTGCTGCCAAAGCTCACTTTCATTATAGATGATGATCACAAGTGGGACATTTTGGACATACAGTATAATGGGGAGCAAATGAGACAGGACATTCAGAGGCACTGACACTGTCATCAGTCGGCATCCGGGACTTAATCATAAGTCGAATGCAAGTAAAAAGTTGTTGTTAACCCCGTTGCAGTCTTTTTAAGATCTTAATCTCCCAGTCTGGTTTAAACACAGCTGTTTTTATTCTTTTAGCCCTTTCAGCTGCTTTTGACACGGTAGACCACAACATCCTCCCCTCCCGCCCGGAGAATTATGTGGGCATCAGTGGAACGCCTTGCTGATTTTAGTTCATCTCTCCCACACGGAGTTCCCCATCTCCATTCAGGAGGCCTGCTTTATTCTCTTTGTATCTGCTCCCCAGGTGCTATTGTTGCCTCTTTTCATGTTTATGCTGATGATCCCCAAATCTACATGCCACTGAAAACTGATGACTAGTTCATCACCCATATTTATTATACATATTCAAGAGCTGTAGATAAAAAATGCACTATATTATGTAAATATGTATATATGTAAATTCGATTCTATTTTCTTTCCTTTTTAATTACACTGTCTATTTTTATGTTGTCTAACTTATACTGCCTATTTTATGTTGTCTATTTTGCTATTGCTCTCGCTTCTGTGACAAACAAATTTCCCCGTCTGCGGGACATTAGAGGATTTCTGATTCTGATTCTGATTCTGATAGTTGTGTACAACGCTTGTTCGACTGCTTCGCAGACATTAAAGCTTGGATGGCCCAGAACTTTCTCAGCTTTAATGATGATAAGACGTATTGTCCCAAGTGTCGCTGTGGTTCCGGATTCTCTTGTTCTGTACACAAAACCTACTGTTACAAATCTGGGTGTTAAAAAAGGATCAAAATCACTTCTTGTGGTACCAAGGTCTGTTTTTAAATCTCGACTAAGTTTTCCCGTAAGTTTTCAGTGTTTTATATTTTTATTAATCTTGTGTCTTTGTGTATTATTGGTTTTGTATTCCATTTTTATTGTTATTTTTATATTGCTTTTTTTTTAGTTTATATTATTTCATATCATGCATTGATGCGATGTATTTTATGTATTTATGTGATGTACAGCACTTTGGTCAACTGTTGTTTTCAAATGTGCTATAGAAATACGTATGGATTTGGATTGGATAAGTATGAGAGAGGTTGGAAACCTCAGCTTCATGAAAAGTACAGTAGTGGTTTTGTCTTTTCTTTCTTTTGTACCTCACCGTAGTATTTGCTCACAAACAAACAAAGGTGATAGTGCTGGAGCACAGTCACCATCTTGAGTCATATGGATGCATAATAATTGTACTACATTTTGGTCTAGTCCATCCAACTAGTTAGTAGCCACTGTCAAAGTCACGGCACAGTCCACAAGTTACACAATTTGAGATGATGAAGCAGAAATAATTTTGCGGTTATTGTTCATATTCTGGGTTAGTCGATAAATTGTATCGCTTCAGCCAAAATGAGCCTATTCCCTTTTCGGTTTTGAGAAATGCATGTTGAACATTTATTAATTCATTTATTTTTGATATAAGACATTTCGATATAAGACATGCACATGTTACAGCAGCACAAAGTCAAGAGATAGACAAGTGACCAAAAAGAAATCAATTTTTAAAATTAAGCAAAAAAAAAAACAAAAAAAAACATCCTCTTATAAAAGAATTGTGGGATGGATTATGGTTCTTTTGAGTTATAGTGGCAACACAAAATGACATGATTTATATGATGTAATGTACGTAAAAAGGGAGGGGGACTGCATTAAGTGACAGTGTATTATTTATTATTATTATTATGGATTATTTAGAAAGTTATTATTAGAGAATTAAATTTTCACACCCACAAAAAAAACTTAAGCCTGAAAATAAGTTGTCATGAAAAAAATAAATAAAAGTACTTTAAGAAGAATGATTAAAAGTGAAGCAGGAGAAGCTCTTATGTTGAATCTCCATCAAAGTAAATGTATGTAAAGTAGGTAGTAAAAGCAAATGTGACCTTTATTCAGAAAAAACTAGTTGGAGAAACATGAGAATATCCAGTGTTGGTTCTACAAATGCTTTGAATGTGAGAATTGTTTGCAGTACACAGGAACCAGATCCCACCTGAACACCTTTCTTTTTGGAGACATACATCAACTTCTGCCACGACTGGTACGTTTATCTTCCTTTTCTCCTTATGTTTATGACTCTGCTTTATCCGTACATTAGTCACTGGAGTGTTTTATTTGACACAGCAGTAGATGCGTGGCGGAACTATCTGTCTATAAAATGTTAATTGTCCCATTTGCTTAGGATTAGTGTTACAAATGCCCTGCAGTGGCCCAACACTTCTATTGGCAGCTCCCTTGGCTCACTTTTAGTGCACATATAAAAGGCTTGATTAAAATGTTTATGTCCTCTGACAGATGGTGTGTGTGCGTGTGTGTATGTGTTTTTAATTGACTCAATTACCCCGATCTGACCCAGAGATCATACTTGATGAATGTTATTCACCAATGGAATTGCACTCACTTTAAATAAGAGCCCCCCCCCCCGCCCCCCCCCGCCATTTGAGTGGTGACATATTATCTGGAATCACTTTTATCATGCTTTTTGTAATGCTGTGGCTTCATCCTGATCATCAGTTCCAGCTCATGCCCTGAGCCTTTGCAGCAACAGGAACCGGGTTACAGATAAACTGTCTCATGAAACCATATTATCATGACTTGCTTCCATCTGCTGGTCCCCACTGAGCTATTGGTGTTGAGTGTAAATTGAGGCCATTTGTAATGGATGGATCACCATCAGACTGACTGCATGCTACTGCAATAGAAACAAATCATGAAATTAAAGACTTAATATGGATTTATGAATAATTCACATACTAAATTAGGTTGCTCACCCTCATAAATCACACCGGAATAACACATCAGATAAAAAGGGATGAGCAGTGATTTGCTGCTTGCCAAATAGAGATCCCACATGTACAGTACATGGCACAGGTCTCATATTATTGTCTTTTCCATCAGCCACTGTCTCCTGTTATTAAGTAGCTGTTCATGATGTCACCAATAACAACCTGGTCTCCCTTTCTGAAGTCTCAGAATATGCAATTCGACCAGTGAAATGTTGACGATTTACAACCAAATGTTTCGAAACATCCCCTGCAAACCCGGGACATATTGGACCGCATCAGCTGTCAATGTCCACTCATATGTGCCACAATTTATTGTACCTGCTCAGCTCACTGGGAACTTCGCCAGAGCAGGTACTAAAAAAACCTGTGAGAATGTTGATGAATCTGACATTTTCAGCATGACAATCATAGGAGCCGAGCTCTTGTTATAATTTTAATATGCTGCAATAGCTAGATCTGATTCATGAGAGCAGCTTATTTTTGCCAGTTAAAATCAGTAGTATCTCATTAGCAGGAAAAATGGTGTTAAGCTGCAAAATGATCTTATAAAGTAGTGAGACTGCATGAAAACTACTCATTAATTTTTTCTATAGTTTATATTGTCAAGTTAACAACCTAAGTACAAAGCATTTATAGGTTTTATAAGGGGAGTCAGTGCAACACAGCCAATCCCATTTCTAAACATGTACATTTGTAATATTTTCTTGCATTAAAGAGCACACGTCACAGTATGCATCAGCACCATGTTTTAATTAGAGTGTGTTAAGGCCTTGCAGAAGAAAACAGGGTTGGTCCTTAAAACTACAGAAAAGAGCTAGAGTCAAGTACCAGCACCAGGTTTTACACACATCAGGAGACACAACTACTAAAAACAGCAGTGCAATTTATCATTATTTTCAGTACGATAAACATCACATGTCACTATGAATACATTATAAAAAAAAAATTGTAAATCTGTAACATTAATGTCTGTGTACCCATTGGCATGATGCACCATTACCTTTTGACCAGGATGAGTGGAAGTGAATTAGTGGTTATTAGAAGACTGTCGATACAAATCCCTGCATAACATGTCAGCCTTTAAGCAAGGCACATCAACCCCAACTGCACCAGCCAATAGCCAACTGTGGTCATAGTGGAAATTCACCAAATAAATTGGACAGCATGAATGTGATGTTGTTACAGGGGAAATAAACATAAAATGCTGTCAGCGCACTTTACTTTTGCAGGATAAATTATAGATTTTAAAAAAAGTCTTTACAGTACTTTGATATCTACTTCTAGTCAAGTCACAAGTATTCAAGTACCTGAGAACATCATCCCACTGTCACATTGTCTGTCAGTTGCCAGCAAGAGAGCTCAAGGATTTGGCATTGAAACCATAAATCACAACACTTCTCAGCACCAGCATTTCTCTTCCTGACATGTGAATCAATGCATCTGCTGCTGCGCATTAACGAGACTAGCATCTGTGTTGCTGGCTGTAAACATTTAAGGCTTTAGTGATTTTCCTCCTCACAGTAATATCTGAACTGAGTCAACCGAGGATTGACAAGCAGCTAATACATTTCCTATTATACTGTGATAAATGTGGCGAAACCAGATGGGGCTGGCAAATGACAATTACTTCCAAATCAGATGTACATTCAAATATTTAGTGCTTAAAAACGGGGTAAATGTTCAGTTACAGTCCCTGTAATCATCATATATTAGCTAAAATATAAATAGAAATTGGACTATAATACACATGTGATGGGGATTAGGTAGCTTGGTCACACCTAAGAGGGTAAATTAAATGTGGAATAATAAAAATAATTAAAAAAAAATACATTGGTGGCTGACTCCCACCACAGGAGGGCACTGTTATACTGGCAATACTGCTTCACTTACCCACTAAAATCAAGAGCCTAGCAGCAAAACTGCCAGCACACTTATGAAACCGATAACACGAGAGTTTGTTTTCTAAATGAGACACTTAACAGTTGGTTAGAATTTACAGTCAACAACAAAATGTGAGACTTTTAAAGGCCTTGGATTCACATAACCTTAAGAATAAATCCCTTAATTGATTCATTAATTAATTTACAGAAGCACCAATCGATGTTCTTTTATGCCTTTGGGACAAGCACCTGGGTGTTCAACTTGAACATCCGCACTGATTCCACCTCGTTACACGTTTAGCTGGTCGGTGGTGGGTGGCCAACATCCAGTCTTCTCTGAGCAGTGCCTCTTTTCCGGCCAGATGCTGGCACACTACTGACTACACTTCCCAGAGTTCCTGGGGTCTGGAAGAAAGCTTTGGAAGCAGACGCTGTGGTATCCTTTGGAGTTTGTGGAGTCTGTGGAGGAGGAAAAATGACGTGAGTTTGGAGAATTTCCTGACATTGTTCATCAAAACAATGAAATGCATGTTGGGGTTTTATTTAATCCCATAAGGGTATGACAATCAATTTGAGTCATTTTCATGAAATTGTAGTCCTCACATCGTGCTTTATGCTGATGGGAGGGAGCGTCCCATCCGGTGCACAAAGACCTTTAGAATGATAAATGCTTTCACATCAGAGTCTCCAAAAAAGACGCTAGATTTGTCACTGGTCGCTTTTAGTTAGTAGAGTCGGAATACTCGCTAAATTGTCAACAGTGGTTCTAACCCAGGCAGGAACGTGCTGACTCATCACAGTGTCCTCTTTCAGTCATGTTGGGTTAGGGTTAGGCTAACCCTAACCCTCATATAAGTTGAAAAGAAAAAAATAGTATTCTTTAATTACTGTTAAACCTCTAAAGAAGAACCTGTTTTGGTAATGATTTACTTGTATGTGTTTTGGCAATGAGAATTAATTAGTGAACAATTTCTGACCTTTTTTTAAAAGCCAGCGCATAGACTGTGAAGTGAAGAGAGCAGTATTTGGATTATTATTATTTGCAGTATTTGAAGAGAGGAGTATTTGTGTGAGCAAATGTTGTGTCAGTAAAGCTTTTTATAAGTATTTATATTCTATATTTTTTCCATCAAATAGACCACTTTGAGGGGAAAAGATCTTAAGTGCAAAAAAAATTGAGAGCAAATCCGTTCTGTGTAATACGTAATGTATTTTTTTGCAATAAAATTGGTATACAAAAAGTATTGTTAGGGTATTGATAGGTTTCAATACCACGTTGAAAGATTTTATTTAATAATCAGTTCTTAATCAACAGCCTCTTACCACTTGTTCTGGTGTGCTGGTGCTAACAGTCTGCCTTGGTCCTTGGGGTGAATGTGGATCGGCAGCAGTTGACACGTGTTGTCTGCTGTGTTCTGGAGTGCACGGTGACGGAAGTGGCGACCAGCTGACGTCTGATGGTGCTGCCGCCGCCATCACACTATAAGCTGCTGCCCCCACTGTAAAGTGGGTGGGTGACATCACAGCGGGAAGATTAAAGCTGACTTTAGTGTGGGCATTTGAGCCTGACTGTTGCAGACCATTGGTGACCAGGGGGTAGTGAGAAAGGGCAGCAGAAGGCACCAGGACGTAGGGCAATGCCAGAGTGGGAGGAAGTGATAGACTGGCTGGTGGTTGACCAGCAGAGAGGAGGAAGTTGAGACTGTTCAGACCTGAAGAAAACAGAACACAAGACAAGACCTTTTTATCTGGAAAATACAAGGTAATTAAACCTGACTGGGTAGTCAAAGTCACGTGACCCACTCTGAGACAGGGAGACAGAAATCAAGTGCACCCTCAGCACAGGTGTCTCAATTAACTGTGTCTCTGTTCTTTGTTTGGTTCTAATCTGAAAGCATCTAGGTCAGTATTTACTTCTAGCCTTACTTGTGTATTCAAATGTCATTGCTAATATTTTTACATTAATTAGATTGATTATGGATCATGTCATGATAGGTTTTTGCTCAGCACCCAAAGAAGATCCCAGCTCATTCATGTTTTTCATCATCTCTTTTCTTGGTGAGTCTTGTATATTTCAAGACAATGTATATTTCAAGGCATCCAATATCAAAAGAGAGATTTTCTTTTAATGTGACATTCCCATAGAGAATGTTGCTGTGTTCTTGTTTTCCTAAAGAAAAGCAAAGTGTGTTTGTAAACCACAGAATGCATCAGTGTAGACATGGATTTTGAACAGATCAACCAAAGAGTTATTACACTATTTTCAGTCTGAAGTGTCTAAAGTATCCACGATTTCTCAGAAGGAAATAAAAGAAACCTCAAAATCACACTTTTTTAGGTTACTCTTAGGGCTTTGAGAAAAAATGGTTCATCTGGGGAAGTATTTATTTTTTATTGCAAGTCAGACTTTTTTCAGTTTAAATTAAATTACTAAAATAATAATTTAATGAGAAATAATTTAAAAGACAAAAGAAATGCCAACAAGTCTGGATAGAAGTCTGGGTGTTTTTCTAGTGACATTAATTTTGACAATGTAACATTATCAATCCACTATATCTACAAACTTTAAGTTTCAGTTTTTGTATAATCCCCTGCTGGATTTTAATGATCACACAAACCTGTAACCGCAAACATTGTTTAATATTACTGAACATCTAACAGTAATGACTCCCCGTGATTGTACATGAACAGTTTTCAGGAAGCTGTAAATACCTGCACTGTTAGGCACATAGAGGTAGTGTGACGGCTGGGTGGGCTCGCTGCTCTTATTGTCACCAAGATCCATCGTTTTGGGAAGTTCTGTGAGGTGATTGATGGAGGTCCTGGTGGCGTCAGTCTGTGAACGCTCCTCTGCTTCCCTATGAGGTCCAGCTCTCACCTGGAAGGTGAAATACAAAAAATTGTCAATATTCAGATAAATAGCTGGCACTGTGTGTTAGAGGTACGCCTATTAATCAGATGGGCTCATTAATAAACTTATACTTTAGCAAATTTGACATAAAATGATCTCTAAAATCTTTTAAGTAATTTGGATTTTTGAAGACACTGTCAACTATGTCAAAAGGAACTCACCCTGTCAGACTCCTCTAACCCTGGCGTTCCTTTCTTTTTCACCACCTCCTCCTCCCTCTCTTCTCTTTCTTCCCTTTTCCTCTTTCTTCCCTCCTCAGACTCCAGTCTAGGTGACCTCTGTCCTTCATGCAGTTGGTCAGACGGGCCTAGCGACCCATAAAGCATGACCACAGAGGGCTGAGACAGGCTGGGCAGGTAAGCCAAGCAGTGCCGAGAGGAGGCTGAGGTAAGGAGGTATTCTGGGTGGGGGGATGGTGTCAGTGGGGTGGTGTGGGTGGAGGACGGAGGTAGCTGGATGTTGCTGCTGTGGGTTTGAGTCTGTTGTGCTGCACTGGGTTCATTGCTAAAAAAAAAAAGGAAAAAGAACAATGAATTAGCAAAGATTTTCACTGTTTTATTAGAATTAAAGATTTTACTTGTTTGGAAATTACAAACTTCATGATCCCATTAAAGGATTTTGTTTAAAGAACTATAGTCATTTTGGCATCCCTGCTCCTCAAGCTCTAACTTATTACTTCTCAGTTGCCACTTTGACCAAATATCTCAGGGACTGGAAGAAAGAATGTTTTTCAGATTAAGTGTCACAATGTCATCTTACTTTTAGGATTAGGAAAAACAGCCAAAACCCCATGGTTTAAAAACATAAACAGCTAAATGACAGTTGGCCTAGAGCAGCTGCTCCATTTACTTCACTGAGTCATGTTTTCTTAGTTTTTTACTGTGATGGGAGAAAGGAGACAACACACATTGATGCAGTGACGACATGTACTGTAGTCAATTTTAGCCAAATCATTTTGCTCTTGAATTCCAGTTGCCTGAAACTATGGCTCAACTGAGGAAGCATTAGTTTTGTTTTTAGGGATTTGAGTACAATGTTGTTGTTTTCAGAAGGTGTAAAGAAAATCTAGCATCCATGACTCTGGTACAGTTTTGTGAATTGTTCCCAGGCAGGAGTTAGAGTAGGGATTTAATGGATTTTTTCATCACTAGTAACCAGTTGCACTAAAAGCCGCCCTGATCTCTTGTGCTGATGTGCAGATTTCGAAGTGTCCTCCTCCTGTGGGCTACCGCTGCCCCTGGTGGATTTTTACACAGCTTCATGTGTAAAATATCCCCTTTCAACACATACTTGTGTGTCCTGTTATTACCTCCCCTGAAAAACACTTAACTGAACACAGCCTTGAGGCGGCTGTGGTTTGGATCCAAAGAGACTAACCATAGAAATAACATGTGTGCCGCTGTGTCCAACATATACAGATTCCAGGGAGACAATAACTGCTACTATCCACAGCAGTCAATTCCTGTTACAGGGAGCCAAAAGCTAAGTCCATAAGCCAGTGCAAACAATGAGTGTATAATAGTAAAACACTGAGATCTAAATACCCCCAATAGTCTCACGAAAAAAAGTGAATTTTATCCATTCGGGTGTAATTGTGTTGCCTTACACTGAAGGTAAGATAAAACCATTTCCACAAATAGCTACTGCACCATTTACCCTTGTTCCACACAGCTGAAGTGAAGTCTTTCTTGACAAGTTTTATTGATACTGTGTGTAGTAAATTTCTGGCAGTACATCTGAGATCCAGGAGAAGGTCAGGATTTTGTGTGCGTGTTCTAATATGGGCATTTTTATGAGGACCGGAAAACGTACATACCATAGAGAGTGAAGAAAAACGTGTGTGTGTGTGTGTGTGTGTGTGTGTGTGTGTGTGTACTCACTTAGAGATGTTTCCAAACTGCAGTCGACACACTACGTTGTTGCTTGTAGTCTTTCGGGAATAATCTACCGGCTGATTTGGAAAACCTGAGGTGTGAAGAAATATTTTGACTTATTAAAAAGGAATATACAAGTGCTCAACTGTAATACCCAGTTTTACTTTAAACTGTATAACTACAGATTAGCTCAACATTTTACTAACATACTAGGCAAAAAAGATGCATTAAAAAAAGGAAAGTAGAAAAATATAAAGGACACCCATGCACTTATTCAATTCCCCACCCCCGTGAGAGCACCCACCGCCCCTCCAACACTCCACAAACGTCAGTGTTTACTTTATGAACAGTTTTAATGATTGTTACATTATCAACAGTGCTGCTAGTGTTAGAGAATTAATGACATACAGCAGTCATCAGATCAGTGCAGTGGGATGAATATTCTGATGTAATAATGTTACATCCAGTGGCTGTGTGTCAATGCAAACAGCTTAATTTCTGATGTTATTTGATTAAAACACAAGTCTGTCTATGTGTGTGTGAGTGTGTGTTTGTACACAGGTAGTTATGAAACAGCTCACTGCGAGATGCAGTTATACTTGTCACTCCATGGAAGCGGGTCATGTCTAACCTCGGCTTCACTTTCGGCCATTCTGCTCTTTTCTTTCATAACCTTCCCTGAAAACTCACAAACCGGGGTGGCGCAGGAAAAGGTGTAGACTCTGAGTGGCTGGTGACGCATACATTTCTGCCATATGTGATAGAGTAAATATGCCCAAAGCTGATCATCGTAATTGATCTGGATTTTATTGCATCACTAATTGTGATCGTATAATCGCCCTGGTTCAAAATTCCTGGTTATACCCACTAAATCAAGCATAAAAGAGGCTTAAGAATCTACAGTCTTAAGTCACCACATTAACGATTACGCTCTCTTACCAGTTAGCTCTGGCTGCGGGCTGCTGGGGGCAGAATAGACCTGGCGTTGGACAGCTACAGATGTTGGCGTGATGTTGAAGGAAGCATGGCGTGCCATCTTGGCTTTTCTGAGGTTCTGGCTTATCACTGGCTGTTTGACATCAGGAGGAGCAATAGCCGCAACATTCAAAGTACTTCCTATAGATTTAAGTCACGCATGGAAACAATGACAAATGCAGTTGTGTACTTGAAAGAAAACTGCTAAAAGAACCAGATATATTATAATGGTTTATTTCTTACTGGTATTTCCAGGGTTGTTGAATTCTACAGGGCCAAGCCACTTAAAGGCTGGCTTCCTGCCTCTTTCCTCACGGACATGCACCTTCTTTATGAGGTCCAGGCTGGTCAGGACATTGGCAATGTCGTAAAGTCGCCGCACCTTAGCTGAAGATACAAGGATGCTTACTTCAAATACAGTACAACAGAGGAAACAAGGTTTCTACTGCAGATATAAAACTATATTTGTGGAGACTCTTGCTCATTTTGACATTTTGATCAAAGTCTGAACATGAAATTAAACATATAATCTTATTTATAGACGGCTCATTTGTGTTGGATTTCTTACTTTTGTACTTGCTGTGACTTGATGAGTCCTGACTGTCCTCGATGAGTATCTTTGCTGCAGCGTCCAGAGTAACAGTCAAAGATTTGGACACCAGGAACAGCATGACAAACTTCTGACTCATGATGCGCAGAGATTTGTCTTTCCTGTTGCCACCAGCTGCAAATAAAATAGGTACAGTGTCAGACCCGTAAATGAGTTTCCTGCCAAAGAAATCTACATTGTGTCACCATAGACATGCAAAATAATGTGTAATAAGTCAAGTCTACACTACTTTTACCTATTATTCAAGCTTTCCTGATAAGAAAATATCAAGATATGTATAGATGCTTTAAATTGAATAATTTAATGTGTAATATTAGTTATTAGATAAGTATAAAAACTCATTACAATACTAAGACTGTTCAAATCTTTGTTTAAGCTGGAAACTAGGGGTTTTATTGATTGTATTTTCCTTACATTAGAAAGACTGGTTAACAGCTGCTTTTTCTAAAAGGCTGACTGTTATGAGCCTGTGTTGAATGTCACACATTCGACATCAGAATCAAGATTTATCTGTGACCATCACTACAGACTAGAATTGGGCTGAGATGATATGGTTGAGGGAATGCACTGTGTGTATGAGTGACCTCACAACAATAACACATGAATGAACATGTGACGGGTTCCTATGGAAACCAGTCTTGCTTTTTTAATGTAGGTTTATGACTGAATGAGGGTTAATTTGCGGTTGAAATGAAACATAGATTTTTTTAAAATTTTACAGCATTTGACAAAGGATAAAGGTTTATAATAATTATATAACTTTATCTTTTTCCATCAATGCCACTGATGCAGTCAATGGTGAAGAATGGGAAGATGCAAGGGGAAGGAAATGAGGAAAACGGTGGGGTAAAGGTTTTGGAGTTGTATGTTGCGCATGTTTAAATCCTTAACTCAGGAATTTTATGCATCTGTTTATTACCATTGCCGGCGTCCGCTTCCCCTACATCGTCCTCGTGCCCAGGCCCAGCCCCCTGTGCCTTGGCAGCCAGCTCCATCTGGAGGTGGTAGCCCTGCTGCCGGCCTCTTCGCTGCAGATCCTCCAGCGTGGCATCCAGCTGCTGACGTCCGTGCCAGGTATAGCTGTTTTTGGCTATACGGCCAACAATTGCCAGAGACTCGAGTACATTGACGATGTCGTAGATCCGCCTCCGTTCCACTCCTGACAATGAGGGCAGGGACAGAGAAATTACCACTGACATAATTTTTTAAAACAGCACAGACATGAATTGTGTCTGATGTGTCAAAATCTGATCAATAAATCATATCACAAATGCTTCACTCAGCACATAATGTAAAAATCTGAATAGAAAGCAGGAACAGCATTATAAATAAGTCACATTGTGGGCGATTCATTTCTTTTATTATAGGAGAAGTATATCCGGTGGAGATACATCAAAAAATTGATTTTTTTCCCTTTAAAACTCTTATTGTCATCACATTGTTAGCTCTTACCCAGGCTGGTTGCCACCTCGTCCAGTGAGATCCAGATGGGGTTGTGAGGTGGGGGGTACTCGGGGTAGAGGGCCAGGAACTTTTGGCATAGTAAACCCAGACTCTTCTGCTTCCTGCTTGGCTTTTTCTCTGCATCATCCTCTTCATTCACAGCTTCAAACTGGACAGAATGTTATAAACACAGTGATAAATGATTTCCTCTTTCCATTTCAGTAGCCATTTAAAGATATTTACTGTACATTAGCCATTGACTAAGAAGCTTTGATTTGCTCCCAGTACATTAATCAAATAAGTGAAACACATGCCAGGTCAGACCCTTACATTCTTTACATATATCTTCGAGAACACATTTATAAAATAATAACACCGTTCCTAAAAAAGATATTCAGTCTGAAAGGAAATACAAATGTGTACCCCAAAGGCTCAGGGTGACTCGACTATACAAAATAATAAACAAATAATAAAGAACAAACTGGAAAGTAATTATATGCCTATTTTAGAGACCTTTTTGAAACCCTGTGGTTTCTGATGATGTATTTCTTTGGCTGCTGATTTCGCATACCTGAGAAGGGTCGTCCACCTCTGTATCCTCTATCTTTGTATCTGGACTCACTGAATTGTCCTTCTCGTTCTCTATGGGTCTGAACAGCACCTTTTTCATCTCACGGTCTCTAATGTCTGGACTCGCTGCACTGATCAGCATCTTCAGATTGGCTGTGGGTGTCCACGGCTCGGCCAGGGCTGCATGTTTGTTGGGTGTGATGTGGGCAAGGTCGGCATTGGCACCTTTTCTATTTATCAGCAATGAAGGGGCAGTGGGCTCTGCAGATTTCAGAGGTGTCGATCTTCTCCTCTCTGTGCAGATGTTTTCCTGTGTGGTTGAAAGACAAATATATTAAATATGAGGGCTTCTGAACATTACAAAGCATTGTTAGGGTTGGGTGGTCAAAAGGGTAATCGCAATGAAACCATTTGCATCAGTTGATATCAGAACAATAAATATCAAAAGTATTATTTACCTCTGCCAAGAGGTTAAGTTTTTGCATGCATTTGTATTTGAGTAGCATAATTCTAAAAAGTAAGGGACAGAATTTTAATTACATTTTCTGGGGGTGTAGGTTATAGCCCAAGTAAGAAATTAACATTAAAACTGAATCATTTTTGTTTATGGACATTTGAGAATTTTGAAATAATTTCCAATTTTGAAAAACATTGAACCAAATGGACCAAATGATTACCCCAACGATCAAATAACTGACAAAATTATGATCATAATTGTTAGTTGCAACCTAATTCTCTACTTAAAGATTGTGTTCACTTTAAGATCAGTGATGTGATTGGTTACTATGCAATGCATAAACATTACATCTACATGTATTGATCTTATATATCAATGTAACTACTGAAGAGATTTGAATAGTGTTTTAAACATATAAATTTATTAAAATGATTGTCCAGCACTACTATCTGACCACAGATATCTATCATAATCTTTACTAAGTTAGAAATGTTTACAACGACATGTAAAATCCAGTACTTTCATACAAATGCACGGTCTAATCTACTCTTTTCCCTAATCCACAAAACTTTTACATCACTTTTTGATGGACCCCCTTCCAGCCCATCTAACTTGAGATGTCATCACACTTGCATCGAAACTTGTCTGTCACCCTGTCCTCTCTGCAGCTCTTATTTACATGCATTCAAATGCAGTTACAAAGCTGAGACCAGGCAGCATAAACCAGCGTACCTTTTGTTCGGTCAGCCCTCCATCCTCCTCTGCCTCTTCTGTCCCCACCGTAAAACTTTTCCTTGGATTTGTAAGGTCCTTCAAGGCGAGACATTCAACGTCCATGAGTGAAAACTGCGGACAGACAAGGTTAATAAAAGACATACTGAGAGTTATAAAGATGATAGCAACAGTCTTTTGGAGAGATGCTTTTGTGAAGTGGAGGAAGTTTCATGTTGTGGAAAAAAACTCAGACCAGAGGCCAGACTCAATTTGGCGCAAAGAAAATCAGCTAACTAGCTCGTAGCAAGCTAACGACTGCAACTTAGCTAACAACCAGTTTCCATGTTAATAGCTTAGTTTAATGCTAACACCAGTAACTTCAATTACAGGAGACGCAGCAAGACGAGGAGTAAAGTATTAGTGTTCCACTGAAACAGACATTAACGACACGTCGTTATACGCTGTAGTGTAATATGTAGCGTCAGCGTTGTCACGGGACTGATTTTACACATTGGCTTTGGCTCAGTCAGGACAAAATACATACATATATTACACTGGATGACTGGTTTATGACTCGTTTTTAATTATCTAACATGACCAGGTCAGATGACCGACACATCACAGCTAAGTGTTAAAGCGAGCCGGAAACCGCTGGAGGGAAAAAAACATCATCATCCTCACCGTTCTCTGCTGCTGGATGAATGAAATATTACGGTATAGCTCTGTCCAGTGTAGCACACTCGTCAACAGCTAGTCCTGACCAACATAGCAATTGATTTCCTTTTTCGAAACAAGCGGGCAGCCCTTCGCGCCTCCAGTCGCCGCCGCCACCACCACCACCACTGCTTCTGTCCGGTAAGGCAGTGGGACACCCAGTTCTATCCTGAGGAAAACCTCAGTATCCCCCGCTCAAGCTTGTTTTCTGGCGCTCTCTGGCATCTGGCTTACTCCAGCCAATCAGCGCACAAGCAACCGGCTCCGTCCTACAGCTACAGCCAATCAACGTTGCTGGGCTCGGGTACGCGCCTCAACTCCTACCAATGGGTGTGAACACCGGTCACGCCTCCTGAGTCGTGTTGGCGGGGCAACCGGCGCGCTCCTTTCAACGCAGAAAACATAATACAGAGGTCTCACTCTGCTGCTATTTTCCGGTACAGAAGAAGAAACGACGGCGATGAAAGCTGTTCAAGAGTTAGTTGTTTTGGTTTCTCTAATACAATACTGGGCACAAATCAAACAAAGTGGTCAAAAATAATATTTGCTTGTGTATGTTTTTCTATTAAATTTACCCAAGCATAATGATGGGAGTAGGGTTTTTATTTTTGGCAAAAATGAATTCACTACACAAGTGTATGTGTATAATCACTTTCAAATAAATGATTTAAAATTCACAGTTTCTTATGGACTTCTTATGTACTTCAGGCAAGCGTTTTAGGAAGGCTGCCATCTTGCATTGTATTTGGTGGCATACACAGACATTTGGAGGGGCAGGGGTGAAAATTAAAAGGGCACCGACTGTGCACCACTAGTATGCTTAAGGTAGGCATGACCAAAGTGTGACCTGGGGCCAAAGACAGTCTGGCCCTCCACACATTATTTATAACTAAGCAAGTTCATGTTGTGATTTGTTGTTGTCACTTTGCCAGAAGATATGCCAGAAAGCCCTGCGATAATATTGAATGAGCTGTTGCTTTTTTATGTCACTAAAATAAAATTGTAACTCTATTGTAGGTCAATGTGATTTTATTTTTTTACCTGATGCAAGGAGCAGCTGGCCTTCATATATTTTTTGCATGACATAATCTGGCCTTCATTCGAAACCCTGGTCTGTGACTCAAGAGGGTGCGTTTGTCCAGTTCCATTAGGGCGGCTTGTTTTGTATATTTTGACGCTGAAGCTGAATGGCCTCCTTTCTGTTATGTAAAGGCTACTGTGGTTCCCTGACACACTTAGGACAGGAAGGGTGGGGGTGAGTAGTGAAGTATGGAGCCAAATCGCTGCCGAAACCCAACATATCCTGTTTCACAAATGTGTATGCAGACAGTGCACTTTGCAAATGTACTGTTCACAAACGAATGCGTTTAATTTTCAATATATAAAACTTGCACGTCAAACACGGAGGACGATAAATGGCTTGATAGATAGATAAATAAATAAATGAATATAGAAATAAGTGAATGTATAAATAAATAAATCGACAGAAGAAATGTATTTATCGATGTTTTGTTAATGGCTAACTTCATTTATTCATTTTCTGTATTTCTGTGTTGCATGCTTATAAGGTAGGGGGTTCTTTCTTTCTTTCTTTCTTTCTTTCTTTCTTTCTTTATTATTGTATTTATTTATTCATTCATTTATTTCTGTATTTATTTAGCAAGTTACCTCATCCTTCAGCCACAAATACAATATACAGTACCTGTCTCCCAGGTATAAAATATGTTTCTATCAGCCTCACATTTTTTCTCACAAATACACAAAATGCCCCATGCAAATACAAAAGAAATCACGTGACTAATGTTGTATCCAGGATTTTCCAACACTTAAAGGTAAAAATCGTGGGGATTTTTCTTCTGCACATCTACTTAGTGATTCGTGTCGCATTTATTGGTAGTTCACTCGCTCTTAGTTACAAAGCGATAATACACGGTGTTCGGATGCACTGACTCTATAGACTCACAGCCACGCATCGAGTGAGCCCTCCCTTCTCTAGAGGCGATCTGTAACACTCAGCTGAGGGCTGTTGTGGGCTTGATCCCCGCTCCCCACTCCCACGGTGACACCGCCACCGGCGTCGAGTCCCTAACTGCGCCGCGGACACCTTCGCAAGTTAATCACCAAGGCCTTTGTCTCCGCGGCTGGTGGAGACAGATGGGAGGGACGTCGACACCGATGGCGCTAACATTACCAGAACCACAGCGCGAAAGTCTGTGCTGAGAGACGGGGGTCGCTTCATGCAGCCAGTGACCCCACCCTGCATGTAAACAGAGGAGGAGGAGGAGGAGGAGAAGTCCCCCCAAATTCACCAAACATGCCGCCAAACGCTGTTCGAATCTGTACCAGTTATAATGCTATAAATGTCTTATTTAAAGTATGCATTTGCAATCAATATGACTCGACCTCCACTGCATTTTAGGTTCTCTGGCAAAACGTCAACATTTTCAGGTGTTTGCACTAAAGAAATTACACACCAACAGTTCAAATAGTCGAATAAAACGAATATTACAAGGCCCTTGTGATTTGCCAGTCACAGGGGCTGGATTGTTGATGGTGACCTTTGCATGTATGTTATAAATATGGCCACGTCGAGAGAATTGTCCAGAAAAGTTCAGAAAAGAGATCACTGCCTCGCACAAACAAAGAAAGGGATACAAAAAGATCGCAAAGGCACCGAATGTTCCTCGAGATACGGTTAGAATCATCGTTCTCATGTTTAAAGTTAAAGGAACGGTGGCTACTCTACCTGGATGGGGCAGGAAGAGGAAGCTATCGACGCCTGCCACCAGAGTCCTGAGGAGGCAGGTGGTCCAAAACCCTCGACTGACTGCAAAAGACCTGCAGCAGGACTTGGTGGCAGCAGACACTGAGGTTTTAGTTTCCATAGTAAGGCTCATACTAAACTCTGAAGGGCTCCATATCTGCACTCCAAGACAAAAACCACTACTGACCCAAAAGCACAAGAAAGGTCTGCCCCAATTTGCTCAGAACTATATAAATAAGCTAAAGAGGTTTTGGGATTCTGTTCTGTGGAGCAATAAAACAAAAGTAGAACTTTGCAGGGCCTATGGATCAGCTGTATGCCTGGAGGAGGAAGAATGAAGCATACACAGAAAATTACACCCTGTCTACAGTGAAGCATGACGGTGGCTCAGTGATGCTCTGGAGCTGCTTCACTTCCTCTGGCACTGGAAACCTGCAGCATGTGGAGGACAAGATGGATTCACACAAGTATCAGGAAATCCTGGGAGAAAATGTGACGTCTGTGATGAAGCTGAAGCTTTGGTGTCATTGGACCTTCTAACAGGACAATGATACCAGATACTTGAACCCCTTTGAAAGTCTCTGGTGGGATTTGAAAAAGGCAGTTGCAGCACACAAACACAAGAATATTAGTGACCTGGAGGCCTTTGCCCATGAGGAATGGGCTAAGATTCCTCAGGAACACTGCAAGAAACTGCTGTCTGGTGCATCACATTTGCAGCAAGTCATAACAGCAAAGGGTGATCTACTAAGTACTAAAGATGCTTGTCATGAAGGGGTTGAAGAATTTTGAAACTGCAGTATAGTCATTAAAAGAGGCATTTTGTGACATTGAATTTGGAGAAACCACTTATAATAATGCTTGTGTTTCGTGGCGGTTGAATAATTTTGATTGCAACTGAATTAAAAACTCTGTGGCTGTTTCTAGCTTCGTTGGGGGCCCGAGCAAGATGCTGTTTGGTGGCCCCTCGTTTGCCAAACTATGATGGTGAGATTCTTAACCCTTTAGATCAGTGGTGTCAAACTCATTTTAGTTCAGGGGCCACATAGAGCACAACTTGATCCCAGGTGGGCCACACCAGTAATACACTGCTCCAAAAAATAAAGGGAACACTAAAATAACACATCCTAGATCTGAATGAATGAAATATTCTTAATGAAATACTTTGTTCTTGGCATAGTTGAATGTGCACAACAACATGTGAAATTGTCAATCAGTGTTGCTTCCCATGTGGACAGTTTGATTTCACAGAAGTGTGATTGACTTGGAGTTACATTGTGTTGTTTAAGTGTTCCCTTTATTTTTTTGAGCAGTATATAATAGCATAATAACCTATAAACAACAAGAACTCCAAAATTTCCCTTTGTTTTACATTTAATGAGGTATATATATATATATTTTTACAAAACATGAACAACCTGGAATTTCTTCTCAAAAACAAGTACTATTTCAACAATAGTTACACATTTGCATTACAACTTGCAGATAACGGTGGATCTACAAAGGCACAAAACATTTAGCCACAGCTATCTGAAACTGAAGAATACAGTGTTTCACATTATGATCAGATTCCAACCACTTTGTTAATTTTTTTTTCGGGCCATACGTTTGTCATACCTGCTTTGGATGATCCATGGCTTCAAGTACTATTTCAACAATAGTTACACATTTGCATTACAACTTGCAGGTGGATCTACAAAGGCACAAAACATTTAGCCACAGCTATCTGAAACTGAAGAATACAGTGTTTCACATTATGATCAGATTCCAACCACTTTGTTAATTTTTTTTTCGGGCCATACGTTTGTCATACCTGCTTTGGATGATCCATGGAGACACCACGATCTCTTAACAGTTCATGAACAAAATAGGCTACAGCCATGATAAACCCTCATACTAAAATGAAACATCTTAAACTGAGCCACTCGAGAAAGTTGAACTGATTAAAAAAAAATATACGTATATATATGATAACACAAGGAAAACAGCAGTCGTGTATATGTCACTGAATAAAACAGATATTGAATGGTTACGTTTAAATTTTGAAAGCAAATCAAATTCTCACAACTCATTAACATCCTCACTAACAGGAATGTTCCCATCATACCCGCCTGTTGGACTCACCGCGGTCCAGTGCAGTCCAACTACTTCGACTTTACTATGCCACAAAAACACCTGCCACTTATTGCTCGTCAAGGTGGAAATTGGCCTTCGCCTCACCAGCACAAAATCATAAAAAGGAGACACAGGAGGTCATAAAAAAAACAATACACCGTTAAAATAAGATGAGAGATAGTCATAAAAACAAGAGATAGAAATAAGAGACAATTGAAAGAGACTAAGACAATAAGACTGGCACAGAAAGAGTTGAATTACATTAAAAGCTGCTTTTTTACTGCAGCTGTGGATTAAAAGCTTGGTGGACACTTGAGAATACACAGCGAGTACCAGCTCATCAGTTCAACGGCATTCAGTAAAAATGAGAAAAGACGAGACAATCCTCCCTGAGATTCACATTGTTACAGCAGTAGAGACAGTCAAGGTAGAGGGAATAAATAATAAACACGCATTTTCACATCTGGGACTGGGCAACATAGAAAAATATTCCCAGTTCTGCAAAAAAAAAAAACACGCCATAGAAGAGTATCAACATAATATATGCAGCATGAACATGATGTTTACAGTGTAAATGTTGCTGGGCTGGGATTGGGTTGAGTGGGTAAAAACCCTGGTGGTTGAGCGTTTTGGCGGGATCAGTCTGGTCTAATAGTTTTGCTTGACACAGAGCCTGATTTCAGGTGAAGAATGCAGAATGCAACATGTGTTAAAGTGTCTGTGTTCATGAAGAGCAAACTATGGTGGCAGAGTAATACCCTAAATAAATAAATCGGCCAAAAGTTATGCACGGCAGCTTTGAGTTTTATAAAACTTCATATCTATTTATCACACACGATCGAAACGGAATAGTCAGGAACCTTTCCGTTTTAGTCTCTTATGTCTCGTTATGAGATGGTCAGATTTCATAACAACATTGTCTTTCACTCAGTGCACATGCTCTTGGGTTGAGTGGGTCATCTTCCAACCGCAAAGTGGGGGGTTTGATCCCAGTCCGCTCTAGTCTACATGCAAATGAGGGCAAGACTTTTAACACTGATGTTGTCCAGCCATTGGGGGTGTCTAACTGTACTTCCTTGTACAATGCACATAAGAAAATACACTTCTAATCAGGAGCGGCAATGAAAATAATTAGAACATGAGTTCTTACACACTTCTTTTAGAGTCGGATAGTATAACCAGTGATCACTCCTTGTGAGTAGGAGTGTCAAGGTCATGATTATGATGGAGAGAGAGATAGACAGAGGCTAAAAAAAAAGACGTAATAAACCTTTTGTTAAATCCTTTCTGTATTATTATCCTTTCAGCATTTCTTGTTTGCATTATTTGCTGCCCTGCCTATTTGAGCTCACACAGCCTGTAGTGTCATTACACTCTCCATTACCCACATAAATCAAATTTGTTACAATTCTGAAGAAATGACTTGCCCAATTTCCCAACATCTACATTTTATCTATATCACAGTAGCTCACTCACTCACTCACTCACTCACTCACTCACTCACTCACTCACTCACTCACTCACTCACTCACTCACTCATCTTATACCCAAGTGCGAAAGCAGAATTACAACAAATATTCACCATGCTCAGTGTCAGAGGACGGAAATTCGTTTGCGTAAAACATTTCGTCATGTGTGCTTCTGATCGGCCCACTTACAACAGCCGTGTTTGCGACGAAAAAAAGTTGCAATGATCAGAAAAATTCTGTCTTTGTTGGAGACTGTGGCGAATAGTATATGCCTATAATATATGTTGATATATGCCTTAGGACTACAGGGCTGAGTTTATGTGCCTTGATTCTGTGGGTTTATTTTTGAGTTTTATTGTATGACCCAGACTGGATGAACGGCGGTGTGAGAAAATCAGTGTTGTGTTTAAGCACCAGATGAATACAACCTGCTTGATTTCGAGTGCTTGTTGAAGTGGGGGAATAAATTGCTGATTGGGAATGAAGTTGAAGTCTCAGTCACTTTTTGAAGTTGTAAATGAGTAATGTTGAGGTTGGGACTATACTGTGAAAGTAAGGGTGACTCCAGGGCCTGCATGTCAATGTCGTCGTCCAAATACCTATTGGGTGTGTGGACTGTATTTGTTTATATAGGACTTTTTCTAGTCTCAGTAGAAACCAAGACCTGGTCCTAATTAGGCAAAATCCAATTTCTGAGGAACTGGTTGGTTTATGGTTTACATGATTGTGTCAAACTCAAGGCTTGGGGGCCACATCCGGCCCGCCATACACCTGTTTTCGGCCCTCAAGATAATCAGTCTTTCTTGCTCCTCCACTAACACATATTAATACCATACATCAAGTTACTTTGCCTGTATAAATAAATAAATAAACAAATACACAAATTAAATGTGGACTTTGAGAACACAGAGCTGGAACCAGAGGGGCAGTTATAAGGGGACTCAACCCCCCTCAATTGTGTTTTGCTGTTTCTTTTTCTTTTTTTTTTTTGCTTATTTAGTACAGCAAATAATTGGCTAAGATACATGTGACGGCAGGCCTGTATGTGAAATACAACAGAGGAAATCAGTTCAGATGGATGGAAATTGCATTACTCTATATACTACTACACAGCCGATTGAAGGATTTTAATGGAAAATCCTTCATAAAGTATTTGCCCCATAATATTTACCACTGTTCTACAGTCATGTTCTTGGAGAGCACTGACATACTGTAAATTTAAAACTGTCACCCAATGTTGATATTTAGCCCTTTCTGAGTCTATTCCATAGGTAAATCATTGAAACTTATTTTATGGAAAAAAAAGGTATTAATTGCATCCAATAACATTTCTATTAATATTATATTATATAATATTAATTTCTGATTTTTTCCCTTATTTTGTCTATATGGTTTGTTCAGATTTTTACATTATTTCACCTCGTCTGGCCCTCTACTTGGACACACTTTCATTTGTTTCATCTATAATTGAGTTTGACTCGGTTTTAGGGCTAAGATCTGAACAGTGGTTTGGTCAAGGTTAGGGTTATGCATTAACTGTTCATGCTTGAGGTTAGTGATAACACTTTAACCTGTCCAAATGAAGATTAGATGTGCAATTGTGTGTGCGTGTGTGTGTGTGCATGTAAAATCTCAGGTGGGCAAGTTGCAACTTGTCCTTATCACTATCAGGTTGTGAGGGACTCATTTGGATGACACAACACAGCTTTGTTTACTGCTCAACTCTGATTGGGCAATCAACGGCTTGTGACGCCTCAGATACCGATCTGTCAGGCTGTTCTGTCAGGTTTGAGTGTTGTTTGCCCTTGCTTATAACAAGTGGCTGATGACCTTGAGTGGAATATCAAGTACTGGGTGTGGTGCACCGTTTAATCCACAAGAGTGCAGAGCACGCCGACATATGTCAGTCAGTAATGACAGTCGTGAAACAACTATCCTGTGTGTAAAAGCACTACTCCACAACTATTGGAATACTTTAGAACCTCATTTGCAGTAAAAGTCATGGAATCCAAAATATAAAGGGTGATGTTGAGATCAGGAACTAATATACAAGTACATGTATATTTGCTTATAAAGCTCTTTTCATATACAAAGGTAAATTATAGTATGTGTAGCAATAAAATAAAAATAAAATACAAAGTTGAAGAACATTGTTTATGTGTGTGTGTATGTATATATATATATATATATATATATATATATATATATATATATATATATATATATATATATATATATATATATATATATATATATATATATATATATATATATATATATATATATATATATATATATATATATATATTCATTTAACACTTCCCCCCCCCCCCCCACCTTTTAATCTTGTTTTAATTGTTAAATTAAATTTACCAATGGTATGTTCATTTCTCACTTACAAGTTATAATCTGTTCAGTCTTCATAGCATATTTAAATGGAAGAACAATGTCATGGATTTTAGCAGATTTTTGTTTTTGGAAAACTACCATGAGAACATAGCAATTTTGCAATGAAACAAATTACTGCCCCTTAGAGGTGACCTTTGGTAACTGCATGTTGTTGACTCAAAAAATGCCCGTCAAATATTATTTAGACGTTTTCTTTCATTTATTTTTACTAAAATAAGATGGTTATGTCAACCTGAGGTTTAGAAAAGTTAGAAAGTTTTCATCTAGAAAAGTGCAGGTTTGATACTGTACTTTCCCCATGTCTCTCCTTGATTGATGGCACACTTAGCACACCATCTTTGCTCCTAATCCACTCTGAAGCAGTTGGTGATGAACAGACAGATGATCAATAGCTCTTAGGAGCCTGTGATGATGTTTTGGTGTCCTTTTACTTCGATTCCATCACGGCTGACGCTTGATATCACCTTGAAACGGTTTAGTAATTGAAATGGGAAGGAGTCAAGACATGTTAATCACCGAATTAGGACTACAGGGCTACAGTGTCCTTGGTTATTTGAAAGTCTGAAGTTTTGTCCCCTTTGCGACTTAATATAATATTATAGTGAATATTGTAGCTATAACAGAGAATGTATTTTAAAAATGCAATGCAGTGCTTATATCTAATCAGGATATTGGCTTTAACTTGATACATGTATAAATATCTCAGAGAAGTTGTACTGCTCATGGTTTCATCATATCGGGTTAAAAGCAAAAACATAACTGTCAGCATTATTTATATGCTCAATTAAATTGTGTGAGAGCAGAAGGCAAGACAGGTATGATCATCTTTATGCTCTCTTTAAAGAGCTTCTTGCGCTCAGGAATGTTCTATAGAGCCTCCGCATCAACCAAAACCCATCATTATGTAGTCCAGATGCATTATCTATATTGTTTTTCCTTTCATCTGTTTATTTTATTGTGTTGTGATTTATGTGACATGCTGTGACTGAAGTAGGTTAAATGTGATCACAAATGTCATTATATTGTAATATTTCACTTGTCTACTGATAAGCCCGTGGCTATGACAGCGATAAGCCGACTACCCAAATATACAGGAGGACCAGGATTTCCAAGCATGCAAAAGCATATGACAAATTTATCCAGCTCAAATTGTAAAAGAATGGTTTTGGGGGCGTGAGACAAAATATTTTCAGATGGATTGGCCACCACAGTCCAGACCTTAACCCCTGCCTGGGATAAATGTTCTTATATTGCATACTCTAATTGAGAGGAATCATTTCAGAGACTCATTTCAAATCATATACCATACTCACGTCTCTAGGCACCTCCAGTTTTGTCATTTTTATCTCAGTCAAATTCTGGGATCATTGGCTATTTGGACTTGGAATGATGTGAGTGAAAGTCGGTCTTGTATGTTCGCAAAGCTGCCAATGAGTTTAACTCATGTGTATGTGCAATGTGTATGTAAATGGCCAAGCATGTCTTGAATGTCTTTCTGGTTGTGTTCCGATAAAGTGATTGTGTGTGTATCTGTTAAATATACGCTCACGGAGCTAAAAAAAAAAAAAAACTGAACGTGTTTGAGAATAGATTTAACAAAGAACAGCTCAGCTATTATAATCTATATTAGCTGTGCCAGTATTGCAAACACAATGTTCCTATGTGCCTTAAGAATTGTATGAATGTTATTGTGGTGGGGGAGGAAGGGAGGGGCTGACGTTTTGCTTCGTTTCAAAAAAAATCTGCACTCGCAATGCATGGGTGTAGACTTGGCTGTGGATAAATATTTTATTTCAAATATGTTTTAGAACAAGAAAGGACACACAGAAAACAATTAAAAACGAAACAGTGTCATTTTAAAATCTTTTTCAAAGGAAGTGGGGAAAAAAACAAACAAACCTTTTTTTCCCATGCTGTGTCCAAATATCATTTTATTTACCTGCTTACTTATCATTAAGCAAACCTCTGTGCACTCCCATTCCTAAATGGTCAGTGAATTTAATGCTTAACTTGCATTATGTTCATTTTATATGGGATCACTTATGTGAGGTCACATAAACTACTTACTGCAGAATGGGTGCACCCTAATCCCTAATCACATTATGTCATCTTTACAAATGTGAACCACACCTGTGAGCTATTGTGTAAACCGGGATTAGTGCCAGTAATGTTCTGAGTGACGCACAAAGAAAATTATCTAGGCTTAATCACAAATCATGTCTTCTAATTAGGCCTCCAAAGGGTGTGAGACACTTCATTGTTAAGGTGTGGTTGTATCACGTGTACCGTGACCCTATGATTGACATTTCCCTCCACCACAATGTCTTTTTGTGCAGTAGCCCACCATGCATACAGCTGTTTACTAACAGAAAAATTAAAATGAAATGGACATTGACTGTCTGACTCCAAACAAGTATCCCCAAACAAGGGGATCAGCATCTTAAATTTAAAGCAATAACCTAACCGCTTTATTCACTTTTGTAAACTGACTGTATTTGCTTTAGAACAGTTCTGGATCCAAGAACTATACTAAATGATGGTATACCATACAGTGAGTATTTTAAATATGTTGTGTAGCTGACGCTTGCCATAGCAGCTATGTGTTACCATGGCAATATAATTGGGACCATATTGTCACATTTGATTTCTGATTGTTTTTTTTTTTTATTATGTTTGTATAAATCTATGATGAAACTTATACAGTTGAATTCATGGTTCTGCTGTCTGTTATGACCCCAGGATCCTGTATTCCTTTTTCCTTGTATGTATGAATCTGCATGTGAGTGTGTGATGGGTTGCAGGTGTGTATGTTTGATTAAATGACGTGTGTGAGTGTCTAGGTGGATCCTGAGAGCAGATTGGTCCTGCACAGGAGGATCCAATATAAGAGGCCCGATCATCCCACCTGCAGTGGACTTCTCTTTAACCACTCTCAGCCAGACTGCCAGCAGACATTTGTGTACTTGTTCTTAATAAACCTTTAAAATGGTTTGTTTAGTGTGTTACTGCTGGTTTTGTTGGGAGTTGGAAAGAGGGAGTCTCCACACTCTAGTTGTGATCAGGTTTACCCCTAGGCCTGGTCGCAACATGACAGATCTTATTGAAGGTTTGAAGGTATTGGGGTTTAAGTTAAAATTGTCGTGAGAGGTCACTTCCTGTTTGAGTAATGTGAGACGTGAGCCAGAAGTTGCGAGTGGGAATTGAAGGAAAAGAGACCAAAGAGAACTGTCTGCTACTGGCTAGTCAGGCGAACACAGTAATTATTCTGAACGTTGACATTTGTGTACATTTTTATGTGGGGGAAAATAATCTCTGAAAAGTGACGTATGTGAAATGTGTTTTGTTGCCGAGAGAAAATAAAGTGGCTGTGGACATCAGTAAGAGACGTGATTCTTTTGACCAGAGTAGATATAGGTTGCATCCAACAGACTTAGAAGAATCATATAAACATAGGCACATTACAACATTATGAATGCGTTTTTCTCAGTCACATAAAAATGTGGGAGGCCAGTGGCTAGATGGCTGAGAGCTTATAGGCTACACAAGATAAATTGTCGCAGATAAATAGTTTAGATGGGAAATAAACTTGTTATCTGTGAGAGATGTTTTCTATTAAATATTGCCCTCAGTTTGAATGAGGGTGATACCTACCTATCATGGCTGCGTGATGGCGATTTGGTGCAATTTGGCATGAAAGTGGTCAGACAGCTGCATGTTCAGACTCACGTGTGATGTGTTTGGTGATGGAGCAAGGAGGCTTGTAGATGTGTTTGTGGAACGTAGATCTTCATCTGTTCAAGAGATTTTTTTTTTTTTTTTAGAAGGTGTAGAGTGCAGTGCATTTTGCTTCCTGTTGTAAACCCACCTAGTCTGTTTCTCTTACTGTATCAGCTGTGTGCAGTAGATGAGGTTTAGTGTAACCCAATAGGCTGCATTTTCAGTTTCAAGTTAGCAATGTCAGAGAGTGCCCTGACATGTTGCATGAAGACAACCCTACTCACTGGATGGTGAGCAGTGGTGTCTTATCACCTGCCACAGTATCTACAGGCTGTTTGGTCACTTAATTAAAAGATGACATACAGTATGAAAAATATGTACAACAGCCACCTTTTAGCTTTTAAAACAGCTGTTGGAACCCCAGTTCAAAACATTGCATAACCCTGGATGCCAGAGAAATAAGAACCCGCATTACGTTCATGCGCACACAAATTCTTCTTTCTGCTTCTTCCTTTACGGATTACCACAGCAGAGCATCTGCCTCCATCTCACCCTATCCTTAGTGTCCTCTTCTGTTACACCAGTTGTCTTCATGTTCTCCTTCACAGCATCCATGTTCAACATCCTTTGTCCAGTACATTCACTGTTCCTCCTCCAACTTGCCCACACAAATAAACATCCATAACTGTTCTGTCTATTTTATTTTGTATGAAAATATAATCACGTACTGTAGATATCCATCGATATGGCGTATGAGGAAAAGGGAGAGAAAGAAAGAGAGCGAGATAGAGTGCATTTGGTCATGTCAGTTGTCAGTGTCCTCTCCATTTACTTCCATCTACTGTACCTTTTAATGCATCTACACTGTAGGAATCTCTAATTTCTACTCTTCCAGTTGAGACCTTTTTAAGAGCGGTACTAAGGCTTTTTAGGTTTGGAAATATTCTAATGTGTAGCAGCTACAAGCTCTGTGCTTACTCTGCTGGCATCCCCTGTGTTAAGTTGCTATGAGCTGCATTATTGGGTGTTTGGCTTTGGGTGGTGCAAAAGACCAAAACACTAAAGAAAACGCAAATGAAAATGTATTTTGTGAATATACTTGCTGCGCCAATCATCGTTATCATTGAAGCCAGTGTTTCAGTTTAACATGTTAATTTTTGTCTTTTATTATACAGTGTTTCCCCACCCTGGTCCTCGGGGAAACACTGCCCTCCATGTTTTACATGCCCTGCTCCAACACACCTGAGGGTTGGGAAACACTGCCCTAATATATAAAGCATTAACAATCATTTTTGTTCACCACTTTATCTTCCTCATGAGGGTCACAGGGGAGCTAGAGCCAGTCCCAGGTGACATAAGGCGGAGGTTGGGGTACACCCTGGACAGGTCACCCGTCCATCGCAAGGCCAATATACAAACAACCATTCACACTCATACACAATTTAGTGTGTCCAATTCACCTCTGCATGGGATTCAAACCAGTGAGCTGCCAACACTGCCAGCCACCACTTTGCTGTGTGACCCCATTTTGTAAATTTGAAAATAAAATATACATATGAGAGTAATTGTCTGAAAACTATTTTGTGCAGCCATTTGGTAGATGCAAGTTTTGAATCAGTTTAAAAAGAGACGAGAGGTTTCAGATTTCCTCTGTTAAATTGTGCAGGTTGTGGCTCCGATGGTAAAGGTCCTGTAACCCTTCATCTTCATGCTTGACAGGAAAATTGTCAACAGGGCCTTATCTCGATTGAAGCAAATGCATCAAATGCAAATACATACAACAATTTTGAGATAAAGATTTGGCTGCTGAAGGCAGTAGCAGGAAATGAAAGAGAAAAATGCAGTGCTGCAACATTATGGATGCCAATTGCTTTTAAAAAGGAGAACAAACAAGATGTACTGGGGTGGAGTTGCACTTGGAGTTCCTGCTCAAACAACATATTTGGAGTGAGAACATTTTGTCTACTTTATATTTACTATTCAGTCACACTTTGTTAACTCAAAAGGTTTTTTTTTGTCCGATTTAAATTATATTTAATTCACATACCAGACTTCTGAACTAAAGTAAAGCTTTCATCAACTACAGACACCATGAGTTAACACATCAGTCAGCCTCCCATGTAAAATGAGTTACACAACTGGAACTGAAGCAACAAAACTATTCAATATCTTTGTACTTCTCACTTGTTGACAACCATCTGGGCTATATTAGTAGTCCAGTATTCAATCTTGGCAAAAACTGTTATTGTTAACCTGTTGGTCAGAATTAGGGCTGGGCGATGTAGCCTATGTAACCATTAATATTATTTTTAGAATATACCGCAAAACACAATAAGTATCTCGATATTTTGAAATCCCCTCTACATCAATGTGTAAATGTTAAATTGACATCTTGGATGCATAACACTGTCTCCACTAAAAATGTCAAATAACACCATGTAATACATGTCTCCAATAACACCAGAAAAAGTCGCTAAATTTGTCACCAGTCACTTTTTGAGAAATAGTTGCTAGAGGGGTCTGAATATTGCTAAATATAAGGACAAAGTCGCATAATTGGCAACACTGCATGTCCAAGTTTGTACTTGATGGTCGTGCTATTTACAAATAATACATCTCATATAGCCCATGCCGCGATATATTGAGTACATTTGATCGTGCACCCCCTAGTCAGTGTGTGAGCAAATCTGCGAGGGCAAAACGATAAAGCCACAATAACATTGCCCATAGCTTCAGCTAACACCAGTAAATGACAAATTGACTGTGGAAATTTCAATAGCATCAAACATCAGAGGAAGCTGTTCATATTTCCTCCAACTTTATCTTTGAGTGACTCTAACAGAGTCTGCAGAAATCAGTGTTGACCTTCCACAGTGTCTTCTCATATGATTTTGGTCACTTGATCAATGGCCTTTGTCCCATGAGCTTCTTTACTGTTGCAGGTTGAAAGTAGATTCAGATTGTTATGGTGGGAACAACAGAGAGGGCTCTAATTTCGTAGACCAGGCGGTTACCGATTTTATTAATCAGGTTTGCCATTACATACTGAGAACTGTTGCCCAGTGTAAAAAAAAGGCTTCAATGATGTAAGAAGAAGGACCAAACAAAAGCTTTCTGAGCACCAGAGGCATCAGAAGCATCTGTGTGTAAAGGACATATTGCCAAGCTTGTGGTCTGCCCCTTGTCACTAGTGATTGCTTGTGAAATATACTTGTCTTACACAATTGAATTATGATAATTGTGGCATCTAACTCTGGATTACACAAAATCAAAGATGTAAATATGTTTGATTAACCCTCTCTCAGATCCAACCGGGAGCGCAGAGGAGGAAGAGGACACCATTTTGTTTCATGAGTGATTCTATGTTTATGTTCTATCTTTAATGTGATTGAGTAAATTGTGGCCAAAAAAGTATGTATAAATGGAAACATTTAAGGACAGAGCTGTGCAGCCAGGTGGTCTCTCCTCTCCTGTGCACTCTGCTGCTCTCCTTGTTGCGTGCAACACAAAGTAGTACCCACCTGCCACAAAGAATGCACTGAATTTTATGAGATGAGAGAAGCCGAATATATACTCACTATCTGATGCTGAGGCTGTTTGTGGTTGGCTGAGAGAAATGTTTAGTCGTTAGTTTGCATCACAGTTTCAGCTGCGTTAATTAAATTCCATTACACAAGCCAACCGCCTTTGATCTGACATCAGATGTGACGGGACAGTCAATATACATATAAATGTATGTTGTGATTCAGATAGTTACATTAAATAGTGGTTGTTGTGATTATTAATTGCATTGAAATGTGCCTGACATTCTGTAAACCTGCCTGTGAGGTTTTGGCGACGTGTGCACACTGTGCGCCAGTCAGCCAAATTACCACTAGACTGGCTGTGCTTCGCCTTGCGCTGAGAGTAGATCAGGTTGGAGGTGGTGACCTTTCAGCATACCTTCAGCGCAGCCTTTTGGCACGAAATTGTCACTGTGCCAAGCTGAATCTGTCGACACCTCCCCCTTTTGCACAGCCACACCCATCTTGGTGTGCCTCGGTCTACCAAATTGCCAAATTCGCTGCACCTGGTGTTGCACCGGACGAAATTACCACTGTGTGGGCTGCGCTACGCTGCGCCACCGTGCACTGCACCACGAAATTAGAGCCCAGAATGTACTCAAAGAATTGAATTGTTCTGAGAAAGTACATGCTTTACTGTCTCAACACTAAATCACTAGAGCTCTGACCATGCATCTACTGCTTATTTTGAAAACATCTATTTGGATACAAAATTTCATTATTGAGCAGAAAATGTTAACAGATACAATAGTGGCAGAGAGGGGGTGAATTTAATAAACCAGTAATAAAATATTTTCATAAAGGATTTGTCCACAATAAAACAGTAACATACATTTGCAGGTGAGCTTTTGTCACACACTCAGAGATAATCTGTTGTCTGGAACTATAACTTTGCCTGTCTGCCGATACAGTTGCACAATGGCATTGATTCAGGAACTATGTCACTAATGTGAGCACTATATACACTCTGGTGTAAGTGACACCTGCAACTGAACAAATAACTTAAGGGAGGAGCAGATTTATACAACTTTTGGTGGAAACATTTTCTTTAACACTTGTTAGTGATGTTTATATATGTGAGATGTTTGTTCCATTCCTGACTGAATGTGTCAAATGTTTCCTTCAGTCACAACCTGGAGACACAAGGTAGAAGACAGGCAGGTTTTTAAATGGATGAAGTTGGCAGATAGTTAAATCCTTCCTCTAACTCAAGAGCGTAGGTTTAGTGAGAAGGCCGCAGTTGCACAAGTACACATATACTTTAAGTCCTATGGCAGAAAGTTGATACTTTTGTTAAATTTGAGTCACACAGCTCAACACAAAGCCACACTGATGCTTAATCTCTTATTTAATTTGTCAAATTATTACATAAAAGAAAAATTGTAATCTATAACACTGTCACTTTTGCAGCATTTGATTTCACTTTTTTAAAACATAAAAGAGACTTCTTTTTTCCCGCGAAATCAATGTTTGTTCGGTTTCACTTGGTTTTCATTGAAGGCTTCTCAGTCAGGGCAGTAGTTGTCGGAAGGCAGGAGAGGTGGTATTTGGGCCATTGTTTTCTGCTAATAATGATCGAAACAGGAAGCAAAAATGGTTTCATAATACGTGAACATGTTATTCTGAAACCCTGTCAAGCTGCACATATGAAAACAAACCACTCCCATGAACTCAAGGACATGTGCCAGACATTTGGTCAAGTATATTTCCAGATCTGATAAGTTGCCATTTGATTTGAAGTTCAGTACGCTCAAAATATTTTCAACATTTAAGAATAGGACACAGATGCTAGCAATAATGTGAAGTTTCCACTCCAGTCTTCCAGCTGAGCGATAATGTCACAAGTTGGTTGCTGGTTGGTACTATGTCAAGCATCATTCCATGTCCCTCTGTCATCTGTTAACTTCTAAATATTTAATTCTTTAATCTCACACTGCATAAATCCTGTCTCGGTCCAGAAGTGTGTTTAAGTTTTTCTCATTGTTGTTGTCTTCTCTGCACTTCTGTACTTCTTCTACAACTTCTTTTGTTTTCCAAGTCAAAACGTGAGGATGTAAATAAAAAAACGCAATAACATTTTGACATTTACAGTGACAATCTATACATAGAAGAAACTCTGTCTATTAATTGTTCAATGGATCACTTTTCAGGCCTCTGCAGGTGACTTACTAGGGGCACCAGTGTGTGCAGTGCCAACTTTGACAGTTTCTGGATGAGAAATGCAAGAGATATCAGTACAAATCACTAAAAGCACTGCTTCCAACCCATCTCACAAAAGCCAAATTTGGAAAGTCCTTCTCTGCACTGGAGGCAGGACACAGACCTTTAAATGAGACAAAGTTACACATTTATATGCACACAAACACACATTTTTGCACAGGTACTGCTGCGGTGGCTACACATCAGTGTAGTGGCTAGCAAGGTTTACAGCAAAAAAAAATACCTGGGTTTGCGTCCCATTCCGACTTTTGGAGTTTGTATTTTCTCCCGGTATGTGCATGGGTTTTCTCTTGTTTCTCCTCCTCTTCTTTTCTCTTTTTCCTGAACTGGACACCTGATGGCTCTGACCTCTTCTTATCCATTTGTTTATTTGACACTCAGGAATCAGCACATTACCCATCCCCCAACACCGTCAACCAAGAGTTGGCTAAACCAATTCACCTCGTTTTATAATGTATTTCACTATTAACCAAACCAAACAAAAAATAACATATGTGAAACTATGGGCTTTTATTCACAGTATTATTATGACTGAAATGTGTTTTATGTGGAAGGAATTTGTCATGTGTTCTATTAGTTGTGCACTATTATATGAATCCCCTGCTGCCCCAGTAGGTGAGTTGCGGGCGCTCATGCTGCCCATATGAGAAACTGCCACTGGGCTGACAGAAGTTAATTGGGCAAAAACAGTAAATTATAGGCGTGATCATAAGGTGAACATTGAAACAGATAATTAGAACAGGTAATTATAACATTCTGTTGTAATTGCCTTTCAGTGTTTTGTATTTGTTTTTTTAAACCATAACACAACCTGCACAACCAGACTGGGCCAAAATTAATTGGGTCTTGATTGGGTCAAGAGAATATAAGGCACACAAATCAGATAGTATGTAGGACAACAGCTCCACAAGGAGAGAAGAGACAAGTTCATCCAGAGCTGCACAGTGAACTGAACCACACAGAGACAACATGAAAGCTGTTGCAGCCTTTTTGGTGGTGCTGTACCTGGCTGTAGGTCAAGGTAAGTCTCTGTCATATTTTTTTTCCTCATGAAAATATATATATACAAATAATGGTTAAATTACTCTTTCTTGGAGAGGAAATTCTTTCCAGTCACATAAACATTTGTCTTCACAGCGTGGGACTGCACGGAGGGTCCGAGGCTGTACAATATCAAACAGATTGATGCTGGAAGTGGATTAGTGATTGGAGTATCACAGTACAGACGGGCATATCTCCTGCATGGAAGCTACTGGTACACTATGGGCTCTCTAAGCCTCATGCATGCCACTGTGGGAAAAGCAGGAATGTGGGCAGTTGACTACAGCAACAAAGTGTACAAAATGGTAGCTGGAAATTGGAAGGAAGCCTATGGTAATTATTATCTTTCTTTTTTACACATGATAAAAAATGCATTATTTACAAGCGTACTTGGTCACTATCACACATATTTTGTTTTGTTTACTACATATCCATATATAGTGCTGGTGCTTGTAACATACACTGTTCACACAGAGCACTGTTGGAGGTACTTGATAACTAAATGACCTTCACCTTCAGTACATATTGTGCTTGTCTACAGGGATCTCTCTGCTACAGGTGGATGCTGGTGGTCCTGGTCATGTTGTTGGAATAACACCCAAGGATTATTATTCATACTGCCTGAGAGACTATTTGGCTTCTGACTATTATGGAAAGGGTTCAATGGCCTGGACTGGACTTTCATTGCGATTGCATTACATCAGCTGTGGGAAGTCTGGATGCTGGGGAGTTGACAAATATAACAAGACCTACGCAACAGAGGTTGGCCATTAAATCATCATTCAAATCTTTAATTCCACTAACAATATTTACTCTCATGTCAACTTTCACATATATTCTTGTTTTCAATGACAGATACCCTCCTCAAAAACCTGCACACCTTCTAAATGGACACTTGTTTCTGGCCCAAAAATGTCAATGATTGAAGTGTCAAGTGATGGAAGTGTGTTTGGATTGTCAACAGATGGCAAAGTGTGGCAAAGGTAAGCCAGTAGTCCTTCAACAAAAATATCTCATTATTCTAAACCATCTGTTGGTCTTTAAGAATGTTGCATTTCATGTTAACTTAAAGCGACACAATGTAGTTTTTGCTCTCGGTATCCCCCTAAAGTTGGAAAACAGTATTGTCTGTTTGCAACATTTATGTGCTAACTATCATGTGCATTTCTTGACAAACCAACGATACATAAACAAGTGTGTTATCCATAACTAGCAGCTGGGGGGGAAAAAAACGCTCCACTCCGTGAATAACTTTTAATTCCAAAAAGCAAACTCAACAGCACTATGGTTAGTTTGTAACTAAATATGTTAGTTTGTTACTAGTCCAATAGTGGAGCCAGGTCATTGTCATTCTAACATCCCTCAGCATCTCTCAGGCGAGTGAAAGCAGGACCAATATTCACCCTTGTCCACCATCTTATCCTATCACTCTCTGACTTTTTTTTTGACTCCTCGGACAAAATCTTCACTCTTTGGTATCTGTGCTGTGTCTTCCAATTCCAATGAAAGAACAACTCCCATATCTTTCACCCCCAAACCTACACTAGGTTTGCTTGCTCGGAGCACTGTGACATATGCAGGTGATGGAGACTCTCTCACACTCTGACAAGGGGGCTAATCGACATTATTTGTAGATTGAAGTACTACATGTTGTCGCTTTAATGTTAATTATTGTAACTTACACCCCAATCCAAGAGGAAAACAAATCCCAGTGTTTTTATTTATTTATTTAATTTTACCACAGAATGCGTAGCATTTACTCCCCTGTTAAATAACTCTGCAATGCATGCAGGTTTTGAGTGGCATCGGCTGCAAATACTATGATGCATAAGTGTAAGTGTTGATGTTTGCAGTAATCCTTATCTTTTAAAACTTGAGACAGTGTTTGATATTATTTATTTGTGTATCAGATCATCTAGATGATTTTCAGAGAGATGAAAGTAAAGGTGCAAAACAATAAACACCATAACTCCCAGTTATTTCAGAACAACAGCTGACAATGGGAATGGTGTGAATTGCTTTTTTGTAGTGGCCTCACTCTGGTTTACAAATCCTGCCTATATAAACTAATTTTAATGTTGAAGAGGCTGTAAAGGGCACAGAATAGAAATCACAAGTCAGCATGTGATGAAATTACAGTATGTATTACCTCTGATTATAGAACTAAGCTATTTATTCAAACATTTCCTTAAAGACAATCTAATAATATCTGTGACTTCTCCCTGAACAGAACTGGTTTCACTGCATCTTCGAAAACAGGCACAAAATGGGAGGAAGTCCCAATGTGCATGCCCATCAGTCATTTGACCTACGACCTGCACCATCTTTGGGTTGTGACCAAGACTGGTTGGCTTTTGAAGTGCACACACTAAAGTCAACAGTGTATCCAAGCTGCAATGCCTTCAAAGCTCTGGTGTAACTTCAATCATTAATCTTCATTTTTATAATATATTGTGATTCTCTTCTAAATGATTAAATATTAGCTCACAATATTTCTGATCAGCATTTACTTCATAAAAGTAAAAATTTGTGAGGACAATATTGTTAACTGAAATCAAGCAAATAATTAGTTCTCATGAACTATCAAAAAGAAAATGTGTGACTGGGCTGAATGGATAAAAATTACTAGCTTGCATAACTTCCTTCCTGTTGCTGTACTTTCTTCTACTTTAATAAATGATAATGGAAGCAATTTAACATTCAGATTTCTGTCATGTTGTATCTGGTTCTTCTAAACAATAAGTACAAAAGAAGTGCAACTTTGTTCAATACTTTCAACATTCACCATAATTGTCCTAATTATAAATTAATGTTCAAACCAGGGAATATAATTAAGATTGATAATAGAAGCATTTTCAATAAATGTGTCATTTTGAGTCAGTAGTGTAGATATCAGTGTGTTACTGCATGATGAGTTTATAGTTTACCTATCTTTAAAGCCAGTCTGAGCTTTTAAAGACAAGGAACCGTAAAAAAGGAAAATCCACTTAATAACAGAGCGCTATGACTCTTTATGGAAAACTATTTATCAAAAAGTGCCACTTTACCAAAATGGGACTCAGACTTTAGCTGACAAGCTTAATTGTGTTTTGTAGCCATTTAGAAATACAATGTGATACTTGCAAAACAGCCAAAAAAGATGGAAAAAGTGATACAAGTAATGCTGTTTGAGAAGGTTCCACAATTAGCAGGTTAACAGGTGAATTTATCGAGATGGGAGCAATAGAAGCATTCACTTAAGGATTGGTTCAGGGGTAACCTGGCTAATACCAGACTTGATCTCAGTCTCATTTGGGACTGAATATGAGTCTGAAAAGGATGCAGTCATCTAGTTAAAAAACCTCAGGAACTTTGGAGGGGCGGGGCTGTGTGGAACACATCATGCAGCTGTATCTGTGTTGTGAATGTAGCGACTTTGTTGCTATATTTAGTGAGTATTCAGACCCTCTCTCAACTCCTTTTCAAAAAGCGACTGGCGACAAATCTAGCGTCCTTTTCTTGTGTTATTTGAGACTTTTGGAGATACTGACATGAAAGCATGTGTCGTTCTGACGCAACTCACAGTGATGTCGGTAAAAACTATTCTGATGCTCAATTTTCACTCCCGCCATCTTGCTGAAGCACCTTTACAATCCCCTCCACAGGTTTTGTAATTGTTTTATAGTTTATTCTTGTTTATTAACATGAAACTGGTTTTGAGAAACAAACACAATCATGCGATCTACCGGTGTATTAAATGTTTTGACTCTACGCCATCAGTGACACTCAAGAACTTTGAGGTGCGGTGGAAATCCAAACTACACAGACTACCAGGATCTTTTTTACCCTGGTAATAAAAGTCCCTGGTAATTTTGGTGGAAATGGTGTATATTTTTACTGGATAACAGCCTGCAGTTTTCAACAAGCTCCTCCATATTTGATGACCTTCTGACATGGACCTTCGTCTTCAGTTCACCCCAAAGATTTTCAATTTAAGTCAGGACTTAAAGGCCAGTCAATAATGTTCACTTTGTTCTCCTTGAGGTAGTTCTTCAGCAGGAGCGGTGTATGTTTTGGGTCGTTGTCGTGTTGGAAGACAAAGTGAAGACCCAGTTTTGCTGCTGACTGCTTCAGGTTTTCTTTCAAAATCTTCACATATCCTTCTTTGTTCATGATACCTTGACAAGATTCCCAGTTCCAGACTCACTGAAGCATCCCCACAGCATAATACTCGCACCACCATGTTTCACTGTAGGGATGGTGTTCTATGGGTGATACGCCTCTCCATTCTTTCTCCAAACATAAGCAATGTCTCTATGGACAAAGAGCTCTAGTTTCATCTCATCTGACCAAATGGCATGCTTCCAGTATGAATAGGTTTCTCCAGATTGTTCTTAGCATAACTCAGTGTGGCTTAAAGGTGTCTCTTTTGCAGAAGTGGAGTTCTTCTTAGTCTGCAACCCCATACTCCATTTCTGTGCAGAGCTCTAGTAACTGTCTTATTTGAGTCTACAATTCTTGACTTAGCTAAGTCATTCACTAGTGTCTTGGCAGTTGTTCTGGGGTCTTTAGACCCATCATAGTCTTTGAAATTGTTTGCTTCCTACCTCTGCCGGGCTTGTTCTCTATTGTTCTTGACAATGCTTCTCACTCGTGTTCTTGACACTTGGAAACGCTGTGATAACTTTGTATACCCCTTTCCTGCTTAGTGAGTATCAACAATTCTTTTTCTGAAGTCTAAACTGATTTAATTTGTTTTTGGGATGATGCTTTTTCAAGTGACTGCTCAAACCCTTACTGAAGATTTTTATACTGTGTCTAAACTGGGTAGAGGAGATGGTCAGGGAGTTATGGACATACTCCACCCACAGAAGGCCTGCCAGACTTTCGGGTATACCATGGAGCCAGAAAACGTGGGAGATCAGAAGGTCAGCTGTCTCAAGGGCCAAGGGGAGTTTAGGGAATGGAATGATGTGTACACATTTTGAAAACCTGTTGATGGTGGTGAGAATGACTGTATGTCCATTGGAAGAGGGGGAGACCAGTGACAAAATCTACAGCAACATGAGACCAGGGGCGGCTAGGGATGGGTAAGGGACGGCGGAGACCAGCTGGGGACAAAGTGCGAAGCCTTCCCTTGGGTACAGATGGTACAGGCAGTGTCAAACTCCTGCACCTCCCCAGCCATGGAAAGCCACCAGAACCACTGCTGGAGAAAGTGGAGGGATGACAGGCCAGCGTGGATGAATGTCACCATTGGAGAACCTGGGAGCAAAGATACGTTATGGGGGCTGGAGCCAGGATTCGGTTCTGTCCGCTGGGCCTCACGAACGACTCCTTTAGTGTCCCAGGGAGTGGCACAGACAAGACAAGTGGGCAAGGTGGGCAGGTCTTTATGTGAAATTGAAGTGGCCCAGGAACAGGGACCAGCGGACATAATGGGAGTTGAGCCTCTTGGCTGTGCGGAGGTAGGATAGGTATTTGTGGTCAGTCCAACCGAACAACGGCTGCTTAGCTTCTCAGCCAATGTTTCTGCTCCTGCAAGGCAGTCACCACAGCCACCAGTTCAAGGTTGCTAATTGGATGGGTGGCATGAGTGCAGTCTAAATTATAGGTGTGATCATAAGGTGAACATTAAAACAGATCATTAGAATCTGTAGCAGTAATTATAACATTCTGTTGTAATTACCTTGCAATGTTTTGTATTTGTTTTTTTAAATCATAAGACAACCTGCAGAACCAGACTGGGCCAAAATTAAGATTGGGCCAGGAGAATATAAAGCACACAAATCAGATAGTATGTAGGACAACAGCTCCACAAGGAGAGAAGAGACAAGTTCATCCAGAGCTGCACAGTGAACTGAACCACACAGAGACAACATGAAAGCTGTTACAGCCTTTTTGGTGGTGCTGTACCTGGCTGTAGGTCAAGGTAAGTCTCTGTCATATTTTTTTTCTCATGAAAATATATATATAAAAATAAAGGTTAAATTACTCTTTCTTGGAGAGGAAATTCTTTCCAGTCACATAAACATTTGTCTTCACAGCGTGGGACTGCACGGAGGGTCCGAGGCTGTACAATATCAAACAGATTGATGCTGGAAGTGGATTAGTGATTGCAGTATCACAGTACAGACGGGCATATCTCCTGCATGGAAGCTACTGGTACACTATGGGCTCTCTAAGCCTCATGCATGCCACTGTGGGAAAAGCAGGAATGTGGGCAGTTGACTACAGCAACAAAGTGTACAAAATGGTAGCTGGAAATTGGCAGGAAGCCTATGGTAATTATTATCTTTCTTTTTTACACATGATAAAAAATGCATTATTTACAAGCGTACTTGGTCACTATCACACATATTTTGTTTTGTTTACTACATATCCATATATAGTGCTGGTGCTTGTAACATACGCTGTTCACACAGAGCACTGTTGGAGGTACTTGATAACTAAATGACCTTCACCTTCAGTACATATTGTGCTTGTCTACAGGGATCTCTCTGCTACAGGTGGATGCTGGTGGTCCTGGTCATGTTGTTGGAATAACACCCAAGGATTATTATTCATACTGCCTGAGAGACTATTTGGCTTGTGACTATTATGGAAAGGGTTCAATGGCCTGGACTGGACTTTCATTGCGATTGCATTACATCAGCTGTGGGAAGTCTGGATGCTGGGGAGTCGACAAAAATAACCAGATCCACGTAACACAGGTTGGCCATTAAATCATCGTTCAAATCTTTAATTCCATTAATAATATTTACTCTCATGTCAATTTTCACATATATTCTTGCTTTCAATGACAGATACCCTCCTCAAAAACCTGCACACCTTCTACATGGACACTTGTTTCTGGCCCAAAAATGTCCATGATTGAAGTGTCAAGTGATGGAAGTGTGTTTGGATTGTCAACAGATGGCAAAGTGTGGCAAAGGTAAGCCAGTAGTCCTTCAACAAAAATATCTCATTATTTTAAACCATCTGTTGGTCTTTAAGAATGTTGTATTTCATGTTAACTTAAAGTGACACAATGTAGTTTTTGCTCTCGGTATCCCCCTAAAGTTGGAAAACAGTATTGTCTGTTTGCAACATTTATGTGCTAACTAACGTGCATTTCTTGACAAACCAACGATACCGGAAAACTAGCCATGTCTTCAACAAGTGTGTTATCCATAACTAGCAGCTAGGGGGGAAAAAAACGCTCCACTCCGTGAATAACTTTTAATTCCAAAAAGCAAACTCAAAAGCACTATGTTTAGTTTGTAACTAAACATGTTAGTTTGTTACTAGTCCAACAGTGGAGCCAGGTCATTGTCATTCTAACATCCCTCAGCATCTCTCAGGCGAGTGAAAGCAGGACCAATATTCACCCTTGTCCACCATCTTATCCTATCACTCTCTGACTTTTTTTTTGACTCCTCGGACAAAATCTTCACTCTTTGGTATCTGTGCTGTGTCTTCCAATTCCAATGAAAGAACAACTCCCATATCTTTCACCCCCAAACCTACACTAGGTTTGCTTGCTCGGAGCACTGTGACATATGCAGGTGATGGAGACTCTCACACTCTGACAAGGGGGCTAATCGACATTATTTGTAGATTGAAGTACTACATGTTGTCGCTTTAATGTTAATTATTGTAACTTACACCCCAATCCAAGAGGAAAACAAATCCCAGTGTTTTTATTTATTTATTTAATTTTACCACAGAATGCGTAGCATTTACTCCCCTGTTAAATAACTCTGCAATGCATGCAGGTTTTGAGTGGCTTCGGCTGCAAATACTATGATGCATAAGTGTAAGTGTAGATGTTTGCAGTAATCCTTATCTTTTAAAACTTGAGACAGTGTTTGATATTATTTATTTGTGTATCAGATCATCTAGATGATTTTCAGAGAGATGAAAGTAAAGGTGCAAAACAATAACCACCATAACTCCCAGTTATTTCAGAACAACAGCTGACAATGGGAATGGTGTGAATTGCTTTTTTGTAGTGGCCTCACTCTGGTTTACAAATCCTGCCTATATAAACTAATTTTAATGTTGAAGAGGCTGTAAAGGGCACAAAATAGAAAGTCAGCATGTGATGAAATTACAGTATGTATTACCTCTGATTATAGAACTAAGCTATTTATTCAAACATTTCCTTAAAGACAATCTAATAATATCTGTGACTTCTCCCTGAACAGAACTGGTTTCACTGCATCTTCGAAAACAGGCACAAAATGGGAGGAAGTCCCAATGTGCATGCCCATCAGTCATTTGACCTACGACCTGCACCATCTTTGGGTTGTGACCAAGACTGGTTGGCTTTTGAAGTGCACACACTAAAGTCAACAGTGTATCCAAGCTGCAATGCCTTCAAAGCTCTGGTGTAACTTCAATCATTAATCTTCATTTTTATAATATATTGTGATTCTCTTCTAAATGATTAAATATTAGCTCACAATATTTCTGATCAGCATTTACTTCATAAAAGTAAAAATTTGTGAGGACAATATTGTTAACTGAAATCAAGCAAATAATTAGTTCTCATGAACTATCAAAAAGAAAATGTGTGACTGGGCTGAATGGATAAAAATTACTAGCTTGCATAACTTCCTTCCTGTTGCTGTACTTTCTTCTACTTTAATAAATGATAATGGAAGCAATTTAACATTCAGATTTCTGTCATGTTGTATCTGGTTCTTCTAAACAATAAGTACAAAAGAAGTGCAACTTTGTTCAATACTTTCAACATTCACCATAATTGTCCTAATTATAAATTAATGTTCAAACCAGGGAATATAATTAAGATTGATAATAGAAGCATTTTCAATAAATGTGTCATTTTGAGTCAGTAGTGTAGATATCAGTGTGTTACTGCATGATGAGTTTATAGTTTACCTATCTTTAAAGCCAGTCTGAGCTTTTAAAGACAAGGAACCGTAAAAAAGGAAAATCCACTTAATAACAGAGCGCTATGACTCTTTATGGAAAACTATTTATCAAAAAGTGCCACTTTACCAAAATGGGACTCAGACTTTAGCTGACAAGCTTAATTGTGTTTTGTAGCCATTTAGAAATACAATGTGATACTTGCAAAACAGCCAAAAAAGATGGAAAAAGTGATACAAGTAATGCTGTTTGAGAAGGTTCCACAATTAGCAGGTTAACAGGTGAATTTATCGAGATGGGAGCAATAGAAGCATTCACTTAAGGATTGGTTCAGGGGTAACCTGGCTAATACCAGACTTGATCTCAGTCTCATTTGGGACTGAATATGAGTCTGAAAAGGATGCAGTCATCTAGTTAAAAAACCTCAGGAACTTTGGAGGGGCGGGGCTGTGTGGAACACATCATGCAGCTGTATCTGTGTTGTGAATGTAGCGACTTTGTTGCTATATTTAGTGAGTATTCAGACCCTCTCTCAACTCCTTTTCAAAAAGCGACTGGCGAGAAATCTAGTGTCCTTTTCTTGTGTTATTTGAGACTTTTGGAGACACTGACATGAAAGCATGTGTCGTGCTGAAGGTCTTTGCGCGCTGCGCGGAACAAGCAAATGATTCCAATGCGATGCAGCCTCTCATTCACATCAAACACGATGCAAAGAAACTATGAGGAGAAAAAAATGACTGTGGCTATGTCTGCGATTTCACACACACACATGCTGCTGCTGCTGTTGTCATCTGTGGCTGATGCAACTCACAGTGATGTCGGTAAAACCCTGGTAATAAAAGTCCCTGGTAATTTTGGTGGAAATGGTGTATCCTTTTTACTGGATAACAGCCTGCAGTTTTCAACAAGCTCCTCCATATTTGATGACCTTCTGACATGGACCTTCGTCTTCAGTTCACCCCAAAGATTTTCAATTTAAGTCAGGACTTAAAGGCCAATAATGTTCCAAAAGGCCAATAATGGCCAATAATGGTTCTTGTCAATGTTCTTGACACTTGGAAACGCTGTGATAACTTTGTATACCCCTTTCCTGCTTAGTGAGCATCAACAATCCTTTTTCTGAAGTCTAAACTGATTTAATTTGTTTTTGGGATGATGCTTTTTCAAGTGACTGCTCAAACCCTTACTGAAGATTTTTATACTGTGTCTAAACTGGGTAGAGGAGATGGTCAGGGAGTTATGGACATACTCCACCCACAGAAGGCCTGCCAGACTTTCGGGTATACCATGGAGCCAGAAAATGTGGGAGATCAGAAGGTCAGCTGTCTCAAGGGCCAAGGGGAGTTTAGGGAATGGAATGACGTGTACACATTTTGAAAACCTGTCGATGGTGGTGAGAATGACTGTATGTCCATTGGAAGAGGGGGAGACCAGTGACAAAATCTACAGCAACATGAGACCAGGGGCGGCTAGGGATGGGTAAGGGACGGCGGAGACCAGCTGGGGACAAAGTGAAAAGCCTTCCCTTGGATACAGATGATACAGGCAGTGTCAAAATCCTGCACCTCCCCAGCCATGGAAAGCCACCAGAACCACTGCTGGAGAAAGTGGAGGGATGACAGGCCAGCGTGGATGAATGTCCCCATTGGAGAACCTGGGAGCAAAGAGACGTTATGGGGGCTGGAGCCAGGATTCGGTTCTGTCCGCTGGGCCTCACGAATGACTCCTTTAGTGTCCCAGGGAGTGGCACAGACAAGACAAGTGGGCAAGGTGGGCAGGTCTTTATGTGAAATTGAAGTGGCCCAGGAACAGGGACCAGCGGACATAATGGGAGTTGAGCCTCTTGGCTGTGCGGAGGTAAGATAGGTATTTGTTGTCAGTCCAACCGAACAATGACTGCTCAGCTGCTCAGCCAATGTTTCCGCTCCTGCAAGTCAGTAGGAGTCAACTTGCGTGAATATTATATTATAAGCTGAATGTGGATTTAATACATCTAATTCAAATATAAATCCTTAATCACCACTACATACCAAACTCTGTGAGAGGAATGTCAGTCATTTCAAAGAGTGTTTCTTAGTGCAACATATCACATGTTGAAACTGAGACATTTTACCTGTTCATTAAATATATCTTGAACAGGTCAACCCAATACCGAATCATGTTACAGGTCACTAACATGATTGGGTATAAGGGAATATTTCTGTAAAGATTGGCAGAGGATCACCAATCTGCAACAAACTGCATCTAAAAATTGTTGACAATTTCAGAAAATATTCCTCGGTGTAAAATTGTGGAGACTTTGAAGATCCCACCATCACTAGAAAACTGTTCTCATTTTTAACTCCACAGTTGAATGTTTTTTCTCACGTTCTCAGAAACTATTTTCTAACAGACAGTATATAATGTGTGAAGAGGAGAAAATTTGCATTTGCTTTACAGGGACTTTAACAGTGTTGTCTTCACCACCAACGTTTATTTTCTGAATGTTTATCAGAGATATGCATTGCTTTATCATTCCCATATAAGCAGTATGTGAACATTCAAATGTGGAAAGATTGTACTAAATATTGAAAGTATTGAACAAAGTCACACTTTTGTACATTGTGTTTGGAAAAACCAGATGCAACATGACAGGAGTCAGATTCATTTGCTTCCATTATGATTTATTTAAGCAGAACAAAGTACATCAAGAGGAAGGAACGTATGCAAGGTAGAGATTTAACAGCGTCACACACAATTATTTATTATTCTTTTTTTTTTAATAGTTCATGAGAAGGAACTAATTGCTTGATTTAATTTAAAATATTGCCCTCAATGCCTTTAAAATGTGCACAAATGTTTACTTATATCTTGTAAATGCTGATCAGATATCTGGTACTCTGACTAAGAGAAGATTATTGATTAGTTACACCAAAGCTTTTGGGTTCAGGCAATAAATGGCATGCAAATCATTGCTTGTGTGGAATGAATATTATGAAGAAAGATAGAGATTTAAAAGCATGGCAGCTTGGACACACTGATGACTTTAGTGTGTGCACTTCAAAAGCCAACCAGTCTTGGTCACAACCCAAAGATGGCGCAGGTCGTAGGTCAAATGACTGATGGGCATGCACATTGGGACGTTTACCCAACGCGTGCCTGCTTTCCTAGATTTGTTGATACCAGCTCTGTTCAGGGAGAAGTCAAAGATATTATTCATAAACTTTTTTCCAGCAGCAAAAGTTGTGCACACAATTTGTAATTTGGTTTTGATATTGTTGGAGCTTTTCTTTTGTTGAATAAAAGTTAGTTTTGAATTCAATCTTGGATTTTGTTGACACTGTAACCAAAAGCAACACTTCAGAACGGAGTAATTGCACCACTGTGATTGCATCACCATGCTGACTTGTGATTTCCATTTTCTCAATATTGAGTTGCAGTACATTTATGTTAAGATACCTGTTTTGTACACTCTAGAAAGAATACTGGGTTACCTTTGGTACACCTTGCCATCTGTTCCTACTCCAAAAACCATTCCATCAGTTGACACTTCAATCATTGTCATTTTTGGACCCCGCACATATGTCCAGCCTCTATTTGCACAGGTGCTGGGGACGATATTCTGAAACAAGAAAAATGAACATAGATGTCAGTGTTGTGATCTATTGGTAAATATGATTATCAACAATACAATTAATTGATGCTTTAATGCCCAACCTTTGCCACATAGGTCTGGTTATTAGTGTTGACAGCCCAGCATCCATACTTTTTCCCACAGCTGATATATTTTGCTTGCTTTCCAAGTAAATTCCAGGGCACTGAGCCCACTCCATAAAAGCCACAAGCTGTCTGGTCTGTCAGACAGCAGGTGTTACTGGTGGAGGCTGCTACTCCGACAACCTGACCATCACCACCAGCATCCACCTGATGCAAGGATTCACCTGAGGATAAGTGCAGTACGTAGGCATCTTTAGTTATCAAGCATTTCCAACTGTGCTTTGTGTGTACAGTACATGTCACTAACACTGTGAATCTGCACTGTGGCCCAATTTTATCTTACTACAAGTTTCTTCAGTATTGTTTTAAATACAAACCCCAATTCCAATGTTCAAAAAGTTCCAAAGTTCGGTCATTGTGAAAAACATAAATAAAAACAGAATTTAAATATTGCAAATCCTTTTCAAACTATATTCAATATAATACACTTCAAAGACAAGATATGTTGTGTTTAAACTGATAAACTATATTGTTTTTTGTAAATATTCACTCATTTTGAATTTGACAACAGCAACATGTTCCAAGAAAAGTTTGGACAGGGGCCACAAAAGACTGTGTACGTTAAAGAATGCTCAAACAACACCTGTTCAGAACATTCCACAGGTGAA
>JAFBJR010002003.1:0-22650 GCA_016785285.1 Brachirus orientalis
TTAAGTCACGATACGATATTATCCCAATATTTAAATTACGATATGATACTATCAAGATATTAAAGTCATGATACTTAAGTCACGATACGATATTATCCCAATATTTAAATTACGATACGAAATTATCACAATATTTCAGTCCAAATACGATATTATCCCAATATTTAAATTACGATACGATATTATCACATTATTTCAATCCGAATATGATATATCACAATATTTAAGTCCCAACACAATTTATCCTCATGTTTAAGTCCAGATACGATATTATCACAATATTTAAGTTACAATACAATATTATCACATTACTGAAGCCACATCAGCTACTGCTGCTGCCACCTTGTGGTAAAAGCAGCGACACAAGATTTGTTCTATTCAATTTTTTTCCAGTTTCTAATCTTTTTTTTAATAAAAGTACAAAAATAATCACCTTTACTTTTTTGTAATCAAACAAATAATGGAGTATTGCATGTTGCCATGGAGACAAAACAGAGACGCCACAGCAGTGGCCTTCCCTTCCCTCCCCTCCCCCTCGTTTTCCCACCACGCAGGACCTGACGTGAACAATGTCCTCGTCTCCCGATTAAGATTCCACGCACCAGGCCAACTGTAAACTCTCATGACGGAGCGAGCGCTGCTCTTGTCTCTGCTGACATCACCGGCTCACTCAGACTCCTCAGACCGGACCAGAGGATTCAGCAAACTTTGAAAAAAACATTAGCCGCGAAAAAACAAAAACACGAGCACGTGGACAGAAGACGAGCGGAGTTTCCGTGAAAAACTGATTCAAACTTTAGTGTATTCCTGTGGCTTCCACTCAGGATTTGAACATTTATCCAGCTTTGTAAAGGGAGTGACACAATATTGTTCACGTCTCATCAGAAATATCAAATCAGCTTCAACAAACACGTTTCAACGTCTGAAAAAATTGGAACGTTATAAAAAAATTGCAGTTTTGACCTCACTTTCTTTTTCCTCCTTTTTTGATGTAAAAAATATGTAAAAAATGTAAATGGTAAAGAATATTGGAAATAATAAAGTTGTCTTAAATTAGTCCAAAACAGCCCAAATACTATTCAAAGAAGAAATAACTTCCTTCCAAATAAAATAAAGAAAAGAGGCAAACTGAATGAATTAAAAATGAATCTAAAAAGTCTCAGGGGTTACATTTTTAAAACAGTCTCACAGATGAATTAAATCAAAGTGAAAACACGAATCAGGTTAAAGAAATATGCAAAATACACATTTTAAATAAATGTAAGGATGAAGAACAGCAGTTGAATCCAGGATGGTGATGACAGCTGGTGTTTAAAGCCAGAAATATTCTTGGGTTGTATTGAGAACATTAAAAATGTATAAAATGTATATAGTGTAAATATTTAATGAAGGGATAAAGTAGCTGTTAAATGAAGTTGTGATCAACAGGAACATATAAGTTAATACTTTGAAAAGTAAACTACGCCAAACTAATTCTGTGAAATATAGTCATGGATATTGTTATTGCAATATGGATATTGTGATAAAATGTGCTAAAAAAATTTAAAAATGGACTGATTTTATTTTCTATCTATCCATCTACCTGCTTTAATTTAATTTTAGAAACCTTTTAGAATTTCAAAGACCACGTGTTTGCAGAAGCCCAAACATGTTTTCAGTTGACACACAGAAGAGCAAAGTGAGGGACATTCAGCTGAAACCTGGCGCACTGTACCTTTAAATTAAAGCTGTCCACTGACCTAACGATGGAGGAGGTTAAAAACAACGAGGGCCAGGGTGGGAGAGGAAACACTCCTTCCTCTGATCGGCTCTACTCCCCCGCGTCACCGTCCACTTGAAATTCCTGACGTCCAGAGTCAGAGACAGATGACACGCTTTCATGTCCAGCACTTTTATGTGGACCCGTGACGGCAGAGGACAAATATGCAGCAGGTCCACGAGGTCAAGTCGCTGAAAAAGTTCTTAGTTTCAGACTATTAGTTTCAGTCAGTCACACGAGGAAAATGAGCTTTTTTTTGGGGGGGGGATGAGAAGAGGTGAGACAGAATCTTACTGGGTCGAAAAGTTCCATAGCAAAGAAACAACACTTTTCAAAGTCTTCAATCACCTTCTCTGAAAACTCTGCTGTCCTGGAACGTTTCGACTTGACAACCGACAAATTCGTACCCGACTGTGTGAGCGCTGACTGGGCTGTTCTGAAACGGTTTTTAGTCGTATTTGTTTGACAGGACGTTCTCCGTCCACTGTCCGTCTTAGCCAGTGCTCAGCAGCAACAGCCCCTCTCTGCTGTGGAGTCCCACAGGGCTCCATCTTAGGCCCGCTCCTTTTTGTCGTTCTTTTGCTGATGACGTTCAGATCTACTGTCCTCTAACATCTAACAAGGACTCAGTTGAATCCTTAAAGAATTGTCTCCAACACATTTAATCGTGGATGGATTTTTAAGTCTCCACAAAAAAGAAAACTCAAATCCTTGGTGTGTTCACTGATGATGTTTTTAAATTGGACAAAGAGATCAACTCAGGAGGGACTGAGACAGACACCAAACTGTGGACCAGCCTGCCGGATTATATTTGGGCTGCCCTGGTCTTTGCTAAAAAACTACTTTTTTGCGTTGGCTTTTAATCCCAGTTAAGCTTATATTTTTTATTATTTTTAAAAGTATTATTCTTATTTCATATTTTATTCCTTCCTTTAACTACGTTTGGAGCGACAGGGTTGTTTTTTTAATTTTGCTGTGATATGAATCTGTTTGACCTTGACCTTATGTTTTGAGATTGGAGCTGTTTTGGCATTTGAATCCAAACCTACTGGATGTGAATGGGTCTTTCCAAATGCTGTCAGGTTCATGGTCATGTGTAATGTTTTACTCTGTACATGTCCAACACTCTTACTCTCAGGCTGTGGACAAACATCGTCAAGAATCTGCAAAAACTCAAGTCTTTTAATGCATGTTTGTCTTTCATCCACATGAAAACTAAGTTTTAGGTAAATGAAACTCCCGACATTTATAAAAAGATAATTGTCTCATGCAGATTATTTTAAAAAATGGCCCGATTAATCAGTTATCCACCAAAAGTTCGTCTCCTGGTGGTAGAAGCTGAAGTGAAATGACGTGACTGTGTGTGGATCTACGGTTACCTTTCTTTTCCCGGCGCGCTCCCTCCTGCAGATTCGCCTCCAGCTCGGCCTGCTCCAGACCCTGCGGCGTGTTGGGTGGTGTGAGCAGACAGGACGGGTCCAGTGCCAGGCTTTTGTGGTAGCCCATGTCATCCTGTCCTGGGAGGGTGTTCTGAAACTCCAGGCTCTTCAGCTTCTGGGTCAGGACGGCCTCGCAGCTGCTCAGGTCCCCGTGAGACCCGTGGCCCCGAACGACAGGCTCTGCAGGGGTGGTAGAGCCCAGGTCTGCCTCGGGGGGTCGGCGGGTCACCGGGTCATTGACGACCGGATCCTGGCTGGCTCCTGAGGTCGCAGACTGGCCGCCTGAGCTTGTCACTTTGAGAACCTGAAATTGGAAAACGTAAAGAGAATCAATAACAGATGGAGAAACCTCAAACCTCTCGTTATGACGTTGAGGTTCCGGGGTTAATGAGCTCGTTACCTGTTCATCCACGTCTTTGGTTTCACTACGCGGGAGGCGGCGGATAAACTCCTGCAGGCGGGTGAGCTGTTCGAACAGCGCCGGCTCCACGATGGCTTTACCCAGCTCCAGGTAAAACGTGGAGCTGGGCAGGATGAGCGGCGGGTGGTTGTCGAAGCTCTGCAGGATTTCACCTACGGGGGAAAGACGACCCGTGATCATCCATCACAGACCAGTCCACCTCTGTACAACAGCTTTATAACGAAATTTGAGCTGTTTTCTAAACAATTTTTATTTAAATCTGAACTTTTAAAATATATAATTGTCAAACTTGGACTAACATATTCAGATAATGTGTTTGAGACTTGAATTACTATTACATGTTTACGTTCAGCTGGTGTAAACGCACAAACTTTGACCTGGAAACAGTTTTATCATCTCAAGTCTGAAGTTCTTATAACTTACCGGCAATTATCAAACTCACAAAACTGTAAAATTACATAAATATCTATAAAGTAAAATGAACCAGTTTTATTGCGTTAAGTCTTATTAACTTGGCACCATTTATAAAACACACAAAACTGAAAAATTACATGCATAATGTATGTAAAAAACAGCCAATTGAATATTATTGTCTTAAATCTTATTGCCTTAGCAACATTTATCAAACTCACAAAACTAAAAACTACATAAATATGCAAAAAATAAGAGGATAACATTTTTTGTATATAAAATTAATCGACGTAAATGACAAAGTCAGTTATTTAAATCTGGCAAACTATGTTCACAACCTGCAATGTTCTACAGGAAGTGCTGGGGGCAGTAGACCCGTTTCTCCTATTGTGCAACTTCTTTCTGAACCACTGAAGAAGAATGAGTGGAAAAATTGGGTTCATAGCACCAATGGCTGCTTCGCCGTTTCTCTGTATTCCACTTATTACACGGCGAAGAAACAAAATATCGACAAATGGGATTTTCACCGATTATGAAAAGATCATATTCCTCCATCGTAGTAAAAACTCTGTTAGCTTACGTGGTGTTTGAGCTGTGTACACGCCAATATTGTTAGCAACGTACGGCCTCAAAGTAAATTCACCGCAAGAAAACAATGAGAATGACGGTGCTTGCACGCTAAGCTAACGCTGAAGTAAAGTCATGCTAACAAGCCTTCATATCCGCACAACGCAAACCTCTTTGTGGAATAAATGATTGGCTGATAAGTTGATTAGCGAATAATAACTGTTAGCTGAGGCTGTAACTGCATATTAAAAATGACTGTCTCAAAGCGATTCAATGGTCGGCCTTCTGTAAAACCAATTCCATGACTGTTAGCTTTAGCATTAGCTACAGGTGAGTAGTTTGGCGGTTGAGTTTACTCGCACGTGTAAAATGATCAAACACAAATAATCCAGTAACTTCACATTTGGTGTGAACTCAAATTTTTTACAATTATTGGACAATTTGGGCCACTGTAACTTTTTGTTTTTTTTACAGTGCGTCCCAAGTTGACAGGAAGTTGAAAGTGAGGTGAAAAAAATTTGAGTGAGAATATACAAAGCTGAACATAGAAAGTAGAAGCTTCATCAGGTTCATACAGACGTCGTGTTGTTTTGCGAGTTTTGCGGTCGAAGTTGTTTTTAAATCAAACCGCTGCCTCGTCTGTCGTTTACGCTGAAGTCCAGTGCAGTCGAGCGGCAAGTTGGAACCCGCGAGCTGCTCGGTGGACTGTTCTGATTTCAGCTGAAACACGAGTCTGGTTACAGAGACGCAGTTTACAGTAAACAGAGACGCTGCAGCTCAGAACCTGCAGCTGCTCACAGGCAAAAACAAAGTACAAGATTATTTTATAATCCAGAGATTACAGAGATTCTGATTCACTCTTTTTTTCTTTTTTTTTTTTAAATAAACACTGATTAACAATAGTTTTGTTCATTGTGTATATTGAAGACCTGACCAACTTAAAAGGAACCAGAAAACCAATCGCCTTGAAAACCAAAAACAAAAAGACAAATTCAAATTGGAGTTTACCAAGCTTTCTATATGAACCCATTTTTTAAAGCTGGCAAAATATCATGACCCAATTTGCAACATCCACTAACCTCAGTTTTGAACAGGCAAACATAGTGACGTTTGGTAATTTAACTAAAACTTCATTTATTTTAAACACATATACACAGTACTGTGCATAAGTCTTAGGCCACCATCAGATGTGTTGTTATAGCAATGCTATGATGACCATAGTGTACAAGGGTTAGGGTTAGGGCTACATTTCCACTTGAACAATAACACAACCATGGCTCTTTAAAACCTGGAATGGAACCCTAATGTTATTGGTCAAATCTGTGTTTCTCCTACTATTTCATGGCAACAAATAGCTGCTGTGAAAAAGGTCTATTATACCTGGTTTACTCCAGACATGTTGGAGCATTACATACACATGTTGCACAAGTTCAACTCACTGACAGGTTGATCATATAGTAGAAGACTGACTTTTAGTCACATCTTTTCAATCTGAACGCCAACGATCACAAAAGTGACAGAAAAACAACAAAGATGGTGGTGGACTAAGACTTATGCACAGGACTGTCCCTCTGAAATAAAAGATTCAGAAAAAAAACTGCAAATTTGTTTGGGAACCCAACAAAATTCACCTGCGACTCACCTCTGGGGCCCGACCCAGTGTTTGGGAACCACAACCCTGGTTATTTTGAAATGTTCTATTGAAATAATGAGTTGATAAACTGGGACACCACTGCTTTGACGAACGGATAAATCGATGACGACTACTTTATCTGATTTTGAATTTAGTTTGTTGGAAAAATATTGTAAGCCTCCTGGATGATCCATTAGACGATGTCGGTTCTTGAATGTTCCCTGTGTGTGTGTGTGTGTGTGTCTCACCTGTCCTGACGGCGTCCTGAGCGTCCTCTGGGGACGGCGTCCACCCGCTGGGACAGACTTTGCCGCAGTTATATTCCCTCAGCATGTGGTGAAGCTGCGCAGGGTTCAGCGCAGGAAACTCCGTCCTGAGGGACGACCAGGACGCCTGCACGGAAAAACGATCCAGTATTAATATTTGAATCAGGAAAGTATGGTGACGCAAACTGTAGCCTGGCAACTTTATTTTACTATATTTTCAGGATCTCTTTTGCAGTGTAGGCAGTTGATTCCCGTCCACTCGTATCCGAACTGAGTTTAAAATTACAGCAGATTTGTGGAAGTGATTTACTGCGATATGTATTGTCTGTATGCACTTCCTAGTTTGGCGTAGTCGTCCCTGAATGACAGGGTGCGAGACACAAGCCGTTACCCAACATGCTCGTTCCCATAAAAGGGGAAAAAAAAAAAGTAATTGCCTCTTTCTTTCATTTGCACTGAAAGCATTTAAATCAACTATATGTTCTCGTAAATCCTGCATGTGGGAGGAAAACTGTCTGCGTGCGACGCTCTAAATAACAGCCGAGCGCGTCGTTTCCTTCAGTGTGTGTAAATGATGGCGCTGTGAAAGTCCTTATGAGGAGATGTGACGCTGAAATTGACCATATTTAATCTTTTGATGACTTGGGAAAACAGCCTGACGACGAGGAAACAGGGGATTAAAATGAGACGTTGAGCCGTTCCTGTATGATCAGACACTGAAAACATTATACGTTTTATCTGCTGTTGCTTATTATAAAGCTACAATTAGCTTAGTTTTGACAGATTTATCAAATTCTTGTTTAAATGAGTATAAACCTCTGCAGATTAATTCAAAGACGAGATGATAAGCCCGTGTTTCTGTCGAGAGAATAACCCAACTGTTCCATTCTTTGGCCTCCTTCCCTTGGGTTTACTAGAGTAAAATGGTACGGTCAGGGCGGAGCTGAACTGGCTCCGCCCACAACAATCAGTCGATTGGGCGACAGAAATATGCCACTACCTTGTGACCGATGTTTCTTCAACGGTCTGTTCTCATACAAAATTCGACGTCCTGTTGAGACAAACAGCCACCAAACCTCCATTGTTGTCGTTTGTTGACGTCACATGACGTGACTCTCTAGAGCAGGCCTGCTCAATAGGCGGCCCAGAAACGACCTCTCTGTGGCCCAGCCCGTGGTTCTGCCATGCCAAAAACCCGAAAAAGAAAACATATTTCTAGTGGGACTTTAGAAACTCCCACAGAAATTCCTACAATGGTGTGGTCAGTGAATGTAACACTCCCTGTAGCCTAGCAACAGTCAACCCACAATGCATTGCGTTGTTGCGTGACTAGCAGCAATGTCTTTTTTAACACAGAAATGTAAAATAGAAGATGAAGTTTAACCCTCTCCGGACCGACTCGATGTTACGTGTTTTTCATGACATTCATTAGTGCTGATTTTAAATTTGTTATTAACTTGCTGCTACATTTCACAATGATTCACTACAAAGAAAACAGCTGCTTTGACCGTCACATGTTTGTGTTGCGTATAAAACCACGTCATGGCGGTTTCTATGACGACCACGCCCACGTCGAGGAGGAGGAGGAGGAACTATGAAGTCATGGAAAACACCATGTCTGACACAAAACTGAGCAGACTTTTTTAAAAAAGGAACTTTAAATTCAGTCTGTTGGAGGTGCAGACTCGGTGCCACAGCAGCAGCAGCAGCAGCAGCAGCAGCAGCAGCAGCAGCAGCAGCCGTGAATTTAACGTCGCTGCCCATTTTCTCTGGTAACAAACTCGTCTCAACAGAGGCCGGCACAAACTTCAGCGCGTCTCCGTTGTGTTGTGTCTGAGCGAGAATGTTTCGAGGCTGTTTTCTCCCAAAAATAGCTCCTCAGATGTTGAGGCAGGAAAGTGAGGCTGTGCTGTTTACCACAAAGGGCGTGTGCTCTGTCGTTACAGCCACAGAGTGACCTCATGCCAGGGCTGGATACATGAAACCGTCCAATCAGCGGATGAGAGGACACTCTGTCCCTGACAGCTGCTGCTGCTGCTGCTGCTGCTGCTGCTGCGTAATGAGACACAGACCCACAATGTCCAACAGTGAAAACAGGTGCCGAGGTCACACAGTCATAGTTAACCCAGTTTCTACAAATATACAGCAGAGTGTGTGTGTGTGTGTGTGTGTGTGTGTGTGGCTGGTCTTCCTCATGTTGTGGGGACCTAAATGTGTCTCCACACTCACATTATGGGGACTTGTCTTCCTTATGGGGACAAAAATCAAGTCCCCATAACGTAAATGACTCCACTTTAAGGTGAAGACATGTTTTAAAGTTAGGCTGAGGTTAGGGTTAGGTTAAGGTTAGAGGTCAGGGTTAGGGTTAGGACACTAGTAATTATGGTTAAGGTTAGAGTAAGTCTGCAGGAAATGAATGGAAGTCAATGGAATGTCCTCTGAAGTCATGGAAACCAGGCAGAGTGTGTGTTTTCTTGTATTTGTTTCCTCTTTAGGACCTTTTCTGTCATAAACACTGACCTTGTCAGGACCAGTAGTCCTCATGGAGACCAAAACCTGGTCCTAATGAGGCAGAACTTCATTTGGGATTTAGTTTTTTGGGCTAAGATTTTGAGCCGTGGTTGGGTTAAGGTTAGGGTTAGTCATTAACTAGTTATGGTTAAGTTAGGTGTCCAAATGAATGGAAGTCAAGGATAGAAAAAAAGAGTGTGTGTGTAGCTGGTCTTCCTCATGTTGTGGGGACCTAAATCTGTCTCCACACTCACATTATGGGGACTTGTCTTCCTTATGGGGACAAAAATCAAGTCCCCATAACGTAAATGACTCCATTTTATGGTGAAGGCATGTTTTAAAGTTAGGCTGAGGTTAGGGTAATTTTTGTCACTAATAATATTTTATTTCTTAAAAGCAAGAGATTTGTTTTTAATAAATAAATAACAACTTCACAACTTCATGGAGGTTTTATTTCATAAAATGTGAAAATCTGGAAAACAGTGTGTATGTGTGTGTGTTTTCTTGTATTTGTTACCTCTTTAGGACCTTTCCTATCTTTGTGGGGACATTTTGTCTGGTCCCCATGAGGTTAAAGGGCTTTTTCAGGGTTAAGACCTGGTTTTAGGGTTAGAATGAGGTTAGGGTTAACTAGCAATTATGGTTAAGGTTAGAGTAAGTCTCCAGGAAATGAATGGAAGTCAATGCAATGTCCTCTGAAGTCATGGAAACGAGAGTGTGTGCGTGTTCATGTCTCTAAACAGCAGTGTGGACATTTTGTCCGGTCCTCGCAGCTTTAAAGGGTTTATTAAGTGTTACGTCACAGGACTGAGCGATACAGGAAAACTTAGCATGATACTCTTTTTCACATCATTTAATTTTGAAATAAATAAATAACTCTGTAAGGCAGATGATATGTCTTTTATATCCTAATATAGTAGATTTATGTGGATGTAAAGCTGCTCCCAGTTTGTTTCTGTGGATTCATGAACCGTCTGTGAGTGACAATCCACTGTAAATATAATCTACTGTTTAGAATCTTAAAATACACTTATTATACACGTTTCATTTAAGATAATAACCTGCTTTATTTCTTTGGCGTCTTAATGTTAAATGAAGGATATTTAATGTGTGTTAGAAACAATGAAATTGATAATAAATGTGGTCAAATTCTGCTGTAACACAAATCATAAGGCTTAAAATCAAAAGACTCGTTATTAAGTGACTTCTTTTAAAATTTCATTTGATGATTAGATGTATTTTTAAAATCAAAATTAGTGTCACAAAGGGGCAGAAAATTCCTGGTGATATTCAATGGGAACTTCTGTTGTGGAATTTTGGATAATTTAAAGATACACAAATATAAAAAATTTTTGTTTTGAGCTGTCAAAATAAGACTTTTCTGAGCTTTTTTTTGGCCTTTAAGGTTTTTTATGGAAATTAAACTCTGTGAATTAAAACTATAGAGTATAATAATAATAATAAAGGCCTATTTTCCATTAGCCGCGGCTACTTCACCACAAAAACATCCAGCTGCGTCATCGTCTTCATTGATTAACATGTGAATCACCTTTTCTGGGTTGTGAGTCGTAACTGAACTGAACCTTTGTTCTTCTCACACCTGCCTGGTTTTATTGTGCTGGTTTCTCTTTACGACTGTGAACAGCTCAGCGTTTAATAACCCGGTGCGAGCTCAGCTTCCTCGTGTCTACAGTCAAGAATTTGAACGCAGAGACGAGACGATAAGTTGGCAAGACGCGAGTGAGAGCAAACAAAAACTGGCTTTTCCACTGACGTGCAGTGTTTGATGTTCTGGAGCAGAACTTCACTCTTCAGGAAGTTTTACGCTGATCTGGCTCCGAGGATATTCTCTGCTTTTAATCATGTCACAAGTCAAGTCACATGATTGATGCCAAAGTCGCGTCACAACATCTTAATCTGACGATTTTTCCTGTATTGTCTCTGTCACGACTACATCGAACACAGAGTCGGATAAAGAGCTGCAACTCATAATATTATCTGCTGATTATTTTCAACTTTACATTACAAGTTTGGGACATAAAATGTCAGAAAATGTTGATCAAACCTGGAAATGATGATGTTCCCAAATGTCTTGTTTTGTCCACAAACCAACAATGATTCAGTTTTAATGATTTCTTTGTTTATATGGAGCAAAGAAACATTCACATTTAGGATTTTTGCACATGGAAATGGAACAGAACATAAACAGTCTCCTTCTTTGCTGTTCTGAAAAAGGGTCCCGTGAACACGGCATCGTTTGAGGAAAAGTCTCCCTCCACGCAAAACGACTGCAGTACTTACACCAGGTCTGTGGGTGGCGCTGCAACGCTGCCACACCAAAGACGAAGAAGACGACGTTATTTCACACGTACGTGTTTACAGTCACAGAGACAGAATGAACCGAACCAGAGGCAAGAAAGTGAAAGAAAGAAAGAAAATTAAAGTTATCGGGAAGCAAAAAGACCAAACAACAGTGTTGACAACGTTATCGCACTAATTTTTTAAAAACCTAACTACTTTTATCTAAGTGTATTTCTTGTGGGCGGAGAGTCGGTCTGACTGTAGACACACAGAGACAGAAACACTGTGACCCAGGGTTCCAACACCATGACTGACATCAAAGTCAAGGACTTTCCAGGAACAATTCAAGGACCAAATGTGCTGACACAGCTTAAGATGAATGGGCAACTTGTAAGAGCGTCCCCTGGCGTCCGCTCGCAGGTCTCACTACCGTCTAGACCTTCTCTTTCACTCAGAACTTGTTAGATTTATTAAAAAAAACATTCAAACTGACTGATCTCTGACCTGTACGAGCGTTTCTTTGGGCGTGGCCAGCAGATTGACGGCAGCCGACAGTTTCTGGAAGTACTCGGTGGCCAGGTCGCCCAGTCCGATGCTCTGGATCCAGTCCATCATCAGGTCCAGGCTGGCCCGTATCTGAACGCCTCGGGACCACTGGTAAAACCCGGGAACAGCTCCTGAGGAGTGACATGGTCTACGGTTAGTCATAGATTATAGAGCAGTGTTGGAAAACGCTGCTAATTTTACCGATAACATCACTTCTGTCGCATTAGCTTCACAGTAAATATGTCGTACACTTAATTCTTGTTGTTAATGTGTGTGGCTGTTAGCGACTGATATTGCTAACAATGGCTAGCCCCGGATACATTTGCTTCCATGGTTCTCTCTCTGGAATGTGGAGAATTCCCAGTTCCGACCTCTGATTTTAATGGAACGCAGAATTGGACAAAATTCAAGATGTTTTCGTGTTTAAACAGTGGCTCAAATATCAAACAAATTAAAGTCAAACAAATTAAAAATGATGTCGTCATTGGTGGAGCCTGTCTTTCAACTCGAACCACCCTATTGGTCGTTGGTGCCCCTAGTGGTCGTGTAAATAACAGCAAACCAGTAGCCAAGGTAAGTCAGGTTTTTTCATTTGTTATTGTCTGTAAGTTACTGCAGAGCCAAGTCTTTTATAACTCTGACAAATAATGGTGTCTTAACGCTCCGACCACCGGGGGCGCTACATTAGGAAACGCTCCTATGAATCGCCTTTGGGGGGGTGAAGCTAATCTTTTGCTCGTTTGAGTTGGACGACATTATCGTGTATTTTCCTGGATATCGGTATCCAATTTAAAAAATCGGAGCATCGTCACGCGGACGAAGAAAATGCCCGACCACCCGGGTTTCCTTGCTACGAGTCGGTGACCTCACCTCTCTCCATGAGGGCGTTGAAGAGCGACGCGTTGATGAAGAAGAACAGGTAGGCGCAGAGCTGCAGTGAGATGTCGGGGTGCACCTGGAAAGCCGTGAGGAGCTTCAGCGCCTCCTTCAGAACCTCCAGGGTACTGCTGAGTCCATTGGGCACCCGCAGCTGACCGCTCTCTGAGAACGGGTTCCCGTCCAGCAGACCAGGAAGTGCCGAGTACATAGTCTGTGGACAGAGACAGAGGAGGACACGGGACTCTTGAGAACATCACCATGTCCAGGTTTGACAAACAGCGATCGACATTTTCGGACAATTTATGGACCCAACAACTAAGTTAATCTAGAATATATTTGGCGGATTAATCGATTATGAAAATAGAACCAAAACAAATCAATTCACAATAGGATTCAAGACAATGTTTCAGGACTATTTTACTGCTATTTTTGTCACTAATTAAAGCAAGAGATTTGTTTTTAATAAATAAATAACAACTTTATGGAGAATTTTTTCATAATATGTGAAAATCTGGAAAACAGTGAGTGTGTTTTCTTGTATTTGTTACCTGTTTAGGACTTTTTCTGTCATAAACACTGACCTTGTCAGGACCAGTAGTCCTCATGGAGACCAAAACCTGGTCCCAATGAGGCAGAACCTCATTTCTGAGGACTAAGATTAGAACTGTGGTCAGGTTAATGTTAGGTTTAAGCCTGTGGTTAAGATGTCCGGATGCAGAGTCCTCAAAGGAAGAGCTGTGTGAACCTGTTTGTGTGTGTGTGTGTGTACATGTTTCTCTGTTCCTGTGGGGACCAAAACAAGAACAAACCTATCTTTGTGGGGACATTTTGTCTGGTCCCCATGAGGTTAAAGGGCTTTTTCAGGGTTAAGGCCTGGTTTTAGGGTTCGACATTTAGTTGTGATGGTTAAGGTTTGGGTAAGGGGCTACGGAATGTATTATGTCTATGAGGGTCCACACAAAGACTGTAAAACCAGCATGTATGTGTGTGTGTAGCTGGTCTTCCTTATGTTGTGGGGACCTAAATGTGTCTCCACACTCACATTATGGGGACTTGTCTTCCTTATGGGACAAAAATCAAGTCCCCATAACGTAAATGACTCCATTTTAAGGTGAAGACATGTTTTAAAGTTAGGCTGAGGTTAGGGTTAGGTTAAGGTTAGGGTCAGGGTCAGGGTTAGGACACTAGTAATTATGGTTAAGGTTAGAGTAAGTCTCCAGGAAATGAATGGAAGGTGTGTGTGTGTGTGTGTGTGTGTGTGTGTGTGTGTGTGTGTGTGTGTGTGTGTGTGTGTGTGTGTGTGTGAAAAAAGGAACAGGACTGTTCAGTTCTGCAAACACAAACGCTGCAGAATCATCTCATGAGCTGTTAAATTGTCAGCTCCGGCTCTTATCACAAACCCCTCCTCCTCCTGCTGCTGATACACTTCAGCCATTGTTTCACACGCATGACATCATCCTGATACGTACACACAAGCTCACACACACACACACACACACACTCACTCAGTCACCATGACTAAGATAATGACCTCAGACAAAGAGAGAGAGAGAGGCTGTAAAAGACGACAATAACCCGACCTGTCCGAGGTCAAAACAGCTCAGCTGATCATTCACGGTGAGGCTCAGCTGATCCGCAGGTGCTGAGGTCTGTCTTCACACACACACACACACACACACATGTTTGTGCTTCTATCAGAGTGAGGACCCTCATAGACATAATACATTCTCTAGCCCCTAAACCCAAATCTAACCCTAACCCTAAAACCAGGTCTTAACCCTGAAAAAGCCCTTTAAAGAAGTGAGGACCAGACAAAATGTCCTCGCTTTGTCAAAATGTCCTCGCTTTGTCAAAATGTCCTCACTCTGTAGCAAATACAAGAACACACACAGACTGTGGCTCTTATTCAGCTTATACATTTACGTTAAAGTTTGAATTCTCACGTATGACTGTGGTGTCATATTAAATAAAACTCTTTAATTCTTCAATTCTTTATGTAAATATTCATATTTTCAAGGTAACACCAGCTTAGATGATCCAAAATGTGAACTATCTCTTTTAAAACCAAGCAAAACTGAAATATCTCTAAATGAATCGATGTTGAATCAAACCCAATCAAATAGTTTAACTAATCGGGACCTTGTGATTCGGAAAATTAGCAGAAATACCCAGGCCTACCTCCAAAACTGTGAACAATTTTGGCATCTATATAAAGATAACAATTTAATATATATATCCTAAAGAGTTTAATTTCTGCCTGTGGAGACGAAACCATGAACAACCTCTGATCCAGTTTCACTCACGTCAAAAGAAGAAGTGAAAAATGTTAAGAGCACATTATGAACTTTTAGTGGCGGCTCACAGGAAATTAGCCAACGGACCTTAAGCTTCCTCCCTTCCTCCCTTCCTCCCTTCCTTCCTCACCCTTCCTCCCCTCTGTTGGGTGTTTCTCTGGTGACAGTTTGTCTTCCTCTGCAGGAAACAGAGCGTGGACCCGAGCTGTGAATCTCTCACAGCCGAGTCAACCACCACCACACACATGCATCATAACGACGTAACCCGTCAGTAATTACAGCATGTGACAGAGTGATTAACAAGCTTTCACAGATCACACAAATACACGTAAGAGAATCTATTTAAAAAGACCGATTCTCTCGGTTTAAGCTCTTTGGCAGCAGAAGCAACAGAAGCACGAGGACTGAGAACAACAGCGCAGACTCTTCCTGTTTCCTTCCCTCACTTCCTCCGGTGGCCCCGGCGAAAGGTGGGTGGTGTTTCTTCAGACTCCGCATGTTACGAGTCTGTGCTGTGGCATCGGGCGGCTTTTAATGAGCCACGTTGACACGGGAAAAAAACGCATAAATCGAGCCCGAGTGCTTCCTGCTGGGCCGTAAAAAAAAACCAGGAGAGCTGACTGTCGTCTCAAAACGAGTCCAGACACTTTGAAAGCTTGTTTTTAAAGTGTGGGCTTAGACATGAGAAACTCACTGTAGATCAGAGAAGCTGAATTATCTTCTGTGGTGTCCCCCAAGGCTCTGTTTGTGGCCCCGTTTCATTTTCTTCATGTTGCCACAAGAGTCTGCTTTGTTAAACAATTAAATATCTTTCCACAACAACACCAACAACACAAAGTTGTGAGGCTGCAACACTTAATGGATTATTAAATTTCTCAACTATTTTGATAATCAATTAATTAATAATCTTTTTTTTTTTAATTAAAGCAAGCTGTGTGGTTTTTTTCAGCACCTTAAATGTAATTAGTCTGTTTATTTGTTAGATATAACAAAGAAATCTAAAACATACCTATCACCTGACCTACTTACAACCTACTTACCTATCTACCAACCTACTTATAACCCGACCGTCCTTGATTGACCTACCTGCCTAGTCTACCGACCCACCAATGTACTTATCAATTGGCCTATGAATTTATCAACCTACTGAACTTGACCAACCTTCCTACAAAGCTACCAATCAACTGACCAACCTTACCTATCTTGTTACCTACTAACCCACCTATTGACCAACCTTCCTACAAACCTACCTACAACATTATCAACCTATCTACCTACCCACCTACCTACCATCCAACCCACCTACCGAACCACCTACCTGTCCACCCACATACCAATTGATCAACCTACCTTTCCGCCAACCTACTCATCAGCCAACCTCCCAACCTTCGTGAATGCCTATAAACCAACCTATCTATTGATTGACTTCCTTTTCTATCTACCAACCTACTTAGCAACTGACCTACCGAAACCTACCTTCTGAAGATAGATCTGAACTCAGTCAAATTCTTTTGTAAATAAATTGGTCTTAAATGGAAAAACGCCCTCAGATGTCGATACACTGGTTCTCACCAAGTCATGTTTTCTGTTTTTGCCCTCTTCAACAAACCCCCATTCAACGGTTGACAGAGAAGACTGTCCCTTGTTTGTGTTGCAGTGGGTGGAAAAGAAGGCGGCTTCACTATCTCACAGGCTTTTCCTGACTGACAGTCTGTTTCCATTCTGTTGCTGTGTTTTCTGTCTGGAATAAAGTCAATGGAAACAGAAAATGGTGTTTACACAGTTCAACTTCCTGCTTCGCCTGTGACCGACACGCAAACCTTAGAGGTAAAAAACAAAACAGGACGATATGAAGGTCTGGACTGAACGCAGTCTTTTACATGTGCTGCACTTTTCTACTTTATTTTGACAGACTTTTCATCATCGACTGTGACAGCTACACGATTCTCCTGCGTTTTACAGTACGTGATAAACGTAGAGAGGCTTGTGTTTTAACAGCTTCATGGTCATGTCTCCACTGCCGCCTACCGTCTGTAAGTGGAAAACCAGCCTTGCAAGATCAGGGCCGTTGGTCGACCCAGAGTCTTCAGAATCAGGAGGTCTTGCGAGAAACAGGAATTGCTTTACAGCACTACACACTGGCCCTATAAGTGGCTATAAGATCAAGGCAGTGATAGCGTTATTTTAGACGTTCACGTGAAAAGAAACAGAGAAAACTGTTGCTTGGAGGAAGCAAGGAACAGGAAACGACTGTCTGACCGAGCGAGTAGACATCGGACCTGCTTTTTCTGAAATTGGGATAAACTCCTTTGTCCCAGATTCATTTGTATTTGCACTTCCTCAATGTTTGTGTTTGTTGTAAAGACGTTTTTTCGCCCATTTTAATGAACAATGCTGGTTTGTTTTCAGAGGGCGAGAAAAAAATGCTCCGCTTTAATGAGTGGGAGCTGACCTTTGTTAGATAGTAGACGGACTGTTGGAAGGTAAACATGATGACCTCCTCGAGGACTGTCATGGCCTCCTCACATGCTGTCCGAGTGGACGACATCTCAGAGTCCAACAGACCTGATCAAACAAAGAAAAATAAAACGGTCTTAACAGCCGACACACAGACACACACACTGCGGTTCGGACAGCTGTGAGCGAGACGGACCTTCGTCCTCCTGCCTCCAGGGCAGCAGCTGAGGAACTTCATGCTGGATGAAGTGCAGCAGTTCGATGGAGTTGGCCATCCACAGCACCAGCGGCTGCAGACCTGGGATCAGCTCCTCCGTGCTGAGCAGCTGAAGCCGAGCGGACTCCCGGTCAGTGGAGCTCCTGGTGTGAAAAATGACGTGCAATAGGTGTAAACGTCACAGCTGTGAGTCGTCAGACAGACTTTTCCAGCCAATGACTGGAGTTTGTAAACCACTCACTCTCCCACACCAAAGTCCATAGAGAAAATCAGTGATTTAACATCACAGCACACAGGAACTGATGATCCACTGCTGCCTCCATCAGTAAGTTCAAATGTGTTACTTTGTGCCTTCGGTGTTTGAAGTCCTTTGTTCAGACTTATTTCAGTGACACAAAGTGACCACACGAGGCAGCAGAAGAGCAGCAGCTCCTGTGTCCCTGTGAGCTAAAATCACTGATTTTCTCTATGGACTTTGGTGTGGGAGAGTGAGTGGTTTACAAACTTCAGTTTTCAGTCAGAAAAGGCAATTTAAAGACTAGAAAAAGCTGCAAACATGACTTTAATGATGCAGGTAATGTAAAGTTTTTGCCCTAATAGTCAGACTTCAGCATTTGAAATCCTTATAAAGTGACACAAATTTACCAAACAAGCAAACTAAGTACAAATATATTTGAAGTTTTAGCTGAGGGAAACTTTTTTTGAATAATCCAAGCAGCATTATTTAAAATATGATGATGAGAAAATGCTCAGCTGCCTCAGTGAGGAGAGTCTATCTTCACATCTGTGAAACCTCCCTGTAAAGTAGACTCTAACTCCTCTTTTATTCAGATTATAAAACTCTTCTCAGTGCCGTCGAGTGTCGTGTATCCTCACTGTCACATGTTTCTGGGACTTTTTGAAAACATTTAGCTTTGGTTTGTCTACTCACGTTTCAGGCTGGATCGCTGCAAGTTCCTTTGTTTTGTCCTAAAAGGAGGGAAAATATCAGTTTCTTGCAAACAAACATTGACTGTATATCAACTCTGATGACACATTGATTATTTATCCACTCTTTTGAGGAGATAGAGGAAGGGAAAAACTCATGCATGTGCTTTCATGGCCACGCCCACATTCAGGCTAAAAATGAAGGTGTGGGTCAGTCAAGAGTTCCACGCTGACGTCCTCGTTGTGCAGAAGCTGCTATTTCAGCGTTTTATGTCTATATCTGTTTCACTTCTTTCAAAGTAAAATAATTATTTCATCTTTTGTGGAAAAAAAAATACTAATCATCCGTAAAATGCAAGAAAAGATAAAAAACAAAGAGATGTCAGGTTGGTTGATAGGTAGGTCAGTCAATAGGTGGATTGGTAGGAAGTAGGGTAGAAGGTTTGGTTGATAACTAGGTCAGTAGGTTGGTAAGTATGTAGGTATGTCAGTGGATAAGGTCGATCAATAGGTAGGTAGGTTGGTCAGTGGTTGGTTGGAAGATAACAAGGTAGGCAGGTAGGTAGGTTGGTAAATATGTCAGTGGATAAGGTTGGTAGATAATCAGGTAGGTAAGTAGGTCACTCGATAGGTATGTTGGTTAGTAGATTGGTTGATGAGTAAGTTGGTAGGTAGGTTGATCAATAGTTAGGTAGGTAGATAGACAGGCAGCGGTCAGGTTGGTTCATAGGTGGGTTGGTAGGTAGTAGGGTGGATAGGTTGTTGATAATTAGGTAGGTGGGTAGATAGATAGGTAAGCTGGTCAATAGGTGGGTTGGAAGGTAGCTAGGTAGGTAGGTAAGTTGATAAATAGGTGGGTAGGTTGGTAAGTATGTCAGTGGATAAGGTTGGTAGATAATCAGGTAGGTAAGTAGGTCGTTCAGTAGGTATGTTGGTAAGTAGATTGGTTGATAGGTAGGTTGGTTTGTCAATCGGTGGGTAGACAGACAGACAGACAGACAGACAGACAGACAGGCTCCTCCTTACCCACATGATGAGCTGGATCTGGCTGGAGACGCGGAGCAGCAGTTGTCTGAAGTGCGTCAGCTCGAAGTTGAGGGCTGAGTGTTGGATGCACAGGCTCAGCAGGAAGGCAGGCGTCAGCTTTGGTTGGTTCCCACCGGGGTCCATCGTGTCCAGAATCTCCCGCAGGACTCTCTTCTCCTGCTCCAGCTCGTAGCTGAGCGTCGCCTCCGTGCCTTCCAGGTCCCTCCATCGAGGAGGCAACGGCGCCCTCTGCGGCCTTTTCGCTGTCACGGCGACGGAGGAGCCACAGGACGAACACGAGGGCGCGTCGGAGCGTGGCCACAGTCTGGTCATCCATGGAGGAGTCTGCCCGGACCCAGACGTGCTGGTAGGATCCTTAAACATGAACAGGTAGTGTTTCCCCAGACCCACCAAGTCCCCCGGGTTCAGCTCCTCCTCCTCTCTGAGGAGAAACCCGTTTCGGGTCACAGGGGCGCCGTGCAGCGGCTTCAGCACGGTCAGCGTCTTCCCACGCTCTGCCGACGGGTCCGAGCGGCGGACGCAGCAGTGCTGAGGCAACACGTCGGGGGCGAAGAGGAGGATGTCGACCTTTAACCTCTCCTCGTCCTCACCGTTACTGTGTTCCCTGCAGCAGCCGAAGATGGTGGTCGAGCCGCTCATCAGGTAGATGACAAAATCCTGCAGAGAACAAAAGATGGTTTGTAAATTAATCCAGTGCTGGGAATCCAGACTGCCACAAACTCCTGCGCTCAGCATTTCAGGGAAGTACGGTGGCCTTCACATGCCAGAAAGGACGCCCTTTCCAAAGGTATGGCTGCGAAAACAAAACTATTTTTATTTTTAAATGATTGTACACTTACACAAACATACTTTCAGGCAGTAAATTCAATTTCTGCCAATAAACTCTCCATTGAAACACTTTTAAATGAAAGAAATTGTTACATATAATTTCTGCATTTCCAGATTTTACTTAAAAAAATACTTTTATAGTTGCTAATACTTGTACTTTGAAGATTGAGTATTTTTTTAATCCATTATCGTGTTTTCTTTTGTAGTATTTTTCCTTATTTCTGTTGTATAACTAGTATTTTTATTTATGAAGCTCTTTGTATGTTTGTTTTTAAGAACTAACGATTCCTTTTTGTCAATTAATTCATGTAATCAGTGTATTTTGAGTTTCTCACATGAGTTGGAAACATCAAGCTTTGATCTAAAAATGATCTAAAAGCTTCATCAGTGAGATTCTTTAATTAATAAATACATTAATTAAGGTTTTTAATCATTCATATATTTTTTGTATTAAATAACTTTCATGAAATAATGATTACACCTTTTTGCAAAAAAGACCAATCAATAGAAAATGCTATAAAGTGCTCTATCCAAATGTAAACATACAGATATATTAATTAAAAAAAATCTCTTAATCTAATTTTAATTTAGCCTACTTTATTTTCTTTAACGTGGAGAATTAACATTATGTTATTCACACTGAAAACCTGCAATCTGTCTGACAAATAAAAAAAACAACAAACTTAGATAAAGATTCTTATTTAATAAAAGATGTAAAACATGTGATCAATGAACCAACAGTTAAAGATGAATGTTTTGAATCATCAAATCTCCTCAGCTTTAATCCCATGAAGAGGATGAGGGTGATTTTCTTGTGTAACATTTTGGAAACAGGCCAGTGTGTGTGTGTGTGTGTGTGTAGCTGGTGTTCCTTATGTTGTGGGGACCTAAATGTGTCTCCACACTCACATTATGGGGACTTGCCTTCCTTATGGGGACAAAAATCAAGTCCCCATAACGTAAATGACTCCATTTTAAGGTGAAGATATGGTGAGTTTAGTGTTAGGTTAAGGTTATGGTTAACTAGTAATAATGGTTAAGGTTAGAGTAAGTCTCCAGGAAATGAATGGAAGTCAATGTACTGTCCTCTGTAGTCATGGAAACCAGTGTGTGTGTGTGTGTGTGTGGGATCAGCAGGTGGAGAATAAAGCCTGAGGGACAGACAGGCTTAAGAGAGAGAGAGAGAGACAAAGACAGAGACGTTGCTGATGTCCGTGACCTCAAGGTCACCACATTAAGACTCTCAGTGAGTCGGTGACGCTGTATCACCCAGAGTGGAGCAGCTGATGAGTCTGTGTTTGGTAAAAAAACCACAGTAAAGCAACAATTTTGGTCTTTTCTACACACAAAACAAATAAAACTAGAAAAGAACGGGCAGATGATCATTAATCCGACGTGCGCAGACGCACCGCTCTGCTCAGTCAACCATGAACAACACGGCGAGGAGAGCACTTCCTGTCGGTGGGGAAAAGGGCGGGGCCAAAGCTGCGGCCTGAGTCTGAGTCTGAGTCTGAGTCTGAACTGTGTCAGCATGTGGTTTTAAACTGCACCTCACATCCACAGGGAGCAGAGTGACAGAGGTTATTTTAGATTTGAAATGAGGCACAGGACGTTGATTACAGCACACACACACGTTTGTATAGCATTCATAGTGAGGACATAATACATTCCCTAACCCTTAGCCTAACCTAAAGCCAATTCTAACCCTAACCCAAAAACCAGGTCTTAACCCTGAAAAAAGCACTTTTAAGGGGTGGAAAAAAGTGAGGACATTTTGGCTGGTCCTCACCTTTTTTCCTAACATTTTTTTCAAAATGCCCTCACTTTGATAAAATGTCCTCACTTTGTTAAATGTCCTCACTTTGTCAAACTGTCCCCACTTTGTCAAAATGTCCCCACTTTGTCAAAATGTCCTCACTTTGTCAAAATGTCCCCACTTTGTCAAACTGTCTCCACTTTGTCAAAATGTCCTCACTTTGTCAAACAAAATGTCCTCACTTTATTAAAATGTCCTCACTTTGTCAAAATGTCCTCACTTTGTCAAAATGTCCCCACTTTATTAAAATGTCCTCACTTACTTAAATGTCCTCACTTTGTCAAATGTCCTCACTTTGTCAAACTGTCCCCACTTTGTCAAAATGTCCTCA
>JAFBJR010002003.1:22742-162235 GCA_016785285.1 Brachirus orientalis
CGCACGCACGCACACACACGCACACACACGCACACACACACAGACACATACGCACGCACGCACACACACGCACATACGCACGCACGCACACACACACACGCACGCACACACTGTTCTTAGACGACATGAAACCAAAACTGCTGCAGAAAAAGCGAAGGTTTCGATGAGATCAGACTGAAAGTCGTAGAAATGTTGTGTAAACAAACCTTTGCTCTAATCACTGACGTGAAGACGTCGTGTAGAAGTCGGACTTTAAAGTAACTCCACAAAACGCTACGTTTGTAGCTTTTAAAGGGGAATTCCGTCAGTTTAGCAGGCAGCCTGGGAACTAAAGGTCATGAGATCTGTGTCTTTTTAGCTTCCTTGTATGTAATGTAATTTAATTATTAGCGCATGTTTTTATTGTAGTTGAGGTAGCACTGGGCAACATAATGATATTCTATCTATGTCATGGATAAAGTAATCATCACAAATATTTGTGAATTACACATTTTTTCTAAATTCAATTATTTACTGATTAAAAAACTTCTTGGGGTCAATAAAATTATATTTAACTAAGTCACTTATTAAAACTGTTAACTCTGAGCCTGATTATTTGTGCTGTAGCAGAATTTGAATGGAAAAGTCACAGCTTTGTACAGCTACAGACGCCACCTTCTTTATTTCTTTATTCATCAGCTGCTCTCAGGACATGATGATGATTTAAAGAAAGTAATTATAGCAGCAAACTCTAAAGGTCCACATCTGTACATTAAGGTGGGTTTATTGGGTGAAATTGAAGATATTACCCGTTTATAATCACAATATTAGGGTTTTGTCACTTTAAAATGAGCCCTTTATTTGCACTTTAAATTAAACAATTCAAATAATCGTAACCTGAACTAGTTCCTCAGAAATAAGGATTTTATATCTGTATGGTGACAAGATCTCCCCTTAGATTTTGGATATTGTCATATCTGTGATGACTTTTCCTGGTTTTGAAGGCTGTTGCATTGATAATCATCATATTTATGATATAAGTTTGGGAAATATAGTTACTGTTATAAGTTAAACATTATATATGGTGATTAAAAAATACATGGGACTGACTAAATTATATTAAAAAAAAAATGTCACTTAATAACAGGTCCTTTATTTTAATCCAAATTACTGGTGTTACAGCAGAATTTGACGACATTTATAGCCAATTTCATGTATTTTAAGATCATGTCATCCAGATATTTTATTTTATTTATATTTTCAGTGTATTGTCATTCAAACATCTCCCAAGAAATCTCTTCACGTGACCAGAAATGATGTTGATTTGATTTATATCGACATAAATATCTATATTGAATCATATACAGTAATATATATCATGATACGATGTTTTAAACGGTCTGGTCCTTGTGTCCCTCACCTGTCTGTGGCTGTAGCCCTGCAGCAGCAGGAAGTAGGGGAAGTCGAAGGGCGGGTGAATGGAGAACTGGGTGGTGTTGTCGTCGCTGCTCTCCGTCTCCTCCTTCTCTTGCAGGCCCAGTCGCAGCACCTCCTTGTCGGCCTCGGCCTCTGGATCCTCCCTGAGCGCGCTCCGCTGCGCCCGGCCGGCCTCCGTCCCCGTCGCCGGCAGGTCCATCTCGCTCAAGCTCCTCCAGATGCCGAGGCCGTCCGCGTCGTCGCCGCTGCCGTCCACGAACAGGGACGTGACTCTGGAGCGGCTCTTCTGCAGCTTACGCGCCTGAGCGTTGATGCCTGGACGGACAAGAGGACACGTGAGGACGAGGGACACATCTGATCCGGCGGTTCTCCGAGAACCGCCTGAGAAAATACTGAGCTCTGGAAGTAACACCATCATCACCAATGTTAAAATACGGCTTTTCACAGAAAGTACAGTACTGTGCATAAGTCTTAGGCCACCATCAGATTTGTTGTTTTAGCAACGCTATAATGACCATATTGTACAATTATTTCTCCATCACTTTATTGGAACACATCCTGAAAGTATCATCTTTTTCAACAAAAATGCTTGTATAATATCAAATATTTAGTGTGAGCTACATTTCCACTTGAACAATAACACAACCATGGCTCTTTAAAACCTGGAATGGAACCCTAATGTTATTGGTCAAACCTGTGTTTCTCCTACTATTTCATGGCAACAAATAGCTGCTGTGAAAAAGGTCTATTATACCTGGTTTACTCCAGACATGTTGGAGCATTACATACACATGTTGCACAAGTTCAACTCACTGACAGGTTGATCATATAGTAGAAGACTGACTTTTAGTCACATCTTTTCAATCTGAACGCCAACGATCACAAAAGTGACAGAAAAACAACAAAGCTGCTGGTGGACTAAGACTTATGCACAGGACTGAACATTTATTCCCAGTAACATAATCTGCTCTCTCATCACTGGTACAGTGAGATTAGATTAAGATGGAGACTGAAATAAGGTGACTCTAATTATTATTATTTAATTTATTTGTTCCATTTTCTACCAAAAATTCCTCAGCTCCACTCTGATCACATTCCCTGGTTTATACAGTAGAACAGTATTTCTGATTTTCCTCCAAGTACCACCAGAGGAAGCTGACGTACCACTGGTGGTGCACGCACCACAGTTTGAGAACCGTGGCTCTAAAATATTCTGATGATACACTTTTAAGTCTCTCTCTCTCTGACACCCCTGGGCTTCAACAAAATGGCTGTTTCCTGCCAGAAAAACCTAATTAACAGCAAGATTAAAGAGGCAAACATAGTATAAAGATGTTGTAGATATTGTATATTGTAACACGGGACGCTGGAAGACGTGCAGACAAAATGAAAAACTGATTTCTGTGGTTGACTGTGGCTAAATTAAAGGTGAGATTATGCATGAACATGGTAACGTTGCTCCATTAACCAGTTCTTTTATTTTGAATAAAAGCCAAAATAGAAACAAAAAGCAAATTGTTTCACGGTTGAACGTAGACTTTAAATTTTAACACTAAAATCTTATCGGTTCATCCTCGAGTCCAAGTGAATGTTTGTGCCAAAGTTGGTGAAATTCCTGCCTCAGGGAAAAGCAACACTGTGACCAAAAAGTCCGTCTGACCCTCGGACTCTGTTCGGCCCAAAGTGACTCCAACTCCACCCCCACTGCTCTGGCACCGACTCAAACCAAACACAAGCAGAGGAAGGAGAGGAAGGAGATGTGGCCGTCGGTCCGATACCAGTGACCCATGTGTCGACCCGATCCAAGACAAACACAAACAAACACGGCCCGGCCCGGCTCGGTCGGAGCCGTTAAGCACCGTGGAATGTCCAGAGAGCGCGGCTTCACACCGCAGCGCTGACGCTCTTATCAGCCGGGGAAACGGGTGTGTTTTCCCACATTGTTCCGCTCTAGTGTGATCCACAACAGAACCGGGGGAAGTAAAGGTCAGTGACCCCACAGTGGGTCGGCAGCCAATAAGAGCTCTGGTCGCTGACGTCGCGCAATCCCATCATTCTGCACAAAATGACGCCATTTTGGCAGGAAGCGGCACTGTTCACCTCCGGGGTAGCGGTGGGCGCTGCTAGCAAACGTGCTTTTTTTGAATATTCAATGGTATTATTTCAATATTCTAAACAAGTAGAGCTAGAGAAAGTAACACAGGGTTCACGGCGTGCTGAGCTAACGAGATGCGTTCAAAAACCCTGGTAAATGTCAACACTTTTGCGGGAGCTACAGTGTGTTGAGCCGAGGAGGAACAGCTTCAGGATGCATTCAAGAAACCTCGGAAACCTCTGCAAACACACATACACTAACAGATACAGGTGAGTATAGGTTTAATAATAATTACAAATTGTCACATTTGTAGTAAATGAGTGTTTACGTTTGTCCCTAATAAAAATCCACAGGTCATCACTTCACTTTAGCTGACGTTAGCATCCAGATTAGCAAAATTTACGATCATAACTTATGTTTGTGGAGTTTTTACACTGATGTGAAAGCACGATGGACTATTTCACATAATTAGGGACACGTTAGTTTTAAATCACAGACTTTCATTCAAAGTGAGATCTTTTTGAAACCAGTTGAGTCGCCCTCTGGCGGCTAACTGCTACTTCGGACATCCTGGGACTTCACTTTTCAAACCAGGAGCCTACTTTAATCTTTTTATGTTACAACATACACTGATGCATTTACATTAACAGGTAATTCTGACCAGAATCGGACCGAGTAGCATATCATCTCTGGGATCTGCAGTACCAAGGAAAACGTTGACCAGAAACAGAACGAAACGTAAATAATATTTTCATTGTCTTTTTGAAAAAAATTTCAGTAAATGTCTTTATCCACGGGGAAAAAACAAAAATAAAATGGCCTGTGTAGCGCCATTACAGAAATACACCAAAACTGAGAAGAAGACGCTTACGATTATATTTACATTTATATTACAATACACACTACCGTTCAAAAGTTTGGGGTCACCCAGACAATTCTGTGTTTTCCATGAAAACTCACACTTTTATTCATCAAATGAGTTGCAAAATGAATAGAAAATATAGTCGAGACATTGACAAGGTTTTGTAGATATTGCATTAAAAACCAGACGTTTGCAGCTACAATAGTCATTTACCACATTAACAATGTATAGAGTGTATTTCGGATTAGTTTAATGTTATCTTCACTGAAAAACAGTGCTTTTCTTTCAAAAATAAGGACATTTCTAAGTGACCCCAAACTTTTGCACGGTAGTGTATATACAATCACAGAAAAAGAGACGGAATGAAGAAAGCCAGGTGGACTAAGAAAATAAAAGTTAAAATAGTTAAAAACTTAAAAAGATCAAAAGATCAAAAAAAGAAGAAGAAGAAGAAGAAGAAGCACAAGAGCGAGAAATGGTATTATGACACCATCCTTTTCACAAAGTAGCGTTTTGGTTGTGGTGAGATTTTCACAAAAAATAGCATGTCAGGGCTCCCAGCACGCTGTTTCTGAGTAGATTAAAAAATGACCTGGATTCATCTGGACTCCAAAGTTCAGTGTCAGTGAAGCAGCAGCTCTTTTTCCTCCTGTGAGAGAAAAACCACGACAAAGTTGAGCCAAAGTCAACAAAGCGGCGCGATCTTCACTGCGCAGGAAGTGAGCCACGACAGAAACAACAGCACAGCGGTGAGCGTCCACCGTCGGGGGAGGAGCCGCTTCTCAGGGGCCACGAAGGGCCCTCAGCATAAAACAAAGATAAGAGTCCTCCAGTGCAGCCTTTGTTTGCCCCCGACCTTCCATCTCCTCTGCTACAGCCAGTGATAAGCCGGACAATGAGGGCTGATGGCCTGCAATAAGAGACGAGGATAAAAGCTCCCCGTGCCACACAGACGGCACCGACGCTGACCGACGACCGGGCCGAGTGTGAGGGACGTCAGCGTCGCCAGGTTGTTTTTACGTCACTGACATATAAATCACATTTGTGCTTTTTAACAAGGCAAGTTCCTGAAGAGACCACACAGTCTGAAGGCGTGAGCAGAGCCGACGACGCTTGTTCTTGTCCAATACGATCCGATATCCAGGGTATGATTGAGGTTTTTAATGGTATTAACACTAACATCGATGGTAGGGCAGCAAATAACGATTATTTTCAAAATAAATTTGTCGCTTCTTGATTAATTGAGCAGTTTTTTGGTGAGAAAATGTGGGAAAATATTGATCAGTGTTTGCCCAAACCTCTAAATGATGATGTTCTCAAAAACAAAATGATTCAGTTTTAATGATTTCTTTGTTAAATGGGGCAAAGAAACCAACAAATGTTCACTTTTAAAAGGCTGAAAAATAGGTGTGGGAATCACAAAGTACCACCTGATACGTGATACATGGTCCACGATACCAGTAATATCACAATTCTGTGATAATCAATACATTCCAAGACCATCATATAGCGATACATCACGATATCTGTGTGACTGAAGAAAACAAAACATCTGGGGAAAGTTAAAAGTGTAGGATTTCTCTATTTATTAAGTGCATTTTACTGAACGGGGTTGGAGAATCTCTTAACGTATCCCGCCGTAAACTTCCCTCATTCATTTGAACAGCGCCACCATGAGGGGACACGCAGTAGAAGTATTTTAGAGCGCCTTCATTTGTTAAATAAATATCAATATTTGTGCTGGTGTATCAATTATCCTATTGGACGAGGAAGGAGGACGACTTATCACCAAAAGATTATCTTGACCCACTGCTACCGAAAAGCCTTGTTTTGATCTAAAAAAGAAAACCCAACTCAAATCGATTACCAAAAAGCCGTTGATTAATTTATTAATTGAGTATCCTATCAAATATTCCATCGATTCATCGACTAATCGGATAAAACGTACATTTATCCTATTCCTCCTGTTACTTTCGCTTTGCTGCGTTTGCTCATTTTCGCTGTATTCACTGTTTTCAGTCCCGACGTCTGCCGTTCTGTACCGCTAAACTGTCCATACACGTCTTCTTCCTCTGTACGGGACGTCTTCTTCCTCTGTACGGGACGCATAGCCTGTGACGTAAGCACGTTGTGTCACACTAAAAAGAATCTGTGCGAAACGTGAGCTTTAAATTTAATTCAACGAGGCTTCGAGGCAGCGGAAATTCCTCCATCATTTTTTGAAATCGAGTTACTCGAGGAATCGTTGCAGCCCTACAATACTTCTTACGTCACCACCAGAGGGCAGTCTCTTCTGTTTAGACCAACGGATTCTACTGTAGTGAATGGCCGAAACTCTGTGACATCAGCTACCTGACTGACGCTCGCTGGGATTATTTAGCACATACATTTAAGTTTGTGCTAAAATCTGTGCTAAAATGATGCTAATGACATTTGGAAATATCAGCTACGTGTTTGAGTCTTTTATCAGCATCTGAGCCGAGAGGCTGCACATGCTACAGGTGTTAGCGACATCAGAAGCAAAACAGTGAAATATGCTCCTGGTATTTGTATAGTTTTCGTGGACTTTCAGCTACATTTTAGACCGGGTTGTCAAACCGAAATGACCTGGGACCAATGAGCGTCTATTCTGGTCAATAAGGTGCCGGTCAAGAGAAAAACGTAGGGAAAAAAAGTAACCGTTCACTAGCAGATGGGCGACATGATCTTAAAATTATAACACTATATTCCATCATGATATCGCACTTGAGAGATTCATGATGATATTGCACAGAATTTCAAAGTAAAAGTGCTTGTTTTGATGTGGGCCGATGCACACTGTTGCATTTACCAGCTAACCATAACCAGCTGTTACAGAACAAAATGGTCCCAACGATTTGATTAATATTCTGGTCCTTTAAAGACAAAATCAATTTTTTTCAGGTTTTCCCAGTGATTTTGACCAGCATCAGACCAGACCAGTATTGTCTCACCCCTACCTGCTGTGATTGTGTCTCTGTCCTTCAAACTCTGCTCTTCCACGCTCGCTCTCAGCTGGATTTCAAAACGCCTGGAGAAGCCGTCCTTGGGTTTCCAGAGCGACTGCAGCATCAGGGGCCTCTCGTTGTCCCCCACCACCCGAAAACACTCCCTCTTCCACTGGTTATCCGAGTCCATCTGGCCAATCACGTCGCAGAGCACGTAGTCGTTGGGGTCCTCCTTTTCCAAACAGTACCTGAGCGTCAGACACATTTAGTCCGGAGGTTAAACTGAAGAAATCCACCGTCTCCACAAAAACAGCTTCTCATTTTTGATGACGGTCTGACTGTCGGCTCTCAGAAAAAACGGATTAATCAAATTTCAGACATTTGAGGAAAACACCTGACAGTTTCCAAACGTAGAGCAAATTTGATGTGCAAATTCAAATATTCCTCAAAGTGTCTCTAGTGTCATGAGCATGTAACAGAATTTAGCACCTTGGTTGAAGGTGAGTCTCTGCTGAATTCAGTTATTTACTAAACCACTACTAAAACCTTAGGGATTACTGCCTAGTTTGCAATTTTGGTTGCACCAGACCAACTTAAGCAATCCTGTAGCTAGTAAATTCATAGTAATGTGAGGGTGGTTAAGAGTGGCACAAAGTGACGACAACAAGCTAGACACCCATTCAGCATGCAAGGCAGAACGTAAACGTTTCGGTGCTAGCATAAAGCCAGCATCACCCGACGCGCTGCTCGGCACAAAGTGCTTTTGCAAACTTTTATGAAGCAAAACAGCTCAGTGAAATACAAACGTGAAGAGATGAAGCCGGAGCCCCGTTTAGCTCCATTGCTAGAGTCAGCAAGTCGGAACAGGCTCCTCCTCCTCCTGTGGTGACATCATCCTCGCTAAAATGAGCCATCATTCTCTTTGTGTTTCGTTAGCTAGATAGGCTATGCTACACTTACGCCTAGGTGTAAATATTTAGCGATTATTGCACCCGCGATATGGAATTGCTAGTAAAAGTGGTACGACTCATTTTAATGATGAGAGTAAACACTTATGCTGTGTTTCCACCATGGTACGGTTTGGTCTGGTACAGTACAGTACGGTGCTGTGGGCTGTAACCGATGACCACGTCAGTGAGATAAGATGTCGTACTAGTGTGACGACAACGAATGATGACATTGGACGCGACACAACAATGGAGGACATCCACCAGTAAGTCAATAAGAGTCAAAAGGGAGTGACCGTACCCAATGAAGGGTGCCAAAGAATGGAACAGTAGTTTGGTACTATTACTAATGGAAATGCAACAAAATACATACTGTACCGTACCAAACCGATCTGTTCCACTCGGTGGAAACACGGCTATAAGCTGTTACTAAGCTTAGTGAAGACTTAGTGAGAGTTGGTGCGACCTAATCTCAAAGCCCTCACCTCTCTAGCGCCTCCTTCACCAGCTCCTTGGCACAGGACTGAGAGTTGGCCAACACGCTCTTGTAGTTCGTCCCCTGACAGATGTCGCTGCCAAAGATCTTCAGGATGCCGGGGACAGACTTCTGGCCGGACAGCTCGGCCTGGTCGTTGGCCGTCTGGCGGTCTCCGGCGAGATTCCCGGTGCCTTGCCCTTGGCCGCGGCGTCCACCATCTCGCAGGTTTGGGCTTTGATTGAACACATTGGAAAACCTGTTGTTGTTGTGGCGGCGGATTTTGCTCTTGGCCGGCTGCCGGACACCGACGTTCTCTGTGGGCCGCACGGTGTTGTCCGAGGTGTTGGACCTGAGAGGAAACACACGGGAGGATTCTGTGAACTGCAGGAAGGTCCAGTTTTTGTACATTTTAGGATGGATTACTGGAAACATTTGGATAAACTACGTTTACATGGCAGTGTAACAAAACAAAAAGCATTCGTCCCATCAAAGTGCTGAGTTTTTTAAGCTGTAGAATTCACTTCTGAAAATTTTTTTGTGGACGTTTGTTTGCATTTCCAGTTTGTAGTCATCACCTTCTTTCTTTAAGTATCAAGCAGACTCTTGCAAACTGTCTAAACAAGTACACCTAAGGTCTAGTAATTCAAATATTTATGATTTCTTCCGCGAAATGATGAGTTATACCACTTTATTATTGAGATATCATTTAGTTTCAGAATATTTCTCAGCTCTACTGCAGACCTACGTTACCAAGTCTACTGACCGGAAAACAAAATAAGCTATTGAATCAACAGAATCACAGAAAATAAACAGTTATTTACAGGATATGCTATCGAAGGAACTTGAACTGCCAACTCAAGAAAGTCCGAGCAAATTCACAAACTCCAACATGAGATTCCAGTTTGTTGCACTTCCTTTACTACTTCTTCTTCTTCTATTGGCGTTTGGTGGCGGTTGTTAGTGCACTTCTGTCTTATTTGTGTCATATTAAGTCAATCGTACATATAGCGCTGTTCAATTTTTATCCGTGGACATGTTTATAACAGAGGCTAACAGTGGCTAGCCCAAGGTGCGTTTGTGTCCGTGGATTTTTCCAACTTCTCCAAGAATCAACGAAGTAAAGTTTAAAAATCACATTATTAAATAAAATCAACCAAATGTTCAAACGTTTACGTGCCTTTGAATGTTTGGTCTGATCGTATACACACAACTTGACACACAAGTTTAAAGGGCTGTTCAGTGTAAGTTTTCAGAGCTGTTTGTTTTTGCCTCTGGTGTTTTTGTCTCTGTGTAAATAGTCATTACAGTTCTTTGTTTTTGAATCCTGTACATGGATACTGAGCCATGGAAAAGGCAAAAGAAGTGTTGAAAGACTTGCTAGAAAAAGGTTTTTGTTTGAGAAAATAACAACCCAAACAATACATGTGAAAAGATTCTGTTTTAAGACAAACAATTGATTTAAATTTGGCTGCACAGTTGTGTTTTCTGCTTTAACTTTGAAAAACTCAACCTTATACCACAATTACAGCTTTATCTACAGCTATAAACAGCCCAAACATGACTCCATTAAAAACACTGTTGCTTTTTTTTTTAAAAAAAAAAGTTTTACAGTGTGATATTAGTGACGCTAAGATATTTAGGATTTTTGGATTATATTGGATTTTGTGTTTGTCTTTTCCTGATAGCTGATCCAGTGATTCTGACCAGTTTTGGACCAAAACAGACTCAAAGTATCGTATCAGTAAGTTAAACCACAGTGTTTTCAAATGTGTCAGTGACTGTTTAGTTCTGACCTTTATGAAAAGAAAGACCTCCTTGTTTTTGTTTGGTTATTTTGGTTTCTAAAGTGGTATTGATAAAGTAGTAATTATGTAGATAGGTAGTTATAGTTCTATCTGTATATACAGATGAGATTGCGTCATGTTTGCTTTAATTGTATAATTTTGCTTCAGGGCTGCAACTATTAGAATTATTTTTCCCAATTGATTGATCTGTCGATTAGTTTCTCAATTAATTGGGCCCTTGTTGAAACACATGTGCAGGAAAAACCAGTGTCAGTTGTGAGTTTTTACCACAGTGGGGATAAAGTGGTTGACAATGAAGGGAAGTTTACGGTGGATATCACCAAAATATGTCCTCCGAAACTGTAGGGGGAGCTCTGTTGAGAGGCAGGAATAATGAAGAGACTAGACTTGCAAAGTTCTGCTTTAGGAACAAATCTGAAAGCTACTTTTAATCATGTAAAAAAACACTCAAACTGATTAACTGATTTGTTTGTTTAAGGTGGTTTCATAAAAATATGTCCTCCGAAACTGCAGGGGGAGCTCTGTTTAGAGAAAGGAATAAAAAGTGACTAGACTTTCAATGTTCTGCTTTAAGAAGTTGGAAAAATATGAAAGCTACTTCTAATTATTTAAAAAACACTCAAACCGATTAATTGATTATCAAAATTGTTGATAATAGTTGGATGTTTACGGTGTTTTCGTAAAAATATGTCCTCCGAAACTGTAGGCGGAGCTCTGTAAAGAGAAAGGAATAAAAAGTGACTAGACTTTCAAAGTCAAAGTCTAGTCAAAATCTGAAAACTACTTTTAATTATTTAACAACTCAAACTGAATAATCGACTATTAAAATAGTGATCGATTAATCATTGAAGCTCTAAAATAATTCAATTTAAAGTGTTTGATTTGTACCAATAATTGAGTTGGTGGTGGGGAGGGGGGCCCCCAGGTTAGGGCCCCATAAAGGCTTGCTCCGGCCCTGACAGTAGACTGTACTCACTGCACAGATCCAGTGCTGGGTTTCCGGCTCAGTTTGGCCTGAATCCTCTTCTTTGGAGAGCGGATGATTAAACCCACGGGGAAGTTGAGAGTCTGTTTCTGGACGTGGCCGCTTCTCTCCTCTGAAATCATTTCTGTTTCCCTGCAGCTCGTCACTCAAACACGGAGGACACGACGGGACGCTGCTGCATCATCATCCATCCATCCATGCATCCATCCATCCATCAGCCGGGGACCAGGACAGTCCAACGTCTGCACAACCGCTAAATGTCACCACATCCGCCGTTACATTCTCACGCGAGTGGATTTCAAAGTTCCGACATCAGTTTTCCCCTGGGGAAAAAAAAAAAAAAGAAGTTCAAGAGAAGAAAAGTAAAATGAAAATAAAAATAAATAAAAGTTTCCGCTTCTTAAAAGAAAAGGAATATAAAGAAACACACCGGCTCGTTGAGTCCAAACGGTCCGAGAGCGACGACGAGACTGAGCTGGAGACAACCTGCTGCTCACGAGCCGCTCCAGCGCAGCAGTGACGTCACCGCGGGATTCACGCGCGTGGACAGCGAAGGGGCGGGGCAACGAAGCAACCCTCACAAATCATCAAAACAAGCGGAGTGGCGCCCTCCAGTGGAGAAGGTCACACATTACATTACCACTGCTTCGCATACTTCTTTAAAGGTCCAGTCCGTGAAACTGAGATACAATTAGTTCTTATTTGCCAGAAATTAAAGATAAAATAAGTGTACTTGTTTTTATTTTTATTATTTTATTTTTATTATTATTTTACTTACTGTGCCTTTAAAAACGTTATTTTTTTCACCCCCATGTATATTGTTACATTCTTACTGCAGCAGGTGGAAAGGTTTTAGTCATGAAACAAGAGCTCCATCTAGTGTTACTTACACTGAATTACACACCCTTGCACTAAATGACAATCATGTTTTTTTTTATACAGGTAAGATTTATATAGTGAAGAGAGACCTGTTTCAGACAAACATACAATTAGTGGAGGAGACACAGAAATAATATAAGATACAATATACAGGATGTAATAATGAAAAGAATGTGACAGGAATCTAAAAATGTTTCTTTTTGTAACTTTAACTTTCAGAAAATGTATACATATATATATGAAATGAACTTTTGCAAGGCAACGTTTGCGATTAAAACTTTGTTATTGTCTTTCAGTGGTTGTTTTAGTCATTAGCTCTGAGAAAAGCAACATATAACTAAAATAAAAAAAGACATTTGAATTGTCTGACAGGCCAGAGGAAATCATCTTTAAACCTTTAAACCAAGTCTTAATCCACAAACGGCCATTTTAGAGTGTGACAGAAACATCGTGAGAATCAAAATGTCCTCAAATCCATTGGTTTATAAGATTATTTTGGTCCTCACAAAGATGTACATACAAATGCACACACACATTACACTGACTGATTCTATATAACCTTAACCATAACAACTATTGGCCTAACCCTAACCTTGACCTAGTCTTTACCTCAAAATGTAATAATCTTAGTTATGGGGACTTGATTTTTGTCCCCATAAGGAAGACAAGTCCCCATAATGTGAGTGTGGAGACAGATGTAGGTCCCCACAACATAAGGAAGACCAGCTACACACAAACACACACACATACACAGCATTCTTACTTGGAACACTCACAGACTGTTTATCTTATCCCTAACCCCGTGGTTCTCAAACTGTGGTACATGTACCACCAGTGGTACGTGGGCTCCCTCTGGTGGTAAATCAGAAATACTGTTCTACCGTATAAACCAGAGCGATAAGTGTAGACAATGAATAATCAGAGTCACCTTATATCTTGCTCTATATTAATCTAATCTCATTATACCAGTGTGTGACGTATATGTGAGGAAGAGGAGGATGATGAGAGCAGATTATCTTACTGGGATTAAATCTGCCTCCTGTGAAAAGTCTGTAGATGACTTTGCTCAAACTATTTATGCCACTGTATTTTAACATTGGCAGCTTGGTATAAAAAGTTTGAAAACTACTGGCATAACCTTTTACCTAATCCCAATCCTAACTCCTAACCTCATCCAGGCCTAAAACCCCAAAAAGGCTTGATCGGATTAAAGGGATCGTCTTGGCTGACTACTTTTCTCCGATTCTGCTACTGGTGTCTTTGTCACACTATGTAATGTCCAAAAAACCCAAACTATCCCTTTAAAGCTGAGAGGACACACACACACACACACACACACACACACACACTCATATTTCTATCCATTTTAAGACTTGCATTGACTTCCATTCATTTGGTCGACCAACCTTCACACTTACCTCAACCACAACAACTCAAAACTTAACCAGTTCCTCAGAAAAGAGGTTCTGCCTCATTAGGACCAGGTTTTGGTCTCCATGAGGACTACTGGTCCTGACAAGGTGAGTGTTTATGACAGAAAAGGTCCTTAACAGATAAGAAATACAAGAACACAGAGACAGAGAGACAGAGTTTGTGGCGTTGTGAGGCGGATGTGATCGAGCTCCACCTGCAGCTGCACAGCAAGCGGTTTTTACAGATTCAGGTCAAACCTCCATCTCGTCTTCACACGTTTCTGCACCTTGACTCGCTTTGACAGCAGCTCAGCGTCATTTCAGCTCTTTATTTATCCCCGTGCACTCGTGTGTCAGGTTTTTCCCCAAGTGCTGCTGACTTTTCTGCTGTTTTAGGGAAGAAGAAAAATAAAATGAATGAGGTTTGGTTCAGATGTGTTTTTTTTTTTTGTATCTGTAAATTCACCCATTCACATTTTCTAGCCCACATCTTTCTACCCATTCACGCGCAACGTGGGGTTAGGTGTTTCGCCACCCTTCCGGATGAAAGACGACTCGCCCTACCGCTGATCCACCGTCGTCGTAAAACAAACTGAACACTCAATTGTACCCAGAGATGAATCTGTGACTAAACTGTGCGTAACTTTTAAATACAAACAAACCCATTTCAGACTCAAACCATCGTCAAATGAGTTCGCACAGTGTTGATTAAGTCAATCAGCTCTGCACTCATGTTGCCTAGCAACATTCCTGCGCTAACTGTTTAGATACAAGGTCTGAACGACGCCATTCGCCCGGTTTTCCGACAGAGTTTTTGCGTTAGCAGAGTTCTGCTTGTCGCCACGAGACGCGAATCTCGTACATAAACCATCAGTTTCCAGGATGGTTTGCGTTGAGCCTCTGTGAGTGAATGTTAGCACGCTTAATTAGCGTATTATTAGCACATGAACCGAGCCCAACGCGAAACCCGACGTCCGTTATATTATGTATTTTAACGCAGTTGGAATATGCTAACACATTCTCTGACTGTCACACAGCGGGTTGTTAGCCTTTATCTCTAGTTATGACAAACAACAAAAGTTAGCATGACATCCAGGAGGAAACTACTAGCCCCACAAACACACACGCTGGTTTCCATGACTTCAGAGGACATTACACTGACTTCCATTCATTTCCTGGAGACTTAGTCTAACCTTAACCATAATTACTAGTGTTCTAACCCTGACCCTAACCTTAACCTAACCCTAACCTCAGCCTAACTTTAAAACATGTCTTCACCTTACGTTATGGGGACTTGATTTTTGTCCCCATAAGGAAGACAAGTCCCCATAATGTGAGCGTGGAGACACATTTAGGTCCCCACAACATAAGGAAGACCAGCTACACACACACACACACTGAAAATAACTGCTTTGACCGTCACTAGTTTGTGTGTTTTTGACGCGTATAAAACCACGTCACGGCAGTTCCTATGACGAACCCCCCCCCCCACGTCGAGGAGGAACTATGAAGTAACGGAAAACGACGAGCCTAGTACCAAACCGAGTAGAGCCGAGCTGAGCAGAGCTAGTTGTGTCTCGGGCTAGCCACTGTCAACGCTTTATGTGGCATTTTTCCTCACACATATAATGTAGCACTCTGTGTCCAGTTGATTTAGCAACATGTCCATGTGCCACTACTACTATGTGTACGACTGATTTCTACATAGAAGTGTTTATACGAGTGGCAGCCATTTTGGAACCCCATGTCGGGGTTTGTGAGGCTCAGAGTTTCCAGTCTGTGGCACTTTGTGACCTTTAACCTCTATAAGGTGAAACTAAACACACCGTTTTCATCACGTTCTGTCACCTGGAGCAGCATTTGTGGCTATCTTTTGCATCGTATACACGGTGGAAACGGTCATTTTGACACGCGAGGCTAAAGGTCTGGAACGTTAGCACACGAGCTCAGGTAGGAAATGTTTGCATAGGCAAATAATTTATGCAAAGGTGCATTGTTTTTGCATGGTTTTGTGGAGTTGTCTCCACTTTTAATAAGTTTATTTAGTGTATCGACCGTCCAACATTTTCACACCGCTTTTTAAATGTTTTGTGAAATAATACTTGAAGTTAGTGTCTTACAGATGTAATAATATATTCAGGTTAAGGGCAGGATTACCCCTGAGCAAAGTACCCAATCCCCATTGCTCATTGCTAATTTGACTCTATAAATTGACCCCAGCCACAGAGGTCACATCTTATTTACTCTATTTATTCGGCCTGAAGCCTGGATAAATGTGACCATCTAGAAATCTATAAACCAATGTAGCGCTCCACCTTTATGTCATTTTTGTGAGCGCTCATGTCACTATGTTTTTGCGTTTCCCTGAATGTATTTTCAGTTTTTCCTTTGTAATATCAACCTGTCAAGGGATTACAGGTGGAAATTAGCCTCCGACTACAACCTGGCATATTTAAATTTTAGTGTTTAATAATATGCATTGTCCCTTTCTTTAAATAAATAAATAAATGAGAGGGTTGCTTCAAGAAGGGATTAGCCAAAGACGTTTTGTTTGTGAATATTTAAACACTTACACTGTGTTTCCATTTTTAGTTTTCCTTTACAGTGGACTTGGAGATGCAATAAATTGTCTCTGAGACTCACTACTGTCCTTACCATTGGCGAGGGCCACGGCAGTAACCATGGAAACACGCTTGAGGATATTTCAGGAAGTCAGGTGACAGGGAAAAAACATAAAACAAGGTGAATTCCTGGAGAGAACAGAGCCTGAGATGGAGCACACAGGTTTGGAACGCTACACTGATGGCGTGTTCCAGTTTAGAGGGCGTTCCAACATGGCCGCCACTTACACGGACCCCGCTACTTTTACCGTTAGCGGCACCATCTCCTCGTCTGTGAGGGAGGAGCAAAAAATGTGTAAACAACACAATGTCTGACAACAACAACATGAATCGGCTTAATATTCTCCAACATTAAAAACAGGCTGCTCTCCAGTGGAGAAGGTCTGAGGGGAGGAGCCTGACTGAGGTCATGTGATCACAGGAAGCCAGTCAGCCTTTCACAATACAAGTCACAGTAGACGTTTTTTTTGCAAGGAGATTTCATTCTCCTTGCAAAAAAACAACAACAAAATTTTCAAAAATATTAACTCTGGTTAAAATCATGTCAACATTAACTTTTGTTTGTTTTTTTTTGTTTTTTTTGTTTTATTTCTGTTGTCTTTATCTGAATCATGATAATTTATGTTTTTTTTTTTTTTAACAATTTCTTTCCTGCTTTTACTGTACAAATTTTATGGCCTGAATTTATGTTGTCGTCCACTAGACTTTAGAAACGGTTTCTGAACTTTGAATATGGTTTTGTTTTGTCTTTTAAGTCGTCTTCTTACCTGCCCAGGGACAACACATGCAGATTAGCTGCAAGAAAACTCCCTGTCCCTGTAAAAAGAAAGAATAAATTAATGAATGGTTAGATTTTTCTTCTCCCTTTTTTCTGTTCATTGATGGTGAGCAGTTTTGAAGGAAAGGGTCTGTATTTTTAAAGCTCTACACTCAAAGCAGCACATTTTTTTTATCGCTCATCTTTCCAAACCCACTCACACGCTGGGGTTAAGTGTCACATTGGCATGTGGATTAATGGAGCCTGGAATCAAACCCAAATCCTTAGCTACCGTTGCGCCCGCATTTTGAAAAGCTGTTAATGGACATGAGCAAACAAATGAATAAAAATTTCTCAACTTTGCCTCACAGCATTCAGACTTCTGAATTCACCTGGTTTGGTTTTATTCTGAAAATCCAGGAGGAAGTGACACATTTGCCCCACCACATTTGAGCGGCTGATTCATTGAAGAGAGGTGTTACCTTCTCTTGGCAGACACTCACAGCTGCCCCGACGGGAAGACACGAGCGAGGCGTAGAAGGTCAGTGGACTCACAGAGATGCTGCTGCTGCTGCTGCTGCTGCGTTCACTGCACTGCAGAGGCAGAAGGAGGGCTCAGCCTTAGAAGAGCTCAGCCTCAGCAGAAGAGCTCAGCCTCAGCAGAAGAGCTCAGCCTCAGCAGAAGAGCTCAGCCTCAGCAGAAGAGCTCAGCCTTAGAAGAAGAGCTCAGCCTTAGAAGAGCTCAGCCTCAGCAGAAGAGCTCAGCCTTAGAAGAAGAGCTCAGCCTTAGAAGAGCTCAGCCTTAGAAGAGCTCAGCCTCAGAAGAAGAGCTCAGCCTTAGAAGAGCTCAGCCTCAGAAGAAGAGCTCAGCCTCAGCAGAAGCTCACAGGTCGAGTCGAGCAGGTGAGCTGAGGATGAGGAGCAGCACCACTTTTCTCTCTTCCTCTTTCCAGCAGTTTGTCTTTCACTGTCCTTTTTTGTATTAATTAATGCCTTTAAAAATAACTACATTTTATAAAAGTGGCTACAAATTTCACTTGTTCATTTAGATATTCTTTTAAAAAACACTTAATGTGTATTTATCCTACGTTTACTTTTGTTTTGCTTGTTGCCCGGTTGCAGTTTTTTAGAATCGCCTCACTTTGAGGAAGTGGTTTTAGGGGCTGTCGTTGGTGTGTGTGTGTGTGTGTGTGTGTGCTTGTATGCATGTCTCTGTGAGGACCAAAAGTCTCATAAACCACTTCAAGTCCTCACTCTCTGTCACACTTTACAACAGCTGTTTGTGGGTTAAGACCTGGGTTTTGGGTTAAGGTGACACCTTTAAGACATTTTTCTGGCATTAACCCTGACCTCGTTGGGACCAGTAGTCCTCATGGAGACCAAAACCTGGTCCTAATGAGACAGAACCTCATTTTTGATACATATATATATATATATATAATTTTACTAGAATAATTGGGGGGCACTTGTGAATGAGAGTGAATCATCTGCATAGAAGACAACAATAATATAAAATCATCATGTTTTTAGACTTAAAGAGCATTTTCCATTTAGTACATCAGGGAAATAACATTAAATATTCCATGTAGGTGATTTGTCTCAAGTTGCTCCCTGTCCACACACACTCTTCACTGGGATTTTTTGTTCTTTCAGACATATAATAGCACTTTCCCATTATACAGTTCCAGCTCGACTCGACTTGACTAGGTTTGGTATTAGACACGTCCTTTTCTGTTACTATAGTTTCTCCTCGATCGTTGTTTTGGTCGTCATAGAAACCGTGACGTTGTTTTATCCGTGACTAGTGACGGTCAAAGCAGTTGTTTTCTTTTTCCTCCGTTTTCTAAACAGATGAGTTCACTGAATGGTTCAGTACTTCCTGCATGAGCGGAGCACAGACTCCGTCTGACACAGTCACTGAAGTGAAATACGGCTCACCATCTCCGTCTTTCAGCAGTGCTGTCGCTAAATACACCAGACTCCTCTGTTAAATATGGACATTTTACAAATGTCCTTGTTAAATGTTGCAGATTAATTTATTAGGATTTAAATCTTTTTAACCGATCTACAGTTCGCCATTGTTCGCTTTGATTCTCGTGTCGGACGTTGCGGCTCATGACTCTTCCAGTTACGACACTCTCTGACCAATCAATGGCCGGCAGTCTGTCCACGTCACATTAGTAAAAAAACAAAAAAACAGTAAAGTTGTACTAGAACTCTCTCATGGAAAATAAACAAATTTGTGGTGAAGATTTTTACATGAAGGAAATGGTGTAATAGACGTCACTATTTGTGCGCTAGTGTTAGCGTTGTTAACCAGACTTTTAATATCCTCACACAAAAGTGTTTTTTTTAGTCTTTTTATTCATGTTGTTTGTCGAAAGGTAATGATGTTTTGTCGTTCTGTCTTCCAATTGGCCAACAAGGCTTTCCATTAATGGTTATATCGCCACCTGTTGACTTGGCATGGTTCTTTTTGTGTGTTTTAATGAGGATGGAGCTGTTTTTGAGAACTTTGCATGTGTGGACAAGATCTTTCTTTTTTTTTTTTTTTATTGGGGAGGAAAATGTCAGTTTTCACAAATATCCACGTGTGGACTAAGCCAAACTTTCCAAAAGCTCCATATGCTGAACCAAACCACCCATGACTTTGACATTACTTTAAGCATATGGGTGAAAATAGTCTCGATAATGTGTTGAACGTGTGAAACAGTTTAGCCAATCAGTGTCCATGAATCCAGAGTGACATCATGTCTTTGTTGTTGTCAGAACATTAATCATTAAGTGTTGACTCAAGTGTGTGAGGCTTGAGTTAGATATTAAACATTAGATAAGACTAAAATCATGTAAGAACAACATTGTGTTGGAAAACTGTCCTTGATTTTCCCTCTTTATTGATGCACCTTTTAAATCCACAGTTAGTTTCTTTTACTTATTAAAACAAACTTTCAATATTTTAAATCTCTTAATTTTAAGATTCACTGAACATCACATATGAAGAAAGTTAAATAAATGACAGTAAATGGCAACACGTCTCTGCAAAGAACCAAGAATCAGTCACATAATTTAAAATTTTACTGCCATTTTAATAATTAATCCTTTACTGTTTATCATTTATTTATATATTTGTTTCCACCGCACAGGTTTAGTTTTAAAAGCCACTTGAATTTCCTGTAACCCATGTATATTATAGTAGCTAATTTTATAAATTGCTTACTAGAATACAAACAGAAAATACGAACGAGTCATCAGTGTAGAACTCAGAGCCAAAGAAAGATACCTGTCCAAAAAAAAAATCATACTTCTGAAGTGCTGCCTGAAAAACCGAGCCTTTACACGAGTCTGTTTACTTTAAAAAATGAAGGGTAACTCTATAATTACAGTACTGTAACAGTACATTATTAGTGTGACAGTAATTTTGTAATAAGTAAGAAATACCATCTTATTCCATCTGCTTAAGTTTGAAACCCCCAAATTTTAATGAGAAGGTTTAACACTGATTTAGCCAACGATGATTCTTATTACCAAGCTGTGAGCGATGGGTACATTTTATGTCCTTAAGGTGACGAATGTAACTATTTATTTTATTCAGTGTATTATAGACCAGAACAGATTTTGACATTTTTAAATATCACAAAAAATATATAAACACTGGCAAATTTTGTGCCATGTGCATTAACTAAATGTTTTATTTTGTATTTATTGGAAATGACAAGAGACATTTAGTGGCATTACCATAAATTACCATAAACACTATCTCCACATTTCAAAGACGCCACAAAATGTTAATAGGAAGTATTATGTCAATAGAAAATTACAGTATATCATAAATAGTAGTTTTTGAGGATTTTACTTCCTTCAGGTGACTGAACTAAGATTAAAGTCATAATTTTGCAAAGTTCGCTACAGGTGCAGCAGCATAGATAACCAACCACATCCTTCTGAAACCACAGACTCAAGGTTTTTACATCGGTGAGAAAATTACCCAAAATCAAACACATACACCAAAAAATAAGAAAGAAAAGTCGCTGCCTCTGTTTTATATTCTTGTACATAAACAGTCAATGAGGAAGTGACTCGTGGGTATTTCCCTACTTTGAAAATAGATAATTTATTATTGTTTTTCCAGTTCCTTTGCTGGCCACGCCACGGCCACATCCTCCATTCATGACAGAAACAACATGACTGCTGTGTCACACACTTACATGACTCTGTTACTGGAAGTCAAGTGGTTTGAACCGGTGCTGTTCCTTTCAATGGGCTCCCTAAAAAACAAGTATACGTCAATGTAAGAGAGATGGAAACCTTTACAGTGCAAACATGACGGTTCAAGACATTTGCCGAGAAATTCACTCTCTGTTTTAGAAACAATATGTCACCAAATTTTAATTTACTTGAAAAATAAATAAATAGCTCCTGACAAATCTAGTCTGGGAAATATTGAGGGATGATTAGCAGGAAAGTTTTTGACATGGCCCTTTATGATTGAGCTCAAAAAATGTCCCATTCACTTAAAATGCTATTAATTACTGGTTATTTTTTTATTTGTAATGACTTACTTTTTTATGAGCTAATTTTCAGCTTTAATTGGCCATTTATAGTACAACACCACGACCTGCTGGATTATGGGGAAGATTACGTCCATGCCAGTTAGAAGGAAATGGGTTGAATAGTAAAATAATTCAATTCAAGGCCAGGACCTCAGATTGAAATTATATTAACTCTGAATCCATAATTTTGTATTCTAATAATGTGGGAGCATTTGTCAAGAAAAAGAGTTTATATTGGGTTTTAAGGGTATCATTTATGTGCTTAAGGTGATGAACGTAACTATTTGTTTTACACAGTGTCTTAGAGACAGAATAGAAGTCAACTTTTTAAAATAACACAAAATTACAAACTACTGACACAATCATTAGGGAAAAAAAATGTAAAAAGTGTAAAAGGACCCTCGAGGTTACATGAGGGTTTACAGAATTTAACCTTTTTGTAGAAATAAAACACTATTTTTATTTGTCTGCATAGAAACAGTTGCCGTAGACCATCGTCATCTTTGTTGACCGAAACCTCTCTGACACCGAGCGGCCGATCTCGATGGAGGCGAGAGGAAAGTACAACTTTACCGCGACATCGGACGACGAGCTCAGCTTCAGGAAAGGCGATGTTCTGAAGGTGGAGTGGACTTTTGGATTTAAATGACGCTTTTCTCACTTTTTACTTGAGGATGTTCCATGAACCACTTGTTGTTTTCCTTTTCTGCGCAGATCCTGAGTCCACAGGACGATTGGTACAAAGCAGAGATGAATGGAGAGGAAGGTTTTGTGCCACAAAACTACCTGGAAATGCAGACTCCGAGGTACGAGGTGGTGAACCCTAATCAGTTTAATTATTAATTAATAATTAAAATAACTTCTACACAGACGACCTTTAATGTGAGGCAAATATAAATGACGGGATGCTGCTGCTGTTGATGTCTGTGGTCTGATTATTTTATAATCGATTCATCTGGTCGATTGTCAAAATACCAAAACAAAACGTTCAAAAGTGTAATTGTTGTTTTCCAAACGTTGAAATTACTGTAGGAGTGTTTAACAAGACGTATAACCAAATTGCTATATGGAGCTAAGAAACTAGACAAATTTAATAGCCTGAAAAGAATCAGACAACTCGTTTTAATATTTAACTGATTAAACAATTATCAAAATAGTTGACGAGTGACCTGACCGTTCTTTCAGGTGGTTCCAGGAGAACGCGAGTCGCAACGACGCAGAGGATCTGCTGAGACACAAGGACGTGGGAGACTTTGTGATTCGAGGCTCGCAGAGCTCGCCGGGAGAATTCTCCATCTCTGTCAAGTGAGGACGAACGTGTCTTCTGATGTAGCACGACTTTACTGTTAACAAATTTATTTACTACCTTAGTTTTTGTTTTATTGTCTTCAACAGGGATGTCAAACTCATTTAGTCTTGGGGCCACATACAGTGCAATATGACCATATTCATAGTCAATGTCATTGTTTCAAAGCAGGTATTGTCTGAATTGAAAGGTAAATAAGTGTAGTGGATATTTTATTTTAGAGTGCATTGCTCATAGTAATGCAAGGCAACATTTATATGAAGTACAAATAGACTTAAACATTGCATATTATTCTATATTATTGGGTGTAGTTTTCTCCTCTGACCAGCAGAGGACAGTCCAGCACAGGAGACAGGAAGTCAGTGGATATTCAGGATATCCACTGACATATCCTGAATTGATTATCTCTGTACTGGAAGCCAAGTTCTGTAATGACTGACATCCGATACATCCTTTCCCCGCAGACATGAAAGTGACGTTCAGCACTTCAAAGTGTTGCGGGACAACATGGGCCAGTACTTCCTGTGGTCGGAGAAGTTCACCTCCCTCAACAAGCTGGTGGACTTTTACAAAACCACCACCATCTCCAAGACCAGGGAGATCTACCTCTTTGACGGCACCTCAGCCAACAGGAACGTCCCCATGGCCCAGGTGGGACCAGATGTTTCTGCAGCGCACAGTTCTGTTACCAGGACTGGCCCGAGCCTTTATGGGGCCCTGAACTGGATTTGACTTTGGTTCTCAGAATAGTCAGTTCTTGAGTGCTAATGATACAAATGTAAGACTGAATTGCTTTAATTATAGTTGGGTTATTTACACCAAACCAGTTGTTTTTAACATTAAAGGGCAGTAAAATCACAAAAGGGGCCTAGAATTAATTTGCATTTTTAAATGGATTTTTAAACTGTGCACTAAATGAGCAAATCTTCAACTCCAAAATAAAACTAAATAAAAAGTCCAACACTATTTTGCTCAACAAACTATTGGGGGGCCCCCTGGTGGTCACCAATAGTTAGCCCCCATAAGTTTGCTTATCCTTTGGGCCGGCACTGTAACAAATGTTTTGATTCTTTCTCTCCATGTTTCTCTTTTGGTTGTTGTGTTGTGTTTATTTATGTACTTCCTTATTTTGCTTAGTCATACAGTGGTGTTCACTTTTCACACAAACAGGACAGCAACTAAAGATTATTGGTAAATGTTCCAAAGATCAGCCATATCAAGTCTTTATCTGGTCAATAAACCTGGTCTATAAAATATCACAAAATAAGTGATAAATGTCTATAATTCATTAGGACAAAACTTAGATTCAACCTTTTTTTGAGCAGAAGTGTAAAAAATTGGCCAATGAATCAACTAATATGTCAGTATTTTGTGGTTTTCTTTGTCTCATAAGACAGTTAATTGATTATTTGGGGATGATTCTATTGTTTGCTGGTGATGATTATTTGTTTGTGCGTCGCAGCTAAAGAGGGGAAGTTTGCCTGAACAGCCTTCGGCCACAGTGATCGCAGCTGCACCGCGTCGAGCGTCAGACCAACCACAAAGGCAGCTGGTACTCTCCCTCTATATGCAGTAAAATATAATGTATATATTCACTTCAGACTTTATTACAGACTCTGACACCAATCAGAATAAATAAAAAAATAAATACAAATAGGGGCAAATAGATTATTATTTGAATACAGTTCAATTACGGGCTACATATGAGTGTCAAATATAAATATATTATACCAATAATAACATATAATACTGTATAAAATTACAAATTGCTAAAACTTTTTTAGCAAGACGGTGAACTGGCAGTTAACAATACTTAGCTGATTATAACTGTATCAACCATCATTACTAAAACCTTCAGCTAACTAATTACCCTAATTAGCAAAATATTACCTTTTGTTAACTGTGTAATTATTTTTGTCTAACAATTGTACATGAAACATTTAGCTAACTATTGACCACTATTAAGCCAACATTACCTTTGTTGCTAGCTTACTATTAAACTTTTTGCTACTTTTATCTAGCCATTCAACCATTGAAAGCTTTGGCTATTAGCTAATTTAAATGTTGTGTTTTTTCATCTAACAATTCAAGCGTTGTTACTAAAACATTTAGCAAACTAATAAACATTAGCCAAACATTATCACCTTTTGCTAATTAACTATTTAGTTTTTAAGTATTTTCTTTAAACTAACTATTCAACCATTAATAGTGAAATTTGTAACTAGCTATTAGCCAAACATTATGTTTTGATAATTAACTATTTTATGTTTTGGTTTTTTTTTATTCAGCTATTGTCACTGAAACCTCTAGCTAACTATTGGACAGTATTAGCCAAACATTTGCCTTTTTGCTAATTAAATATGAAACAGTTAGTTTTATCTAACTATTTTATTTTTTTATTTACACCCGAGCTACTGCTTTGGCTCAATAACAACAACAGGTGGTGTTGAGATATTATCAAAAACTGAACATTTATTTATTTTTGTTAATGTTGAGCTTCTCTACAATTGTGTCTTTGTTCTCGCCGACAAATAAAACTACCGTATCAGTGATTATGAAGTCAGTGCTGAACATGAACATTACGTTTGTAGTTGGTGAAAGTAAAAACCCTGAGGTGGAGTTTTTCTTACGTTTCCAGGTGAAGAGCGGTCTGGAGGAGCGAGCTCACACCATCGGTCACACGGGACGAAACAGCCCCGTCAGTTCTGCGATTAATGTTCCACGACGTACGGCTGAGACGTTGCCTCTGCCTCAGGTAAGCCTGATGACCTCTGACCTCTCTTGGGGGGGGATAAATAACAACAAGGATCTGTTCTGGGTTTCTGATTGTTGATTGAGTTCATTTAAATAAGGGCTTCAGTTATTTGAAAGAGAAATTATTATTAAAAACAGTATATTAATATGTGAAAATGTCAAAAAAGTTTTAATACAGTTTTAATAGAGAAAAGTGTCCTCACAGGGCCGGACAATAAACTATTAACTATTAATTAACAATCTAACCATTCAACCATATTCAGTGAAACCTTCAGCTAATTATTATACAAACATTACCCTTTGCTAATTTACAATTTAACCTTTTAAGGGTTCTTCATTCATCCATTATTAGTGAAACATTTAGCAAACTATTAAACATTATTAGCCAAACATTATCACTTTTTGCTAATTAACCATTTAATTATTAGTTATTTTTAAACCAACTATTTAACCATTGTCAGGGAAACCTCTTGCTAGCTCTTGAACATTATTAGCCAAACATTACCTTCTGCCGATGAACTATTTAACTTTGTTAGGTTTATCTAATGTATCGTTTCCGCAGAACGTGTTTAAAATTACTGCCGACAGAAGCGGCTCGTTTAGCGATATACCCCTCGCATTTCTACCGATAACTTGTGTATTTCACCTCTAACCAACGTCAAAGTCATTACTGCACACATATGGTGCTTTTCCATTATACAGTTCTAGCACTACTCAGCTTGGTTTGGTATCAGACATGACGTTTTGCTTTACTATAGAATCTCCTCGACGTGGGCGCGATCGTCATAGAAACACAAACACGTGACGGTCAAAGCAGTTGTTTTCTTTGTCCTGAATCATTTTCCTCAGTTTTCTAAACAGATGAGTTCACTGAATGGTTCAGTACTTCCTGCATGAGCGGAGCACAGACTCCGTCTGACACAGTCACTGAAGTGAAATACGGCTGAACGGCTTGTGATTGGGCTCACCATCTCCGTCTTTCAGCAGTGCTGTCGCTAAATACACCAGACTCCTCTGTTAAATATGGACATTTTACAAATGTCCTTGTTAAATGTTGCAGATTAACGCATGTTTTCAGGATTTTCAAGTCTTTTTAACTCATCTACAGTTCGGCATCGTTCGCTTTGATTCTCGTGTCGGACGTCGCCCTCATGACGACGCTCCCTGACCAATCAGTGGCCGGCAGTCTGTCCACGTCACATTTTAGTTTACCTCGACAGAGCAGGAACTAAAAATAATACCAGGTACTATCACTAATAATCTCCAAAAAAAGCGTAAAGTCGAGTTGAGCTGTGCTAGAACTGTATAAAGGAGTTTGACATCTGTTATGCAGAACCTGTAAACATTATAAACAAGGATGTTTGTTTGTTGGGTTTTGGTTCTTCACAGAGGCCGACCACGACGCAGGTGAGGGCGGTGTACGACTTCACCGCCGAAGAAGACGACGAACTCGGCTTCTCTGCCAACGATGTCATCGAAGTGCTGGACCGCTCAGACCAGTCTTGGTGGAGAGGAAGGCTGCGAGGGAAGACCGGGCTGTTTCCTGCCAACTATACCACGACGCAGCTGTGAGAAAACAGCCGAGGGCTGTGGGCGACACTTTCACAGACTCGCTCTGCAGCGGCCGAGTGACTCATCCAGTCTTTGCACCACAAGTCGGCACGGCATCAAAGACTGTGTGACTCTGCGTGTTCTGTCAGACATCACACTTAAAACCTGGCACTGCGGCAGATGAGATAAACATCTGTGTAGCGACGTGTCTGTCTCCTGCTATTTATTTGAAAAATGCTCATTGGCCAATGAATGGACTGTTTCTGCTCAGGCTGTTAGTGTCATCGAGTTTTATCATTATGAATTATTAATTTCTGTCAAAACTTCACGTAGACATGTACCTCTCTCAGCTCTCACTGACATTTATGGTATTAAAGTTATTTTCCCTCACAGAGTTGATGCTTAATCCAAACATCTCAAAGGCAAAAGTTGTGTCAGGATTTTGAATCCAAACTGTTGCTGCATTTAATTTCACAATAAGCTTCAGTAAACTATTTTTATTGGACCTTTATGCTTGGTTTTTTTTTTTTTTTTTTTTTACTCACACATGGCTCCTAAAATAAAAGCAGAAGTAAGAAAAGATAGCCTTCAAAATAAAAGCTACATGGTATGAACCTTTCCAAAGATGTAGCTTTAACTGAGATGTTGTAGCATTACAAAATGTAAGATAATAATTATCTAGTGTTTAACATCTGTGATAAAATATGAAGTGCATTCACTACATTGTTTGGAATTAATGCTTTATTTACACATTATTGAAACTATTAAACTGTTTGATTGTTGCTATAATAGAATAGTAAACTATATATTAGTACATGAAAATTAAAATAGTAAAACACATAGTAGTAGTAGTAGTAAGTGAAACAGATAGTGATGTTTGGCCGTTAAGTTAAAGAAGAAGATTAAAGATAAATCAGAGTAGAACAATAGTTCAAGGAGTGTGTCGAGATTTTTAATGATATTAAATATATATTATTATATAATATCTTGCTATGGGATGTGCATTGATATGAGTTTTGTGTTCCAAGTTCAGCACTTGCGCAGATGTTTCCCAATTGGGAATATTCCCTGTTCCCCTGGAAAGTTTTTGGAAATTCACGGGGAATTCCACCCCTTTGCAACCCTAGTTTTAATTATTTTTTTCTGATTAGCAGTCAATTAATAATCCATTCACTGTCGCAGCCTTGACGATGACCAGACAGAGGCACGATGATCAACAAAAGTTACAGACTGCAGCTTTAAATCCAAGAAAAAAAAGAGTTACTACTTTTATTTTGAAAGCTGTCCCAGCGGAAGTTCTCGAACAATAACAGCAGTTTGGTTTGAAACTGCTGTGGCTCCGCCCCCTTCGTCTTCACCTGAGCATCCGTACCTGCGGTGGCAGAGAGCAGCGCGCCGGTGACGGACGAGGACACCTGTCATGGCGGAGTCTCAGCTGCTCTGTATGGACGACGAACACGTCAACGAGAAGATCCCGGAAACCAGACCCGAGTTTTACTACAGCGAGGAGCAGCGCGCGGCCCTGGAGCAGCTGCTCCGCAACGGGGACGGAGCCTTCAAGATGCGCCTCAAGGAGGACAACGTCCGAGACTTCCTGTCCGCCCGCGAGGTGAAGACCATCCGCAAGACCTTCCACGAGTACGACACGGACAGCGACTCCGAGACCGGCGAGCACGACAAATCCAAGGAGTCCTCCAGCGCGGACTCCGGGGTCCACTCCACATACTGGCCCCAGATGTCCGACACCGAGGTCCCGTCCCTGGACCTGGGCTGGTCCGGCAGCAGCGGCCTCTACAAGGGGGTGACCCGGGTGTCCGTGTACACCCACCCGCCCAAAGAGCCCGGTCCACACATCAAAGAGGTGGTGAGGAGACTGATCCAGGAGTCCCACAAGGTCAGGACTCCGAACTGAGAAACCGAACCCGAACCCGTGTTACTTTGTTCATTTATTTCGTTTTATGGGTGTTTTACTGTTATGTTATTTTCTCCAACGACCAACCAGAGTTTTGGTCCAGAAAATGTTCATCACCTCAAACATAACTGTGTTTTGTCCACAGTATATAAAATATTTCAGTTTTAATGAGTCATTTAAAAAACACGCACACATTTCAGAAGCTGAAAATTCGTCTAAAATCATTTAAAAAAAAAATACAGTTGGTGACCAGTTATTATCAATAATGGAATTCATAATTTACGTTATAATTAAATGTTGCGGTGCTACAGTGATTATTATGAAATCAATAATTTAATTAAAATGTAATTAGTTAATAGTAAACAATTAAAAAAAACCACATCACCAACAAAATGGAATCCATTTCGTTGGAAGTGCTGACTCAGCATCCTCGATGAATTATGCCAGATTAAAACCACCAGGTAATCTACGCCCGTTGTCCTCAGGCAGGTCAATGAAAAGAAAGAAAACAAATACACTTCACCAGTTTCTCTGGAAAAGTGTCACATTGAACTCTTTTAGGGTTAGGGTTTAACATCAACTGAGTAGTAAAGTGTACTGTGTCCTCACAGTATGTAGAATATTTAATTTAATTTAATTAATATTAATGATTTGTTTGTTCCTTGGAGCAAAGAAACAAAAAAAAAAAGCTAATTCATTGTCAAAACTGTTGGTAATCAGTTATTATTAATAATTAAATGTATAATTTTCATTTATAATTAAATAGTGCAGTGCTACAATGATAATTATGAAATCCTAAAACATTGTTAATATGAATTAAAGAACCACATCAACAATGAAAATGGAAACCATTTCGTTGGAAGTGCTGACTCAGCATCCCCAAAGGATTATGCCAGATTATAACCATCAGGTAATCTACGCCCGTTACATGTTTTACTGTTAAAATACAAGTTAGTCAAATTTTGAATAGCTTTCATTTTGAAAGTATAGTTTAGTAGAATTTAAAATTAAATTAGTAGCAGTAAAATGTCCTCAGGATCTTTGGTGATCTGGTTCTGCGTTCCATTTGTAGTCGGAATGCGTCGCCTCGGGAAGTCACATTTCCGACGTGGAAACTTTGGTCATTTGTTTCACGGTAAAAAAAACAAAACGTGTAGAGGTATTGCTAACAAGGGCTAGCCTGGTGTCCGCGTTTCCCCGCCCAACTTCCATGTGGAACGCTGTGAACTTGTACGCGACGTCAATCCCAGCTCCCACTTCCAACGTGGTAACGCAGAATATCTGTGGATTAGAGCAGCTGCCAACATTTGTAGTTTTGGTTTGCATGATGAAGGAAAGTGAAAGCCATTTATTTGTATTGTTTTGTTTTAAAAAAAGAACACAAAAGTGAATTGGTAACCAAATATCTTGAATAACTTGGAAGTGCGACAATATTTGATAATTAACAGATTAAATAAATAAATTCAGGCTAAAATTAGAGATTATTTTCCTAATTTAATCTGTCATGGACTGTGTGGACCATAAAATGTCAGTTTGTCAAACGTGGAAATGATGATGTTCTCAGATATCTTTTGTCCACAAAGCAAAATGATACATTTTTAATGATTTTGTTGTTAAACCGAGAAAAGAAACCAGCGAATATTCACATTTAAAAAGCTGACAAAGCAGAAAACACTCAAACAGATTAAACGAGTATCAACGTTGTTGAGTAATGGGTAAATAATCGATACATTGTTGCCGCCTCACAATAAATGTACAGTTTTTCACGTGTTCTCAATAGCATTATTAAGTTGGGACCGAGTGAAAAATGCCGGTATGAGGGAAAAACTGCTTCGGTTTAAGACGCTGTAGAAGAAAACTTGGTGTTTTGTTGAAATCCTGCCGTTAAACGTTGTGTCAGTTGTTGCGTAAACGAACTTCTCTGCAGGCCGTTTACACATTAACACGTTTATCACGCGCTACTGTGGAGATAAGCAAGTGTCAGCGCAGTAAAATGTTGACCTACTTAGTCTGAGGTCAAACGGCAGCTCTGACGTCTGGGAGATGATTGGCCACAGACGATCATGTGACCTGTACGGGCGGAGAGTGCGACCCCAAGGCTGGAAAATTCTGAAAATTATTACTGTTCTACCACAAACTGACGTGTCCGACGTGTGACAATATTAGCATGTTAGCATATTAGCATGTGTTTTACGGCTGCAACTACCGAATATTTTCATCATCAGTTTATCTGTCGCTTATTTTCTCGATTCAGTCGAGTAAACGTTTGGTCCGTTGGCTGAACCTGGACGTGACAATGTTCTCAAATGGTCCACAAACCAAATCAGCTTCTGGTTTTATGAAAATTAGTTGACGTAACTTAGTTGTCGGTCAGTTGTAGCAGCCCAACATGTTAGAGTTTTTGACGATATTCAAGTTTTGTGAAGATCGAAAATCGCAGTTTTCTTTTTCTTCTTAAACCTAAATACAACGATACATTTCTTGAGACAGCCCTTAAGAAAAAGTCGACCAATACTGGTTTTTCCTTTGGCAAGTGCCAATTTTTGATGTCGATTTTTCGGCAGATAATCCTCGTATTTGATTTGGCAGAGAGATTTTTATGCGGGATGCCATTCCTGTAGAGTCCGCTGGATGTGGCCCCCTAGTGGCTGAGGTCAGTATAGAGATGGAGATTGGGTACCTTGCTCAGGGGTAACCCAGGCCTTGACCAGGTGGGGACTCAAACCAGCAACCCTCCTGTTACAAGCCAAGTTATTTTGGCCCATATACTATATTTGACAGATTCTCAGATAATGACAGATAATATCTTGTGCCATGGTGCTCAAACTGTGGTATGTGCACCACCAGTGGTACGCCAGCTTCCTCTAGTGGCACTTGGAGGAAAATCAGAAATAATGTTCTACTGTATATGAGCATGTGATCAGAGCGGAACTGAGGAATTTTGACTGGAGTGCCTAGAAAATGAAACAAATATCAAAATATAATAATAATAAATCAAAAAATAATACTTAGTCGCCTTATCTCTCGCTCCATCTTAATCTAATTTCACTAGAACGGTGTCTGAAGTATATGTGAGGAAGAGGAGGATGATGAGAGAGCAGATTATCTCATTTACAGCACTGTATTTTAACACTGGTGATAATGGTGGCACTTTGAGAGCTCGATATTTCCTCAGGTGGTGCTTGGTATGAAACGTTTGAGAACCACTGATCTAGTGTATTTCACAAATGTAACTGTCAACGTCACGGCCTTTAAAACCAGGAAAAGTCATCACAGATACTTTATCACCATGGTTTGAATGTGTTTAAAAGTTCCAGGCTGCAGTTTTAAATATCTCGCCTTCTTAAATAGGAGTTGTTATAAAATGGTTAAATGAGGAGAAATCGAGACGCAGACATCAAACCGTGCACACGCCGAGTTTCCCACCAACGCGCACACAGCCGCGCCCTCGGCATCACTGTTGGGGTTTGGAACAAGTCTGAGCGAAGCCGAGTGCCACGTGACGGAGACGTGGAGCCGTTGCTTAAAAGTCACGCTGCACGTCACGACTTGTTCGGCCTCCTTCACCCAGGACCCGAGCGGGACTCAGTCAGGGTTTGGTTCTTCACAAGACTCGTCATTATCTCTGACATTTTCACTCACTGTTTTTTTTTTTTTTTTTACTGTCAGGAATGTTCATCTGTAGCACCGGAGGCTACAAGTGCAGTGAGAGGAGACGGAGTTTCAGAAAGAATTGTCTTTCTATTAAAGGTCACACTGTGACGTAAAGCTGAGTGGTAAAATAATAAAAGACCATAAAGATGAACAATCCATACATTATTTGTTATTCCCATATTTAAAATTAAAAAAAAAAACAGAGCGAGGCTATATGGGCAATACTTCAATATATCATATATCACGTACTGTATATATAATATATACGTATATCGTGACATGAGGATGTTGTCAGATCATGATAAAGTATCTGCGACGACTTTTCCTGGATTTAAAGGCTGATGCATTTAATAATCATCACATTTATCGTATTACATTATATTATAATACATTTGTGAAATACACTTAATATGATCTATTAAGTATGGAATGAACAAAATTGTAAAAAAAAAAAGTCACTTAACACTTAATTTCAAGCCCAATTCTTTTGCGTCACAGCCGATTTTGACCATATTTATATAAATAGAGCAGGTTTTATCTGAAATAAAAGGTAATAATAAGTGTATTTTAAGATCATACGGATCATAAACAGTAGATTCTGTTTTATTTTAGAGTGGGTTTACAGATAAATCACCTGGATAAAGACGAAGAATATCCAGATATTATTTAAAAGACACATCGCCAGCCTATATCGTGATATATATATACTGTATATACTGTATATTGATATCAGTTGATTTTTTCCCCCCACATTTCCCAGTCGTAGCTGAAATCATCTTCTCTTTGCAGCCACTTTTCTCTGCAGAGTTTGAAGTTTGAGTGTGTGGTTGTGATGATTTGAACCTCGGGATATCGACATGCAGAAACACTTGTGTCCGATTCTTGGCAGGTTTTTAAGGAGTCGATAATTGACTTCACACCGGCAGAGAAGCCACGTCAGCACATTACGCTGTGACGGAATGTCAGAGCGCCTGTAAACTGCCCATAAAGAGGATTCAAATGTGATCAGTTATTTACCAACTGTGCATCGTTACATTCAAAGAGGCGGCGTTTCTACCAACCTATCGGTGTTATATCAGTTGTATTGATAACGTAGCCACGTACAAATCAAAACTCATTCATCACCCGTTCATCCTTTCTTAAATAATGTCATAAACAGATGGATTGGTAGATCCAATAGCAGCACAAAACACAACGTACATTAATCTTCGACATACAGGTTGCACAAATATACTGTATTATATAATCTACTATAGTAAGATGTAAATAAAAACAGTGGCAATGAAATAAAACGACATATACAAGTCAACCGATGCAAGTTTTTCTGTGGCTGATAATTATGCTGATATTTTTGATAAAAAAAATTTGGCTATATACTGTATTTTTTTCCCCTCTATCTGATAATAAATTTAACTGATTAATGAAAACTAATAATACCAGAAAATGTCTTAACTTCAGTAATGGTCTCCAATCTTTAAATACTCGAAACATGTCATCAAAAAACAAACAAACAGACAATTAAATGATAACTGGCCAATGCCAAAGGTTAAAAAAAATGGAAAATATCGGCCCAACAGAAACAAAAAAAGACTTTTATTTTTGTAAAATTGGCAAATTTTGCTAAAACATTGGTCTCACACTGGATCCCGACCCGTCGGGTGCAGACGACTGAAACTCGCGGCCCTAAAACCGATTTCACGCAGCCCGCCACTTAAAGGTACAGTGTGTAAAATTTAGCAACATGTATCCCACACATCACTCTTTCCTTCCAAGTGTGTTAGAGAATCTGTTACCCTTAGTTAGCATTAAAACTATATAAAAAAAAAAAATAATAATAATAATAATAATAATAAAAACTTAGTTTTCTTTTGTCAAAACATGGTGGTCCAAAATGAATGTTATAAATATTAAAGGCTCACTAAGGGGTGATTGTACACTTTTAAAAGAAAAAATATATTGTCAGTTTCACTAAAAATACAAAAATGTAAGTGAAAACTTCACTAACATTTAATGAAAAATAATTTTGCTTAAATGTGTTAACTATGTCTGTCTTTGTTATTTTTAGACTCATTTTGTGTCATTAACTGTGAATGAAAACACTTTTATTGTGAAATTCTCTTGTGTCATGGAATGTCACCATGTTCTACTTTTGATTGATACTGTATGAGAAATGGTTGAATTGAAGTTTCTACTGAGACAGCTCACAACTGACAAGTGTGCTTACATTTTAGAATTTGTTATTTTTTGCACACAGTTTAGCCCCTGAGATTTGAACTGATGACCTTCTGGCTACAAGCCCAAGGCCTTTCCTCTTGGCCACGGGCTGCCCCAGGTGCAGTTTGAGAGTAGAAAGTGATGCTCTGTGCATTAAATAATGGAATATTGTTAGATATTTTTAAGCTCATGTCACCCTGGGCCACGCGGTTGGTGTAGTGGTTAGCACTCTTGTCTTTGCAGCAAGAAGACCGAGGTCCGTGACCCGGTCAGAACAAGGGCCTCTCAGCATGGAGTTTGCATGTGTGTCCAAAAACATGCAGATTTGAGGATTAGGCAAATTGGACATTTTAAATATTTGCCCATAGATGTGGATGGTTGCTTGTCTCTATGTGTCCCTGTGATGGACTGGTGACCTGTGCAGGGTGCACCCCACGCGTTGCCCTGTGTCAGTTGGGATAAGGCGGTCGAAGATGGATGGATGGATGGATGGATGGATGGATGGATGGATGTCACCCACCCTTCTACTTAAAAGTCCCCCAGAAGTGCCTTCGAAAAGTCCATTCGTTTGGCCGAAATGTCCCCACAACAGGAGGACAAACAACACGCGTGTGTCTCTGCCAGGGAAACTTGTTTGGACGCCGTTCGGCAAAGCTTTAAAACCACACCCGCAGCAAGGAAACGGACACGTCCTCACATGACGGCTCTAAATGAACCTCGCAGATATGAAAAAGAAGTGAGCGAGGCTGTGAAACAGCCACCGCGGCCGTCAAAGTTAAATATACGGCGTGGGTAAAGACCGTTGAGAACTCAACGGTCTTGTGACTGGGTCGGTCAGGTCCCGGTCCCGGGCCGTTAGGTCACGGTCAGTAACGCAGACGCTGCTGTTTGTGTGAGTGGTTTTTAAAAAGGCGGCTCAGAGCGTCTTCACTTCTCTTTCTTTACTGACTGGAAAAACAAGTTGAACTGAAACGTGTGCGAGTTTAACTTTCTCTGTAAATCATGTCGTATCACAACAACAACAACAACAACACGGTGGTGTTGTGTTTCAGTTTAGAGGCTGCGGGAGTGGCGGTAAATCTTTACTCAATAAAGCGGTCGGTGTATTAGTGTCAGCGTTGCAACAGGTTTTTGTTCTTGTTACGTTGTCACGAGGTTTAACGTTAATCTTCAACAACCAGGAAAACAAATGAATGAGAATTGAAAGAGTCTGAATCATCATTTGCTTTTGTTGCTTGTGGTTTTATCATCTTCTACGCAACCAGAGTCGAGCTTCTGGGAAGGCGATTTGAAAATGGTGCATTCTAAGGGAGAAATGATGATTTTTACATGAAAGCTGTTTAAACTGTCTGACAAGATTTCTTCCCATAACCAGGTATGATGAAAATGCCAATTTAGTACTGGAAGCTATTCATTGCACTAAATTGATGACCATAAACAAATAAGACTCAAAAAGATGATATATCAATAAAAGGTAAATGTGTAAAAGTGCAATGAAAACGCAATATTATCTGCATCGTATTGGTATCGGCCAATATTTGCTTTAAAGTTTATTATCGGATCTGGACAAACACACAAAAATCCCCCGATATGACTAATGACTAAAAACAGTAGCTGCTACCTCGTCGACGTGCAGTATACACTATGCTGGCGCCCTCTACAGCTATATGATGTTAGTTTATTCTGCACAATGAAGACAATTTATTTTATATATATATATATATATATATGAAAAATGTTAGGTTGATTTCACTACAGAAGAGACTAAATGACCTCCGCAGTTGAGCGCAGGGAAGAACGTAAATACCAGAATTAGCGTTGGTTGTCGGCCCAGACACTTCTCTCCTGATATATCGGAATATCAGAAAAAAGTCCAACATTGACAGTATTGGAAATCACGCGCCTGGAAAAATGGCGGGAACGGTGAACAAGAGGAGGAATGAGTGGATGTTATTTTATCCTTACTCTGTCGCACCCTGGCCTTTTGTGCCACCTACTGGTTATCTTAGTGACTTAGTAAAATCTACGTCTGCTCAAGTCAGAAGAATTTTTAGTTTTTCGCCATTAGACAGTCTTTCTGACTTGAAAATTAAGCTTGTACACTGCCAACTCTCCCACACCAAAGTCCATTGAGAAAATCAGTGTTTTTAGCTTGCAGGGGACACAGAAGCTGCTGGTCTCCTGGTATCTTTTCTGGTCAATTTGTGTCACTTAGGAAAATCCAAGCAAAAGATTTCAAACACCGAAGTCACAAAATAACACATTTGGGCTTTAACTGATGGAGACCGTTGGTTTTCAACAACTCGTGTGTGCCGTGATGTAAAATTGCTGATTTTCTCAATGGAGTTTGGTGCGGGGCATGAGCAATTTGCACAAATTTTGGAAAAAAGGCTGTCTCGTGGTGAGATACAGTGACACATTTATTCTCATGGCACCGCGTCCTTGTGTTTTCCAGGTCATAGCCATTGTCATGGACCTGCTGACAGACCTGCAGATCCTCCAGGATCTGCTGGACGCCTCGTCGCGACGCGGGGTGGCCGTCTACACCGTGCTGGAGGGCCAGGGAGTGCCCCACTTCCTGGACATGTGTGCTCGGCTGCAGGTTAACGCAGTGCATCTGAGGGTGAGGACTGAGCTCAGCAAACAGTGGAGAGCGAGACACGGCGCTCCAGAGGGAGGAGGCTCGTTTACACAACACACAATGAACAGATTAACATGGGATGTTTGAGGGAAAACACCTAAAGTGGGTCATCGGTGCTCCGACCGCTGTTGTAAACAACGGCAGTGACTGCAGAGAGAGTGTCATGAGTCATGAGTCATGAGTGTGGGATATTTAGTTCCTGATTGATCAGTCATGAGCCATTAACTTAAATGACTGTGGAGAATAATATGTGGTGATACTAGAATATGTCAAAATGTCAGTATGTCATTATTAATATTAATGAACCTGTTGTAACGTCCATCTTAAGTCTATGGATCAAACAGCAAATGTCTTGCTTGCCACAACGTTAAAGCTACACTGCTGCATATACAAGAATGCATATTAAAAAAGCATATACAGTGTGTATATATAAATATATATATATATATATATATATATAGATTGAAGCTCAGTTTAAGGAAGTTTGGACAGACAAGTGACTTAGCAAAAACAACTGAATTAACAGATTTAACACTGAAAGTTTTCTTGAAGGGTAGTTTAAAAACGTATTAACTAAAAGCCTGTAAGGTTCAAATAGATGGCTAAATTTTATTACGTTATATTTATAGCTAACTAAACTTTGTTAACAGATAATCATTTGATTAATGAATCGCTAATAATTAGCATACAAGTAATAAGTTATGAGTAATAACCAGTTAGCTTACAAATCATTAGTTACCTACCGGATAATGAATAACTTGTTAGCTAACAAATATTTAGCTGCTAACAGCTAATGGGAAAGCAGTTGCCTGAGAAATTAGTCAGCAGCTAATGAGAAAACCAATTTGCTAGTAGCTAATTAGCAAACTGGTTTAATTAGCTAACATAATGACGAGTAACAATTTTGCCAACAAATTAATAGATTGCTATCAGCTAATGAGTGACTAGTTTGCTGAGAAATAAATAGTGGGCTAACTGCTAGTGAGTAACCAGTTTGCTGATAACCAACTAGCTACCAGTTAATGCGAAACCAGTTTGCTAAAAAAAAAAAGTTAGCCAACAGCTAATGAGAAAACAGTATGCTAATAAATACTTAATTAGCTATGAGATAATAAGTATCTACTTTGAATAGTTAGGGTACAAGTGGCTTGAACCACTGGGCTGCAGTGCTAATGTACATATTTAAATTTATGTAAACAAAATCCCTCATTCTTTTATGGGAAAGTGTATTAATATAAGACTCTCTCAAACAAAAACATGTTTAATAATATTATTACATTATTTTTCAGCCAAACAGCTCTATTTATCCTAATTTAAAAGCCCTAAGTGAGGATTTATGAATACTGCACACCCTGAGAAATGACAGCAGGAGCTGATGTGGATGAAAAGCCAACAGTAGTTCACGGAGCCAGACGGTCACCCTATCTCCTCAGGGACAACAATACCCAGCCTTATCTGCTGTATTCAGAGTTTTGTAGCTGTGCTGCGGTTGAACTGGAGCACTGGTGTATTTGACTGCGGCGGTGTCAGTTGATAAGGCTGTGAAAGGCCTTTTCAGAGCAGCGGGCTCTGTTACTCTTACTTCTTACAAATGAACATTCATAGACCCTGAGAAACAGATCCAGAGAGAGTAACTGGATGCCTCAGGGTTGACGGCGGAGGGAAGCCAGTGTGCAACACATGTGGCCAGAGTGTTTGTGTCTATTTCTTTTTCTTTTTTTGAGCGTTGACTTATTGTGGCATGGCGTGACAGTGCAATTTGATTTGGCATTAAAGCAACCATTGGATCGTGATGCACCACGGGATGTTTGGCAGCTGTGGCGGAGACCGTTTGCTCAGGCTTACCTGTGTGATTTTAATACTGATGAAATGTGTAATTAAGCGGGTGTTTCTCCACAGAACCTCCGTGTGCGTATGGTGCGAGGCGCAGGGCTGGCCCTGTCGTTTGGAAAACTACCAGGATCTTTATGCTCCAAATACATGCTGGTGGACGGAGAGAAAGTCATGTTCGGGTCTTACAGGTGAGTAACACGGGGACCCAGAGGCTCAGTGAAAACATGGCTCATCTAACACGATTAGCACCAGTTCAAATGTGTTTGCCACTGTATGTTGCTGTTAGACAGACTTGACTGACTGGAAACTGAAGTTTGTAAACGACGCACTCTCCCACACCAAGGTCCATAGAGAAAATCAATGATTTTAGCTCGTGGTGACGCAGGAGCTGCTGGTCTACTGCTGCCTCGTGTGGTCACTTTGTGTCACTGATTTAAATCTGAATGAAGGATTTCAAACACTGAAGTGGCAAAATAAGACATTTGAACTTACTGAAGGAGGCAGCAGTGGATCAATAACTCCTGTGTCCCTGTGATGTAAAATCGCAGATTTTCTCTATGGACTTTGGTGTGGGAGAGTGAGCAGCTCACAGAGTCACATTAACTTAAGTTTCCAGTCAGAAAAATATGTAAAATAAAGTGGTAAATATATAAGTTACGAAGTTTATGCTTTTGTTGGCTAACTTACCACTGCAACAGTTAATAGATTATTAATCAATATCCAAGTTATTCATCAACTATTCTGATAATAATTAAAACAGGTTCTCTGATTTTTCAGCTTCTTAAATGTGAATATTTTCTGGTTTAAACAGTAAAACTGAATCATTTGGGTTTGTGAACAAACATCTGAGATCATCATCATTTTGAGGTTTGGAAACACTAGTCAACAGTTTGCTTAATATGAAATTTGCTTCTAATGACTCTCGGATCCAGACGTTAAGTGACAGGCAGCCTTTCAGATTAAAAGCATCAGCTGCCTTGATTATCAGTTAATCAGGTTTGATGTGGATGTTAGCACTTAATGAATGAGTGGAATGGTGTTGACAGAGCTCGCTCTTCATCCACCACCGAGCCTGAATATAAATCGACTCTTATGGATCAACTTGTCGTCATCGATGACTGATGTTGGCAGACGCTGCGTGTAAAACGTGGGAAAAGACACGCGGAGCCAAGAAGCTTTCTGTAATAATTAACAAGACCTTAACAACGATGAGCGTACATACATTTGTTAACCCTTAACATTCAACTCAAATGTACAGTACAGAGAGAGACGGAGGAAGTCACTGTTTGTATTACTGAAAAAACACTCAAACTGATTATTTGACTATCAAACATGGCTCTGCAACAATAAACAGAATATTAATTTATTAGTAAATTAATCAACAACTATTTTGTTAATCAATTTGATCTGTTTGAATGTTTTTTAAGACGTAATCTAAGTTCTCTGACATTCCAACTTCTTAAAATTTAATATTTTCTGGTTTCTTTGTACCATATAACAAAGACATTAATCTACTTGAGAAACAGAAAGTCAATATTTTGAGGTTTGGGAAATACAGCTGACATTATTATACACCAAAAAGCTGATTAATTGAGAAGATAATCAACACATTAATTTATTAGGAAATAATTTCTTTAAAAATAAACACAAACAGTTTAGAAATTCATTATTTTTATGTATAAAATTGCACATTTAAAAATACATTTAGAGCTTTTAGATTGGAAAAGGGCCATAATTTCCATTTTACCATATTCCTCATTTGCAAACCTGTCATTATATACCTGTCATCTTGATAAAGTCAATAAAATTTCAATTTTCCATATCGCAGAATATTGATAACATTGTTGTCAGTGTGGAAAGGGAAGCAACATAAAAACCACATGTTCTTGGTATGAAACTGGTATAGTGTAACATTTATTCCAAAATTATTTAAAATTTTACATTTAAATGAGGGAAGAGACAAGCTGAATGATGTTTAAATCACAATAATAAAGAGAATTCCAGCAAAAAAGAGTTTTTTCATCCATAACTTAAAAGATTTAACCAAAAAAATGAACATAAAAATCCTTATTATTTACTTCATATTTGGGATGAAGCACTGAACAATATGACTGGGGTTTGTTGAAGAATTAGCTCAACATTTAGAAAGTAGAAATTCTACCATAAAACAAAACAAACAACATATTTCACTTTCTCACCACTAGGGCACAATCATCTTGTTAACAGCTGTTCATTCTGCAGTCGTAGTTGCTGAAGTAGATACGAGAAATGGTAGCACTAGCTTCTACAATAGCAATAAGCTAGCTAAATTAGCACAGAGGAGCTACAGAAGCAGGCAGCTAGCTACAGGAGTGGATATGAGGTACAATAAAGAACTAGCAGTAGGAGCTAGAAGCTACTAGCCAGATTCCATGGGATCATTGTTTACCATTTTATCTAAAAAAAATTGAAATACACACCAAAGCAGCCCCAGTTGTTAGCGTCGTTCACAAAAACCAAAAACCTGGGCCCTGAGTAGGTCAAAGTATTTACTAGTCACAATTTCTATCAATATTTCTTCTCAAATTTCTGTGAGGTGGACAATGTAAACTTAACGCTGGAGACAAACCATAACATTTTTTTGCCTGATTTTAGCTACGATTCACAGCTGGACAGTCTGCACCAGTCAGCTCTAGTTGGGGGACAGTTGACATGGCTAGTTAGCACAGAAATCTGTTAGCGTGTGGAGGTAAAGACCTCAGTCGCAGTCAAACATATTTGGATGTTTTTCAGTCGACTCTGGGCCAATCAGATTGTGTGCACTGATGACTGACCCAGCTGCAAACCCATGTTGCCAACAGCCAATGAAAACAGTAGGCGGGACACAGGAAATAGCGTCAGAAGACGAAGACGACAGGAAGTAGTGTGACTTTTAAAACAACGATGGCGATGTTTGTTTAGCCTTTAAACCGCCGCTCTCATAGACATGGTTACTCTTGCCTTATCAAGACGAGACATTTCCTCCATTGACAGTTTACCGTGTTTTGTCAATGGTTTATTTTTTACGCCCCCCGTTTTGATTCACGCTCTTTTTTTTCCTTCCAGCTTCACGTGGACTTCGTCTCGCATTGACAGGAACACTATCACTGTGATGTCTGGACAAATTGTGGACGTCTTTGACAATGACTTCAGGGAGCTGTACGCCGTGTCAGAACAGGTCGACCTCTACAGGGAGTTCAACATCACCAAGCCGCCCATTGCTACGCCCGTCCGGAAGCCAAAGGTGGAGCAAACCCTACCTCTGCCCGTCTCCACGTCTCGCTTTCAAGTATCGGTCGGAGACTCCAAACAGGTTGACCTGAAGGTGCCAGCTCATAAATACCACAATCCTAAGTACTCTCTGGTTTTTGGGAACAGTACGGGCCTCACGGGTTCACTACAAGACCTTTCGACTTTTCCTCCGCCAGACTCTCTGGACGGGCTGAACCAGAGGAACGGTTTGCAGAGCAGCTTCCTTCACGTCCACAGGAACAGCAGGGAGGCGGTGGAGCGAGTTTCCCCTCAGACTCCTGGTTCGCCCACAGCGGAGAACAACGAGGACGGAAAGGGATCCTCCAAGAGGAACCCGTCGCCCGCCCTCCTCAAAAAACAGCGCAGCTCCTTCAGGCACTTCCTAAAAGGCAAGGGAGCTCATCAGAGCACAGAGACTATCGAGGAAGGCGTGGTCACTCCCCAGGGCCCGCCCTCCACCTGGAGAGTGTCGGACACCAACGGCATTGTGGGAAGTGAGCTGGAGGACTCGTTTGAGATCATCGAGAAGCCGGGTCCACTGAGACCCAAAACCAAAAAGCCCCCAAAGTTCCTTCAGAGGAGCATGTCTCTGCAGACCATCAACACAGGAGACGAAGACGGTACGTGGTCACAAATCGGTGGATCGTCTGAATCGGAAAAATGTTTGTTACGGTTCTTGTGTGAAACTAAGTTAGCAGGTACCAGAGTAGCAAAGCGGACAATTCTCACAAGTCACGTCAACACCACAAATCTCTTTTCATTTCAGATGAAAAGACAAATTTCCGTTCGTTCTTACTTCTTTAGTCTCTTTAGTCACAATAATCACGTCAGAAAATAACCAGAAAATTTATTCTTTAACAAAATCAGGGCAGCTGATGGCAGATTACAAATGTTGATTTATTTGCTTTTTCTTGTCCATATGATAAAATATAACTGCTTAATGATAACAAATAATAATTTAGAAACCAATTATTGAACAACATTAGGGCTGCATTGATTATTGGATTTTTGTTACTGAATTAATCGTCAAGTATTTTCATAATTTTTTAATCGTTTGTGTTTTTATTATTATTGTTATTATCAAGTCAAGCTCCCTGATTTTTCAGCTTTTTAGATGTGAATATTTGCTTGTTTCTTTGCCGAAACTGATTCATTTTGGTTTGCGCACAAAACAAGACATTTGAGAACATCATCCTTTTTGAGTTTTGTGCAGTAGTTTTTAAAATTGAAAATATACAATGATCAAAATATTAACAACCTAAAACAGAACAAAACTGAAACCTTTCATTTAAAACATTTAGTGTGACTAGTATGATTTTCAAACAATTTCACAATTAAATCTCCAATTTTTTCACACCAAACTCAACTTTAAGATTTTAAATCGGCTTTTACTTTAAAAATAATATTGAAAACAAGTTTTGTTTTGTTTTTTTCTATCCGCCCTTGAGAGATTTTAACAATTTTTTCCCTTAGGCTTAAAATAAAAGCCTTAAAACACACAAATAAAAAAAATTGGCTGACCCTCGCGTTGTAAACAACAGCAAACAACAGCAAACAGACACATTTTCTACTGGTTTCAGACAATGTCCCATCTTCAGGGATCCTATTTAAAGCATCTGTGGTGGAAATTAAAGAGACTCCCGATTTTATATCAACATTTAACTTAACTTTATTGTAAAAATGCACAGACCACTGAAATGCACTGGCTGGAAAGTGCTGCGTGACATGAAATAATCATTATTTTACCAGAAACAGCTCAGTTCTTTACAACAACACAGAAACAATAACAGTTATATGATACACAAAATTACCAAAGCCAGTAAATGTAACACGTGTTGACAATAAACATAACATTAATTAATTTTCCTCTTCCATATTCACAGTGCACAGGAGCGCACACACGTTCACTTTCTGCTAGGCAGCGTCTGACACAAAATGGCGGCCGCACGGGAAAACGCGACTTCTTTCCGTCTTTTTACGAGTAAATAAAACGTTTCAAACAGAGTCAGATTTTGTGGAAACGCTCCCCTAAATATACCAGCACTTTACGACATAAATATTTATCGTTACAGCTGCGTTTACTGACCTGTTCTTAGCAGGCAAGAGAAGAGCTGTGGCGACGCGATGCGTCCAGTTTCCTCTCAAGCCGCCGAGGAAAGCGGAAGTGAGTGCTCCGTTACTGGTCCCCGGAACAGCGAGAGTGAAGTTCCGACCCCCTACTTATAACATATGTGACTCCAACAAATATTAAAATGATAATAATGATATATTTAAACAGATTAAAGATCGCCATATTTAGTGCATGTGAGTTTGCAACAGGGTAAATTTACTTTTAGAAGTTTAAACAAGAAAAGCATTTGACTAGTTGAAAAATCAACTTATCTTTTTGAATTTTTAATTTTCATCCAAAAACAGTGAGTGACTGCAGGGCAAACTAACAAACTATTAATTATTCTAGTGATTAGTACATAAAATATGAGAAGACAATCATCAGATTACAGATGTTGAGATTGATTTAAACTTTTTTTGCTAGATTCATAACTTGCCCGTGTCATCAGTTTTTGTTATCAATATTAAAACACTTGTTATTTTCTGAAACCATTTTCTAGTTTATGAAACAAAAGAACCAAATACCAAAATAGAATAGAAATCAAATCTGCAATTTCCAGATTTGTCAATATAATATTAAAATTCCCGATTGAGATTTATTCAACTGTAAAAAAAATTATAATAATAATAAAAAATATGGTTAGTTATTATGCTAAGTTAAACTACTTAGCTGCCGGCTACAGTGTTATATTGACAGAGTTAATCTTATTGTGTATGTAGGCAGGCAACGGCAAACATTACGTCACTGTCATCGCTGTTTAGCATCATTAGCAGACTGCTTTGCTAACCCCTGATAGCTAAGCTAAGGACGTGGGATTGTTATTGCTTTAGCAACATTAGCAACATGGCTGTCACTCTCCTTTTCTGGCAGTGACTTTTTAAAGACTCTTCTTGGTCGTTTCCCTGACTGATTGGACTATTGACTCTACACTGCCCCCCACGGTTTTCAGTAGTATTGATCCATTTTTTGTGTCATTGTATTCTCCCCGAAAATATAAATGGGCCTTAACTCAGGGCATGAATGGTTATTCTAAGTTTAACGCTGAGTTTATACGGGACATGGCACAAATTTTGTGCACAGTGAGTTTACATACAAAGTCAATCCAGGTCACTTAATTTATAGAGCACATTTAAAAAAACGACACAGTTGTCCAAAGTGCTGTACAGTAACATTAAAGGTCACATAGAATGGTCTTTTTAAACCAACAATCCAGATTACTGATGTCTACTTAGATAAATTAAATCATATTTATGGTCAAAAACTTCATAGTCTCTTCAGATTAAGCCAGATTATTGCTGCTCTCTGCCAGCCTCTGAAGAGGCACTCTGTTTCTGAGCTAATGCCCCGCCCCCCAGAACACTGAGTCTCTTGTGATTGGCCAGCTACCAGCTGACTGCTCCGCGGTGCTTCTTCTTCTTCTTCTTCTTCTTCTTCTTCAGGTTGAATGTTCACGCTCATGACCAGGAGTAGCTGTTGGGGGAGGGTTCGTCGCACGAGAAATGTGCTAGTTATGTAAATAAACTGGACTTTTCAAAACCGCTTGCTCGAGCTCAGGTAAACAGAGAAGCCCTTCTTTGTCAGAAGTGGCTGAAGTGTTTATTGTGACACTTTAGTGATGTTTAGATACAGGAAGGACACGGGGACACACCAAAAAACATCAGACATTCGATTTTCCACTGAATGTCCGCTTTAAAATAAGTAAAATGCATAAAAAAACAGTCAAAACAGCAGTTCTGCAACAGTTAAATGTCACAACAGTTAACGACATCAGCTGACTGGCCCGAGCTCGAGTCGGCAGCGGTTCGGGTTCAGGCCGACTGAAAAAGTAAAGGTTATTTCTGTGTAAAGATGCACAGATTGAATTCATCTTGATTCATTTTTAACTTCCTAATAAACTGTTGGTTTCTTTTTTTGTTGTTGTTGTTGTTTTTGAACAGGACTGAAAAGCCGCCGGCGGCATCAGAAGAAGAACTGCATCCAGTCATGAGGTGGAGACTGGATTTTTGCTCATCTGACAACGACGTGATGGTTAAACTTAGTGTCATTTTACCGTCGGTTCACAGGAAACGGCAGCAGCTGCCGGTGTCTCTGCTCTGCTCTGCTGCGCTGCATGTGTGTGGGTGAAAGTCCTCAGCTGTGCTTTGTGGGAGATGTTTCACTAATCATGCGAGGACAAAGTGAAAACATCTATTTAACTGCAGCCAAAGTGTTGTAGGAGATTCCACAGCTGTTGTTTTTCTAAGTGTGATGTATTAAATTATTTTTCAGTCAAAGTGTTTTTTGTTTTTTTGTTTTTTTTACATGTGACGTTTGTATGTTTGAACCTCAAAACCAAAACAAAGTGGCCGCGGCGTTGCCCAGGACGGTACAGTGGGCGGACGACGTCACGCCTCTGGTTGCTATGGAGACAGTAAAAGTGAGTCTCACCTTTCAGGCGGCCCGTGGAAACAGAAGAAGTGTGTGTTGTACAGACTGAATAATGCAGTGGTGACACACTGCTGCTGTGTCAGTGTGTGTGTGTTTACACTGTGGGATTGTGTTTTTAATCCAAGTGAAACTGGAACATGATTAAATGTGAATCCTTGACCCACTTGAGACGCAGACTATCCATTTTTGTAACAAAAATTAAAAAAAAAAAAAAAAAAAATCTTAATATAATCATTAAAAGTGTTGTTTTTATTAAATATAAAGTGAAATTCAGTGTTAATGTAGTTTTATTAGTATTTTATTCAGATATTTGGGACCTTGGGATAGTTGCTTCTTTTATTTAACATATTTATGAATATATTTATTTCACATACTGTACACAATAATATTCCAAAATACTTTCACTCCATCACATTCATTCAATCTCTTTATGCAAATTCCACGTACGAAACAAATGCACATTCAGTAAAATAGCTCATTATTTGGCAGTCAGTCTGCTAGTTGGTAGAGATAATAGCTCATTATTTGGCAGTCAGCCTGCTAGTTGGTAGAGATAATAGCTCATTATTTGGCAGTCAGCCTGCTAGTTGGTAGAAATAATAGCTCATTATTTGGCAGTAAGTCTGTTGGTGGATATGTATAAGAGCTCATTATTTGGCAGTCAGTTATGGTGGATATAGCTAATAGCTCATTATTTGGCAGTCAGTCTTGGTGGACAGAGATAATAGCTCATTATTTGGCAGTCAGTCTGTTGGTGGATTTTAGTAAAGGCCTCAAACATGAAATCATAAAGTCCAAAATGGCACATTTAATGCAATATGGCCGACTTCCTGTTGTGTTGAAAATTCCCCCCAAACTTCCTGAAAAAACCTTGGACTGAGAACAAACCCATGTATGCAAGTTAACCCCTTCAAAAGTGCGAGCAATGACACGGAATAATATTAATCTGAAGTAGAACAATAGGTTCCTCGAACTTTTGTACCAGGAACCGTTCTAAATATCCAGTGAGCAGAAGTTCTGTGGGAGAAAATGTCTTATTGAACCCAGAGGTCAGAATAAAATGAACATAAAGTAACTAAAAAAGAAAACCACTCATTAAAACCAACATGACAAACTGGAAGCAGAAGAAGCAGGAGCGGACACTTTACCTGGGGTCATGTGTTCCTAATAAAGTGGCCAGCGAGTGTATATGTATGTATGGTTTTTAAATGTTCCTGCCTGCGTACATGTACCAGCTCCGTGGAAACCACATCTCTGCATCACATCATCTCAACACAGGAAATGAAAAACCGTCACGCATCAGCTGACCTCCTAATCTGATCGTTACAAAAGTGAAAATTACCAGAAGATAAGGGATTTCTCAGCACTCGGCGTCACTGATGATGTGATAAGAAACCTTTTTTTTTTCTCTTTTTTTTAAACATGACCTTTTGGATAAAAGTGATAGTGCAGCGCCATCTGCTGGAAACAAAACAACCACACAACTGTCATAATACAACCTCATAATAACACAGTTTATTGTACAAATTATACACAGAGTGATTACAAAACATTTCTACTTATTCATCAGTTTGTTTGACTTGTTTTTATGTGGTTATAAAGTTAAGAACAGGAAAAAAAAAAAATATATATATATATATAATATATTTTATTGTATGTAAGTTTGTGTCTTTGTGCTCATTTATTTCTGTCGTTTTATTTCTTTGAGTCATTTAATAATCGTTTTTGTGTCTCGAGTCGTTTATTATATGTCAGTTTTTGCGTTGAAATATTTGTTCAAATTCAAAACAGACAAGGTAACACTTCACAGTAAAGGGTACATTAATTAACATCACTCCATGCTTTTGGAAGCATTTACCAACAGTTGATTAGTGCTTTACGTTATTCAGGTTAATAAAGTTAGTCATTCGTATATTATTAAAGCTACTATTAAGATCAGTAATAACTTTAGCTGATAAAATGTTTGTGTCTGTAAAGTTGAAAATTTCCCTTAAATAACACTTGATTTACATATAATCCCACTAAATAATCAATACTTAACTCTAATTAAGTATTTATTAACCATTATTACCCTTTATTAATGTTTCTTTTTTTATAAAGGGAAAAACATGTTTCACCAATGTTAACTATCCGTGTGGTTGGAGTCTTAATAAAGGGTTAATAAAATAATAATTATAAATACTTATAAATAATTAATTAGATAAAATAATTAAATAATAAGCAATATAAATAATGAAGTAAATACTTAATTATAGTTAAGTAACACCTATTCTGTTCCCCCATAGACAGTTAAAAGTTGACTTTACCAGTAACTTTACAAACCCTTGAATAATGCACGAACAAATACCTTAAATAACTTAAAATACAAAATTAAATGTTTTGTTAAAACATTAATTACAATAATTAATGCTTAATACAGCATTTACCAATGTTAATTAATGTATTATTGTGAATTGTTACCGAACAAAAAAAATAAATAAATAAAATAGACTACATAAAACTGGAGGTAAGAGTTGCTTATTATTTATATTATTTCATGCTCTGTTTTCATCGGCATGAGTTTGTCTGTAAGTTTGTCGGATCAGTCTGAATTCTTTTGTAACGTGTAGGTGATCACCCGCGCATGTTCCCGTTCAATTTTGGTAAGAATCTACCCACGGATGAGGTCACAAAAAAATGATCAAATTTTCAAGAAATCCCACTCTCTTATAATGGGCAAGACTTAAAAATAAACCATCATATTTCTGTCAAAACTGAACGGATTTGGACGGAAGTTGGTTTGTGTATGCAGGACCAGACACTCTACCATTAGACATTAATTCTAATCTGATCCAGATTAGAGATTTGGCAGCAATTTATATTTAACCTGGACCAGTCCTGTTGAACGTTCAGATGTGTATTTTTTCATGTTTATGTAAGATGGTAATATCTATATGCAGGTAGAGTTCTACACAGATCCAGACATTTCAGGTTCTGGTAAGTTAGTGTAGAGGTCTCCCTGTTCCTGCATCCTGACACTAGGATGGCGGGGTTTGGGTGGGGCACCCCGGCCACCCTTTAGGCTCCGCCCCCCCGTAGCAGCTGTGTGTGTCAGTTTGCAGAAGTACTACAGAAACAGCTCGCAGGAGTTTCATTTCCCACTGTACTTTCTGTTTTGTCACAAAAACAAACGCACCCAGGAGTCACGTGCTGTTTCGGCTGAGGTCGGCGGGGTCAGTGTTGCAGATGACCTTCCTCTTGCGTTGAGACACCAGGTCATAGAAAGGATCCTTGGTGACGCTCACCCTGAGAAACAACATTAAGGTTGAGTTTGAAACTGATCTCTGACTGTTTGTAATCCCATTTATTCCTCCCAGCATAATATTCATTATCTATTCATTTGTTGTCGTTTGAATGAACTGCTTTGGTCCTATGGTTCTCAAACTGAGTTACATGTACCACCAGCGGTCCATTTCTTTGTTTTCCTTGCACCCATCACGTAGATTATCTAGCCAATCAGCATGTTTGCACTTCCTGTTTACAGTTTTTGACGAATCAGGCTGAATGTTTTGTGATGGGTAGTTCATTACCCAAGTATGTTCCCATTCAATTTTGGTGAGGATCGACCCACTTGATGACTTCATAAACAATGAAACAATTTCAAGAAAACCCCATTTTCTCATAATGGGCAAAACTTAAAAAAGAAACATCATATCTTTGTCAAAACTGAATGGATTTGAATGGAATTTGGTATGTGTATGTAGGATCAGACACTCTACCATTAGACATTAGTTTCTCCACAGATTTGGCATCAATTTAAATGTAACATGGTTAAGTCCCATTGAATAAGTTCCTGATGTGTATATCTCAGCATGAAGTTTGTCATGTTTATGTTTAATCTACACAGATCCAGAACACTTCAGTTGCCCGTATGTAAACTGCTGGTGACGTAGTCTTGAGTCTCGAGTAATCCCACTCTCTTATAATGGGCAAATAATTTTTTAAACACACTGTATCTCTGTCGAAACACATTGAAACAGAATTTGGTATGTGTGTGCAGGATCAGACACTCTACCATTAGACGTAGTTTTTTTTGTTTTTTTTCACACAACGCCATTTAAAAGTGTAGTCAGTTGCATTCAATGGGGAACACTGCTCACAGCTTGACTCGTGTTGTGAATTCTGTTTTAGATCCCCCCCACGTGTCCTCCACAGTGGCAGCTCTCACCTGATGGCGTCCATCCAGGTGTCCCGCTCGTCTGCACTGGCTGCACTCAGCTTGTAGGACTGGTGTTTGCCCTGCACCACCTGACCTTTGTTCTCCGTCTTGCAAGCCTTGATCTTCTGTCCTTTGGGATTATACAACTCCAGACAAAACTGTCCAAAACACACACACACACACACACACACAGTCTCAGGCCTCACACCTTTGAGGACAAACGTCCTCAAAGGTGTTGTCTCTCCGACTCTTGAATGAAACCACACTCACTGATTTGCTGGTGTCCTGCAGTTTCCTGACGCACAGATTCTCCAGAGGAATGATTCCGATCGGGTCTTTGTCCTAAAGAAGACAACGGACATTAAAGGACAGACACAGGGACAACGTCTCCAGTGTCTTCATTCAGATACCAATTTTGGACGATTAGTTAGTGGATGGATGGTTGATGGCTGGATGAATGAATGAATCACTGCTTGGTTAGTGACTGGTTAATTGGTTGATGGCTCAATGAATGGATGGAGTGAATTGGTGCTCAGTTGGTGGAGGTTATTGGGTGGATAAATGAATGAATGTTTGGTTAGTGGATGACTGCTTGGTTGATGAATGAATGAATGACTTCATACTTGGTTGGTGGATGATTGAATGCACAAATGAATGCTGGATTAGTGAACGGTTGATGAATGAATGAATGAATGAATGAATGAATGGTTAGTGGATGATTGGTGTTTGGTTGGATGGTTGATGAATAAATGAATAGATAAATTAATTAATAAATGAATGAATGGATGGATGCTTGGTTAGTGGATGAATGAGTGGATGAATGAATGGATGCATGAATGAATGCTGGAAAGTGAATGGTTGGTGGATGTATGTATGAATGAATAGGTGCTTGGTTGGTGAATGGTTGATTGGTTGGATGGTTGATGAATAAATGAATGAATGAATGAATTAATAGATCCTTGGTTGGTGAATGGTTGATTGGTTGGTGGATGGTTGGTGTTTGGTTGGTTGGTTGATGAATAAATGAATGACTGAATAAATGAATGAATGAATAAATGAATGAATGAATGAATGAATTAATAGATCCTTGGTTGGTGAATGGTTGATTGGTTGGTGGATGAATGAATGAATGAATGAATGAATGAATGAATGAATGAATGAATGCTTGTCAGTGGATGATTGGTGTTTGGTTGGTTGGTTGATGAATAAATGAATGAATGAATGAATGAATAGATCCTTGGTTGGTGAATGGTTGATGGGTTGGTGGATGAATGAATGAATGCTGGACTAGTGAATGGTGGGTGGGTGGATGAATGAATGAATGAATGAATGAATGAATGAATGAATGGTTAGTGGATGGTTGGTGTTTGGTTGGTTGGTTGATGAATAAATGAATGACTGAATAAATGAATGAATGAATGAATGAATGAATGGATGGATGCTTGGTTAGTGGATGAATGAGTGGATGAATGAATAGATGCACGAATGAATGCTGGACTAGTGAATGGTGGGTGGATGTATGAATGAATGAATGAATGAATAGGTGTTTGGTTGGTGGATGAATGAATGAACGCATGAATGAATGCTGGATACGTGAATGGTTGGTGGATGTATGAATGAATGAATAGATCCTTGGTTGGTGAATGGTGGGTGGATGTATGAATGAATGAATAGGTGTTTGGTTGGTGGATGGTTGATTAGGTGGTGGATGGATGGACAAACGATGGATGTTTGGAGATAAAAGGATGAATAAATCATTGATCATTGATTGATTGATTGACTGATCAGAGATCAGAACTCACTGTGGTGTATTTAAAGTAGTACAGGCAGCTGTCTGTCAAAATAAACCACCTCCTCTTCCAGGTTTTAACTCGTCCACCTTCACCAGTGACAAACAATAAAAAATGTATCATGATCAAGTTTTACTTTCCCCGTGTTTTTCCCGTGTGACACTAAATTAACCCTCTCACCCATCTTTAGGAGCCAGCCTTCTCTGTCTGGATTAAAAAAGGTCAGCGTGAGGTCGTTGCCGTCGTCCTCTGGGATTTTGAACGGCTCGCTGCGGATGCTCGCGTACAGTTTCTGGGGAGAAGAGTGAAAGTCATCGTTGTGCGTGACGGTCGGTCGTGAGTTGGTGGTGACACGGAAGTGAAGGACTGACCGCGAGCAGCTCTGTGGGCAGGTCGGCGCCGTTGTTGATGCCTCTGTTCATGGAGACAAACCGCTGCAGACTGGGTTTGTCTTTCACGTTGGGGTTGTGGAGACTCGTGTTGAGCATGATGATGGCGAAAGACAGGATGTAGCATGTGTCTGTCTCACACAACAGAAAACCACAGTTTTCTTCAGCTAAATGAAAACCTCTTGGTCGCTTTTCTGCTGCACAGTTCAGCTCGACTCAGCACGCACTCTCTTTTTTGCTTCGTCCATCAGTGATAGAACCTGGTAACTGGTTCTTTTTTTAGTCCCTGCTCTGTGGAGGTTCCAGTCAAGCTGATACTAAAATGTGACGTGGACAGAGTGCCGGCTACTGATTGGTCAGGGAGCGTCGTCACTGGAAGAGTCACGAGCTGCGACGTCCGACACAAGAATCAAAGCGAACAATGTTGAACTGTAGATCAGTTAAAAAGACTTTAAAATCCTGAAAACATGCGTTAATCTGCAACATTTAACAAGGACATTTGTAAAATGTCCATATTTAACAGAGGAGTCTGGTGTATTTAACGACAGCACTGCTGAAAGACGGAGATGGTGAGCCCAATCACAAGCCGTTCAGCCGTATTTCACTTCAGTGACTGTGTCAGACGGAGTCTGTGCTCCGCTCATGCAGGAAGGACTGAACCATTCAGTGAACTCATCTGTTTAGAAAACTGAGGAAAATGATTCACTACAAAGAAAACAACTGCTTTGACCGTCACTGGTTTGTGTCGCGGCTTTTTCTATGACGACTCCGCCCACGTTGAGGAGGAACTATGAAGTCATGGAAAACCATGTTTCTGAAACTAAACTGAGTAGAGCCAAGCCAAAACTGTGTAGTGGACTTCCTGCATGAGCATAACTTCCTGCATAATTGATCTACAGTTCGCCATCGTTCGCTTGGATTCTCGCGTCGGACTTTGTCGCGCTCGTGACTCTTCCAGTGACAACGTTCTCTGACCAATCAGTGGCCGGCAGTCTGTCCACGTCACATGTTAGTATCAGGACCTCGACAGAGCAGGGACTAAAAAAAGGACCAGGTTCTATCACTTGTGCAGGAACTGTAGAGTGGAAAAGTGTCATATGTCGTTACCCGTGGACTGAAAGACTTCGGGGTTACAGTCACAGTAACGAGTTGCAAACGCTTCCATCATCCTGTCGATCTTCTGAGCTTCTCCCGGCAGACGGAAGCTCCACAGAAACTGCCTGAAGGAGAGAAAAGAGTGGAGAGAACAGACGACGCGCAAAGACAACTTCCTTTATTTTCATTTCCTTTGCGATACAAACCTCAGCGCCTGCACCAGATTCAGGTCAGAGAACTCGTGTAAGCTCACAAAGGCCTTCAGGATCTGCAGATGCATTTCGTCCCTGTGAGGGCGTCAGCGACGGTGAAGACAAAGAAAGTCATGAGTCCAGAGTCACTTTGAAAATGAAAGCAAACGCGTTTTCTCTCAGGACAGACGTGAAAAAGCTCGTCTGTCCTCAGACGATACTGAACTGAACATCCACCAACCAGACTTTATACACGAAACGCTGTTGAAGCTCTGAACAATCGTACAATATATCTATATTTACAGTGCTCATTTATACTCATTTTGGTTTTAGATTCTTACTTAGAGTATCCCACTAATAGACCCACCCATTGCATATTACTGTCTGTAAAAAATAGCCTACTTCTGTACGTCTCATCTATATATATATATATATATATATATATATATATATATATATATATATATATGCAAACCTCATTTCGTTACCCGAAACTTGTATTTGAGTAATGACCATAAAGTTGAATCTCATCTCATCTCAACAATAAACTGTGTTTCCTTCTGAACAAAGTTTAGGACAAAAACCATCATGATATTTATTTAGATTTGCTCAAAAAAAAAAAGGGAATTCATATTCCACTTTTTCTTCACTTTATGTCTAATATTGTTTTTGCCCCCTGGACGTTATGATAAGACTTTTACTGCACGACACCCAAATTGTATTTATAGAAAACATTGTATCAGCAGAAAACACCAAAACGAAAGTGGAACAGCGTGTAAAACAAACGGCCTTAGCTCGATTCAGCCCGATTCAGCCCGATTCAGCCGTGCGTGTGAACGTACTTTTGTTTCACTGTGAAAGACACGGTCCAGTTAGTGAGTTACTGACTTTGACCCAACAGCGAGTCAAAGTACCAGGACGACACAAACGCAGTTTAAATATTAAACGATAAAGTAAATAAGTGACCACTTCCTTTAGTTGAGGGTCTTTTTTCCCAGGTTTTAGCTCCGGGCGTGGTGTCAGGGGTGTCAAACATACGGCCCGTGGGCCAAAACTGGTCCACCGCAGGGTCCAATCCGGTCCGCAAGATGAATGTTTATTTTCAGTCTTAATATTGTTGAAATTACACTTATTTTTTTCTCAATAACTTTCAGGTTGTTCAGTAAGTAAGTAAGCAAATTTTATTTATATAGCACCTTTTACAGATGTAAAATCACAAAGTGCTTCACAATAATTAAAAAAAAAACATTTGTTCAACTAAAAACCTTGTTTAATAAGTTCATAATAAGATACTTCATTAAATGTAAAACAAAGGGAAAACTTGCTGTTTATAAGTTATTATAAACTTAGATTATTACTATGTGGCCCCTGAACTAATAAGAGTTGATCATCCCTGGATTATTGTAGATTATTTAGGCAGGAGTTTCTGTCACCTGACTTGTGAAAATGAATTTTATTATTATTTCTTTTTGTTTGGTTGTTTATTTTATACTGTATCGACACTGGTACTTTTCCCTCGAGCAGGTTTTGTGTAATAAATTTTATTTATATAGCACCTTTTATCGATGTAAAATCACAAAGTAATAATTAAAATTAAAAAAAATAATTAAAAAAAACATTTGTTCAACTGAAAACCTTGTTTAAAAACCCAGGTTTTTAAAAGAGTGGACACAAGACATGAGACTGAGTCTTGGTGAGGATGATGGACGAGGGAGTCTGACCCTTTAAAGCTCGAAAAGTATTTTAAAAAGATTTTAAAATGTCTTTGAAATGAAGTGGGAGCCAGTGACGGGACGTCAAAATAGGAGAGACCCGCGCGAGTCTGCAGACGCTCAAGACAGAAGATTAAATCCTGTAAAATCATTTCTAATTCAGGATTTTTCACAAGAGACGGGAGTTTGGAAATATTACGTAGTTTCTGTTTAACCGTTTGACAAAGTGTCACTGTTTCGGTTCAAAATAAGATACTTCATTAAATGTAAAACAAAGGGAAAACTTGCTGTTTATAAGTTATTATACACTTAGATTATTACTATGTGGCCCCTGAACTAATAAGAGTTGATCATCCCTGGATTATTGCAGATTATTTAGGCAGGAGTTTCTGTCACCTGACTTGTGAAAATGAATTTTATTATTATTATTATTTCTTTTTGTTTGGTTGTTTATTTTATACTGTATGGACACTGGTACTTTTCCCTCGAGCAGGTTTTGTGTCATACATAAACAAAGAAGCCTCTACCGTTGACCCAGAACATTTCCGATGGCCGTCTTGTTGAGTCCCTCCTCTTTGTACAGAAACTCGGCCACAGACTCTGCTCTCCATTCCAGCAGGTTATTTGTAACCAGGTAGTTAAAGCCCTGCAGGAGAAGAGGACGAGAATGAGGCACGTTGGTGTTTTCTGTCGTACTGGCTGTAGAGGACGGAGCCGAGAACAAATCTGATGTGAGGGCTTCTTTTTGTTTTAACGCTGAGGGCAGGAAATAAGTTATCAGAAAAAACACTTTCTACTCAAAAGGTTGATGGGTTGACTCCCAGTTCCACTAGTCGGCATGCAGATGTGCCCTTGGGCAAGACACTTAACCCCACGTTGCTGTGTGGGAGTGAATGGGTGAATGGCAAAACTGTAGTGTAAAGCAGCTTTGAGTGGTTAAAACGACGGCTCGGGTGGTTGTGTGAGCAGTGTGCGCCCCCTGCTGGCCTCTGTGTCTACAACAAGCCACTGAAAAAAGCCTTAACCAGCTTAAGTTTTCAGTGTCTGTAGACACTGACTTAATTGTCAAACAGTTCACTGGCTCACTCTCCTGCACCAAAGTCCATAGAGAAAATCAGTGATTTTAGCTCACAGGGACACAGGAGCTGCTGGTCTACTGCTGCCTCGTGTGGTCACTTTGTGTCACTGATGTAAATGCTAAGGGAGAATTTCAAATGCCAATGGGTCAAAATAAGACATTTGAACTCACTGATGGAGGCAGCAGTGGATCAACAACTCCTGTGTGCTGTGATGTAAAATTAATGGTTTCCTCTATGGACTTTGGTGTGGGAGTGCAGACGCGTGACAAGTTGAAGGACTGAGTGTTTTTATTTTATTCGTACTGGAAGGATTGAAAAAAGATGGAGGTCGCGGTGGTGAAGTGGTGCTTCTGCTCCACTTCAGGGAACAGGATGTGGTGTTTCTCTCTGTGGCTTTGTGCACCGTTTGCACTGTTGCACCTCACACACACTCAGACTCTCCGCTCGCGTCCAAATCCTCTGTACGAGTCTGATGTTTGCTTTCATCTTCCTGTTGACCTTCAGATCAAGAGGAGCCCAAGTAAGAGAAAGTCTAACTGTGTGCTGAACCTCCACCGTGTGCCGTGTCATTTGAATTTTCAATGTCTCTATTGTCATTGTACAAGTACAACGAAATTTCTTCCACACCGTACAAACAGTTAGTCCACAACTGTGACTGGCTGAACGTAATAATGGCACACGTCAACATTATACAAGCAGCACGTAGACATTTGATTGTTCATGTACCCTGAACTTTAAACAGTCCGTCATCCGAATCGAGGTGTGTGTGTGGCTTCTACAGCAGAAACAAACAAACCAACAAACTCAACCTGCACTGAAGCCACAGAACAACAATGACTGACGGTTAATACAGAAAAGAACAGGAAATGATCTTCAGACATGTTCATGTGTGTAACCACGTGTAACGTCCTCTGCACACTTACGGTTTGTGGGTCCATGTTGAATTTCTTCTTCCCACGCAAGAACCTTCGGTTCCTAACAACATTTTTACTGCAATAAAAGATGAAAAAAGTTTAAAAAAAAATAAAAATAAATAAAAGCATATATTCTCAACTCATCTGTTAATATTTTTTTTGCCAAAATGATAAATTAATATGGTGGAAATTAAACATTTTAATAATGAATCAGCTTGTACAACCACTGAGGCAGTCACTTAGTTTGAAATAAATTAAAGCAATATTTTTGGATCCATGTTGAAATTTGCTTTTCAAACGTAAGAACCTTCATTTCCTAACATTTTTCACTTCAACAAAAGGCGTAAAAACTCCAAAAAATGTATATATTTTCAAATAATGTTAACGATTTGTGAAAATGTCAAAACCAAGTGATTAAAATGTAACTTTTTAATAATTAATGAACTTGTGCGACAACTGAGGTATTTAGTTAAAGTAATTTATATTTTTTATAAGTTTTATAAAACTGTAAAAACGCTTACGCTCCCACACCAAAGTCCATAGAGAAAATCAGCGATTTTACATCACGGCACACAGGAGGTTTTTTAATCCGCTGCTTACATCATCTCTAAACTCGGGTCTTTTATTCTGTGATTTCAGTCATTGACGTCTTTTGTTCAGATTCTCCTAAGTCACACTGAGCTACCAAATGGGGCAGCAGTCGACCAGCAGCTGTTGTGTCCCTGCAGCTAAAAATGCAGATTTCCTCTATGGACTTTGGTATGGGAGAGTCACCGATTTAGAAACGTCATTTTCAAGCCAGTAAACTTTGTCTAACAGCAAAATAAAGAGACAAACATAATCTTAACATACTGTAGGATTCGGTCAGCAAAGGTTTCATGAGGTGAGCCTTTTGTTCACTGGCTAAAATCTGTTTTCTTGTGACCTCACTCACCCGAAACCAGGCGTTAATGTAATGATATTCTGATTTCTCATTCAGGAAAAGTGCTGCAATGGCATGACTTCAGCGTTTCCTGTGTTGTGGGAGTCTAAACTGCATCGACGCGTTGCTTCGTTAAGGGGAAGCGGCTGGATGAGTCACCGAGGAAGCCTCGGTGAAGGCAAATGTGCTCACACTCACTTGCGCTCCTCGGCCTCACGTCTGTGGATCTCTGGTTTGACGGGTTTGATCTGCAGCCTCGGGTCCTGTGAGCGGGCGATGATGAGATGAAAGTGAGTGAAGTTAGTCTGAGACTGTGACACATGTGATACATCACACACACACACAGAGAGAGACCAACTGACTGAAGGGAAAAAACCTATCGATTCTATTTTGGGTTTGCCATGGCACTGCAGCAGTGCTGTGGTGCAGCAGGAAGGAGAATAATGAGGGGAGTTTTAATGTGAGATGGAGACATTTTTACCACCTGAATGTCATCCAGCAGCCCAGACTTGTGAATCTTAATGGCCTCACCGGGCCTGGGATGAGCTGTGGAGGCAGAACAGACACCATGAGAGCCGGGACGGACGCAGCTCCAACTGTTATTAGATGAAGCAGAAAGCAGCAAAGGGTTCAGCCTCAGTGGACTGCATCCGTCGCTGAATAGAGGCGAGGTCAGTGAATGAGTCGCGGGGAGAAGGAGCTGAAAATAGTTTCCTTTCTTCCTCTTTTTTAATGACGAACAAGGCTGAATTTAAAAATACACAGCTCAGGTTTTTTTTTTTTCCTTTGGAAACAATGTACAAGATATTGACATGTCCATGAACTTGTGTGACCCAAAGGCTTTTAAGCAGCTTAAAATAGTCACCTAATAAAATCTCCACCTGCTTACATTGACGATATTTTAAGGACACTGAAATGTGTGAATTGCATACACTCCCACACCAAACCCCATAGAGAAAATCAACGATTTTACATCACAGCACACGGTGGTGGTTGAGCCACTGCTGCCTCCATCAGTTGGTTTAAATGCCTTATTTTGCAATTTTGGCATTTAAAATCTTTTGTTCAGTTTTACGTCAGTGACACAAAGTGACCACACGAGGCAGCAGTAGACCAGCAGCTCCTGTGTCCCTGTGAGCTAAAATCACTGATTTTCTCTATGGACTTTGGTGTGGGAGAGTGTGAGTGGTTTACAAACCTCAGTTTCCTGTTGGAAAAGTCTGTCTAACAGTGAGATAAAGACGTGAACATGTTCTTAAGATATTAAAGACTTAAGCTGACGTAGATTTAATTTGGTGACTCTTCTGTTACTGTATGTGATTCAAATCTGTTTTGTTGTTAGTGAGACCTTAAAAAACACAGACTATCCCTTTATGTGCTTAAATGACAGCTGATCTAAATTTATGGAAGATTTTTTTCCCCCCTATAAATAATAATATCTGCCATGCTAGAATAATAAAAATTCAACAAAGTTAAAGTTTTGTTCGGCACCTTTAAAGTATCAGGTCTTAGTTCAGTTTAGTTTACATATTTAAACATTATAAAAGTTACAAATAAAACATATAAGCTGCTGAATAAGAGTAAATATTCTTTATATAAACAAAAATAATAGAAAGAAAAAAGAAACAAAAAGTGAATAAGAAAGTTATAAACTTAAAAGATATTCAAAAGAAAACAGTTTGTACCTCAACATTTTCAATAAGCAGCATTTTATGTTTGTTCTTCAGACTAAAAATTCACAAAATCAGCTTTTTTTTTTTTTTTTTTTTTTACAGTCCAATTACAATAAGAATGATCAAAATAAAAGTGTACCTCTGCCCCACAGAAAGCTGTCTTTCCTGCGTATGGCCATGTTTGTGATGGTGCAGAGCGACTGAGCGACTCGACAGGAAACAAGTCGAGCGTCAGAGTGAGAAGCGAGAGAGGAAATGGCCGGTGCCTCCATTCTGAGCGCTGCGACACTCAGCGCTCACCCCCACACAAGCCTCTTACGACACGCATGACGCGTCAAATGTGGACATGAGTGAGAGTCATTCATGTCCTGATGTTACACAAACATGACATCAGCGAAACGACGGCCAATTCATCACACAGACTTCAGAATTTAGAAATTTACAATTACAAAGTGGTGGGGTTTTTTAACCGAATGGTGTTGAGACGTTCAAGGAAAACAGGCCGCGGCCAAGTGGGCACCTCATGCAATACTCAGACTTCATGCTAAATTGTAACTACCATTAGTAACAGGAATAATAAACACTGTAACATGTGAAAAGTATTAATTTTGTAAACCGCTCACTCTCCCACACCAAAGTCCATAGAGAAAATCAGTGATTTTAGCTCATGGTAAGACAGGAGCTGCTGGTCTAATGCTGCCTCGTGTGGTCACTTTGTGTCACTGACGTAAAACTGAACAAAAAATTTCAAACACTAAAGTGACAAAATTACACTTGAATGAACTAATGGAGGCAGCAGTGGATTAAAGAAACTCCTGTGTGCTGTGATGTAAAATCACTGATTTTCTCTGTGGACTTTGGTGTGGGAGAGTGAGTGGTTCTACAAAGAGACACAAACTTCATTGTCCAGACAAAGAAACTGTGACCAACAGTGAGTTAAGCAGTGAATATAGTCTTGAGATGCCATAGACTTAAGCTGACAGTTATTTGCTTGTGTTTATCTTCTTAACAAAAAGAGGCTACTTAATCCTAAAATATCTTATGGTTATATTTGTCTCTTTATTTATTTCTCTGTTTTTAGTGGCTTGAAAATGACATTTGTTAGCCAACACCAAAGTTCATAGAGAAAATCAACATTTTTACCTTGCAGGGACACAATAGCTGCTGGTCTACTGCTGCCTTTTTGTGGCTTTTTTTGCCGCTCAGTGCAACTTAGGACAATCTGAACAAAAGACTTCAAAAACTGAAATCAAAGAATAAAACACTCAATCTTAGAGCTGACGGAAGCAGCGGATTAAAGAAACTCCTGTGCGCCGTGATGTACAATTGCTGTTTTTCTCTATGGACTTTGGTGTGGGAGCGTGAGTTGTCTCATAAAGCGACACAAACTTCGTTGTCCAGACAAAGAAACCGTGTCCAACAGTGAGATAAAGCAGTGAACATATTCTTGAGATTCCACAGACACAGATTTTATTGTAGTAAAGTGGATAAAATCTGTGGTTTTCTTAACAAAATGAAACCTGTGCCTACTTAATCCTAAAACAGTTTAAGATTATGCTTGTTTCAGTGCAGACGTAAAGACACCAGCTGGCATGGATCGGCCCGACACTCCACGTTTCTGAGCTCCCTCTCCTCAGACTAGACTCATCTCCTCGGCTGTCGCTCAGCGCGACGGCTTCTCGTACGACGAGGAAATCTCGCAGCTTCGATCCTCCCGTAATTGCTTCTATCATCGCTGTCTTTTGTCCAACATGACGGCTGCATTGTTCTCACATGTCCACAGACGCAGCAGCGCCGTCCGTGATAAGACGGCGCTGCTGCGTGGGTGCAGGGTCAGAGGTCGCGGAGGCCTGCTGTGTTGTGAAGTGACCATTTTTAAGACGTTTGGCGGACAAGAGGGGGTTTGACGGGGAAATTGTCCTTCACATGTGTACTTATTGAGGGGACACTGATCTAAAAAAAAAAGATGTTTGGACTCAGCATCGTGTTTCATTAATAGCAACACCTGACACACACACAGTCTGGTTTCCATGACTTCAGAGGACTTACTCTAACTTTAACCATAATTACTACTGGCCAAAACTTTAACCTCAACCTACACCTAACTCTGACCTCGTTCTAACCACAAAACATGTCTTCACCTTAAAAAGTAATAATTTATGTTATAAGGACGTGATTTTTGTCCCCATGATGTGACAGATTTAGGTCCCCACAACATGAGGAATACCAGCTACACACACACAATTCTCTGTTTTCTATCCATTTTAAGAGGATGCATTGGACAGTCTTTCTTAACCATAACCAGTTAATGACTAACCCTAAATTTAACCCAACCACAGTTCAAATCTCAGTACTAAACTTAACCAGTTCTTCAGAAATGAGGTTCTGCCTCATCAGGACCAGGTTTTGGTCTACATGAGGACTACTGGTCCTCACAAGGTCAGTGTTTATGACAGAAAAGGTCCCAAAAATGTAAAAACTACAATAAAACACACACACACAGTCTGGTTTCATTGACTTCCATTCATTTCCTGCAGACTTACTCTAACCTTAACCATAATTACTAGTGTCCTAACCCTAACCCTGACCTCTAACCTTAACCTAACCCTAACCTCAGCCTAACTTTAAAACATGTCTTCACCTTAAAATGGAGTCATGTACGTTATGGGGACTTGATTTTTGTCCCCATAAGGAAGACAAGTCCCCATAATGTGAGTGTGGAGACAGATTTAGGTCCCCACAACATAAGGAAGACCAGCTACACACAGAGAGAGACACACACACATGTTTTTATAGTCTTCATAGTGAGGACCCTCATAGCCATAACACATTCTCTAGCCCCTTACCCTAACCCTAATCTAAACCCAATTCTAACCCTAAAACCAAGTCTTAACCCTGAAAAAGCCATTTTAAGGGGTGAAAAAAGTGAGGACCAACAAATTTTGGTCCTCACTCTGCAGCAAGTACAAGAATACACACACACACACACACACACACACACACACACACACACACACACACACACACACACACACACCCCCTCCTGTGAAACTTTGCTTTGTAAATGTGTTCTTCATTCTTCCTTTCAAGGCCCGGGTGTTTTATTCCGTTACCATAGTAACCTGATGTTAATAATGCTGCCTTCATAGATTGGAGACCTGCAGGTGCTGAATGTAGATCTGTTCCCAGCGAGCGAATGTCGGAGGGAAGGGACCACATTCATGTGTTCACCCTTCATCGTGTCATTGTCATCGTCGATTAATCTGTCCGCCATTAATTAGTGTTTCCCCAAACATGGAAATCATGTCTTTGTTTTTATGGAGCAAAGAAACCAGAAAATATTCACATTTAAGAAAAAAAATCACAAAAACGCTCAGAATAGTTGACAATTAATTTACTAATTAATGAGTAATCGATTAACTGAATAAATCATTGCAGCCTCATATACATAATCAACTCTTAGTCTTCAGTGTTTACATATAAAAGTGATGGACCAAAGCTCTAACACTGATTTAAATGTCAAATATATTCAAACATTTGTGCGTGATTTAAAAAACAACCCCAACATTCTTCTACATTCTTAAAAACAATAGTTTTCTTTTCCATCAGCCCTTTAAAGACACAGTATGTGATATTTCTGCATTAAAATATGTAAAAACAAGAAGATTCATGTCACGTCTTTTGTTCAGTGCAGTGTGCTTTGATTCACCAAAACGTCTACAACACTCTTTAAATCCACAGAAATCCAGATTTCTACTGAAGCTAAACAGTTAGCGACCACTCGCCAAACAAATCAGCAAAAACACATTTACCATGATTCCATTCTCGTTTTTGACTGAGCGCCCCCCGGTGGCAGAAATGATGTACTGAGCGTTTAAAAGTTTTTTAAAAATGTGTCTTGTTTCACACTTTGAAGAGGAAGCTTACTACGTGAACAAAGGCTCCACCCACCAAATTTCAATGGGGAATTAAACTCACTCTACGGAGGCTAACTCCGCCCACTGCCATTCATCCAGGATTGGGACTGGCATTAGGAGTACACTGGATGTGGCCCCCAGAGACGGGGAGCAACGGGAATTGGGTACCTTCAGGGGTTGCCCAGCCATTGGCGGGGATTTGAACCAGCAACCCTACAGTTACCAGCCCAAGTCCATTCCGCTTGGTCATGGGCACTACTTTTCAAATAAATAGTAAAAAAAAAAAAAAAAATGTAACACAAATTTATATATATTTTGTGTTAATTTATATATTTTTGACAAAACTAGCTAAAAATCATTATGAGCTAGATTAGTGTTGGTAAATGTGGTGCCAGCGCCCTCATGTGACTTGAAGTCACATGAAAATAAAATAAAAAAAATAAAATAAAATAAAATAACACTAAGATGATGGACTTTGGGTATTTTAAAGTGGGAGGAGCTATGAAACACTCGCCTGAAGGATCAGGGTTCACGCATTTTGAAGGATTTTAAAACTTATCTTGCTATTTAGTCACACTCTAAGTGTCAGCAGACGCAAACATGTCTGCGGTTTGTAAAGGCCACCGCAGTTCCCTGATGTACAGTCGCACCAGTACACACTGGTATTTTCTCATTTTACTCACTGGACCTTTAAACTGCCTCTGGTCCGTCTCTGCAGAGAGTTCACACCAGGCGAACAGAGGCCATTTAGATGCTGATGGACTGAGTCAGGCCGCTGATTGGTTCAGGCGACGCTTTGCTACACACTGATGAGGAAAGCGGCTGCATGAGGACGCGGCGTCCCCTGAGGACATTTGTGTTGTGGACAGACAACAATCACGAGCTTAAAGGTCCCTTCAGCCGTTCTCGGTTAAATCATCGTTTCCCCTCAGTGTCGGTCAGTGATTTTATGGCTGTATATGTGTTAGACAGACAAACAGCCCATTTCACAAAACATTTCAAAAAAATATTAAAACCAAGCTCTTGAATTGTGTACGGAATTGAGTTGATTTATTTAGTGTTAGCTTTGAGCTAATCAGCAATTATAGCACAATACAGCATATATGCTGTAAATTACTAGCTATACCCACACAGACAAATCAGCAATGTTGTCTTTTAGCTAACAATTAACTAATTTCAAGCAAACTTTTCTTAGTTGGCCAAACATTAGCTAAAAGGTGACATTGCTGATCCGTCAGTGTGTGTATACAGCTAGCTAGCTAGTTTACATATGCCGTATTTGCCGATTAGCTCAAAGCTAAACTGTGCGTAAAAATTAATCAATTCATTTCGCAGGTGATGTTTTTGGGGAAAGGGCTAACTCTCCTTCTATATTCTTCTTCTTCTGCTTTGTTTTTGGGAGCAATGCTATGTTGCGTAGCCGTGTTAGCCATGAACGTTGCTTAGGAAACTCAGTATTTTTTTTGTATTTCGTCATTGATTTAAAGTCTGACTGAAAGAAGAAGTCAAAGATTTAAAAAAAACAAAAAAACATGGTGGCTGTCATTTCCTTCATTTCTTCTTCTTCTTTGTCTGAATTTAGAAAAAAAAAAAAAAAAACACTTTGAACATGTTACATTTTTAAAGGTTTGAATGACAGGAAGTCCTCTCTCTACGGTGGACGTGTCCTGCGTCTCCACTCGGACGCTCGCCGCTGTATATCAAGCGTGCCTTTGAGTGCGGACGTGACTGGGATCGAATTAATCTCAGTAATAAAGTGGCGAGTTATTTACAGAAGCCGAACGACACAACTGTGGCTGACAGACAGAGGGAGGGAGAGACTGGGAGGCAGCCGCCAAAGGTCAAATTAAATCAATGTATTCCTTTCATTTACCTGGAGGACCCTCGAGTCTGATGGACCACGTCGGACTGCCGGTGTGTGGAGGTTGAGCAGGACCAGCTGAAGAAGGAAGGAGAAAGAAAACATTATTATTCATTGACTCCGTATAATCCACCATGTTGGCAGCCTAAGGGGCCAGAGACGTTCCATCCACACAGCTAGCGGACCTGAAACACTATTTTTCTTTAAAAAAAAAAAAAATTTTAAACGCTGGCCTTGCGTTTCCGCGTAGACAGCGGATACGTCGCCCTTGTGTTTGGAGATTGTCCGACAGTGTTGTGGCAACTTCTAAAACTAAAGTCAGCCTGAAAAGACGCTGGACCTCACTCGGACACGTCGCGTCCTCACACACGTGGTCGAATAAAAGGACGTTGAAGGTGTTCAGAAGGAAAGGAAGTGTCACTGAGTGAAGTCGCTTCATGTCCACATGGAAACAGCACCAAGCGTAAACATATAGAAACAGAATAAACAACACTGTCGTCTGGTCTGTTTGTTTTGTGTAAACTTTTATTTGCTTTCTTTATTTCCCTTTCTTTCCTCTGGTTTGGTTCATTCCGTCTCCGTTATATCTGTTGTGTCACGTTTTCTTCTTCTCGGTGTTTATGTGCAGCGTTACAGCGCCACGTACAGGCCTGGCATACGTACTACAGCGTCTTGAGTCATTTCAGGCGGCTCCGCGTAGACGGAGATGATTCCTGAAATGACATTGTTTTTGCAGGGAAGTCTTTTTAGAAACAACAAAGGAAAAAGATCATTTATGTTGTGGCTAAAAGTTTTTTTGAATTTACGTTCGGCACAACTTAATCTGTTTGACTCCGTTTGTGGTTTTGACATTTTGACCTCTGTCAACCGATATTCTGTCCACAGCAAAACCACCTTGAAGATGGGAACTAAGAAGGCGACAGCCCGAAAAGAAAGCACTTATCTCATCGCAGGAGCAGCAGTTTCCCGTCAAAGTGGGTTAAAGGTTCATGGGAAACGGCTTTATTTATTTATTTATTTAGATTTACTGTAGGGGGGTGACGATGAACGCTGTGCATGAGCGGCTGACACACCCGAACACACAAACACACCAGACGCAGCTTTGGCTTCATTCCCACGTCTGAGTGTGAAGCAGTGATTTGTGACCCTGACTGACACAGAAACACTGCGACGAGAATAAAGAACGACGACAGCAGCAGCAGCAGCAGCAGCAGCAGCATCTGAATCAGCCGCAGAGAAAACTGTTCCGACTCGTGCGATAAATCAACACCAACGACCTTGAGGCGTTTCTGTACTTTAAAGTGCGAGACGTTCACACTTTACAGTCTCTGTGGTTTAGAACTCGGCACAAACTCCTTATTCCTCATATCGCTGTGGTGTATATGCCTTTACATTTTACACTTTATTGTAATGTTTTGTATTATATTGCACAGTTTCTTTGTCTCTGCAGAGCTTTTATAGCTAAAATCCCATATACTGTATATACATTTATCGCGATTCTGTGATAATCAATATATTGCAAGACAATCATATAGCGATATGTCACAATATCTGTCTAACTGAAGAAAACATATATGTGTGTGTGTGTGTGTGATAAATAACATGTTATTTATAACATGTGCAATGGAAGTCAATCTTTTCATGTACGATCCTTGTTTACACTCATTGTGTAAATATTCTGGTTATTTAATGTATAAACTGTACAGCAGAGGTCTGAAACTCACTTGAAAGATATAAAAACACAAAATTTGATTGAAGAATAGCGATTAAAACTAAATGTTGTATATAAATGTTTAATTTTTTTTATTTTTTTCAAAGAATAGCTCGATGTATGTTTAAGTTTTATGTTTTATTTAAAGTCCCAGATTGTCCCGTAAATTGTTTCAACAGGAAGTTTCTGGTGTAAAAACATGATTTTGTAAAGAAATGAATTTCTGGGGAAATTGTTCTCACATTTTTGCCCAAAAAAGGTCAAATAATCAAATTTTAAGAAAAAAGTATCTTAGTCCTAATGAAATATTACAACTTACTTTTAGCTTTAATTAGCAGTAACACACGTTGTGTGTTCACCACTGCTGTGTATTATGTTTGTGTTAAATACAGAATCATTAATAAAAGACAGACATTCTATGGTATAACTTCGTAAACTCATTTTAACAGAATTTCTTCACAACCTTTTTTAAATGTGTCTAGTTTTTGGCCTGTTTTTAAAACACATTACAGTCTTTACAAGTTTGTTTCTAATATTCTAACCATGTTTAATTCACTGACCCCATTGTCAGGTGCTTTTTCTTTAAACAAGAAAATTGTAATCAATTTAAATCAACAATATTTGGTCTATACCTTTATAAAACCGGCTGTTTTTACAGTGTAGAAAAGGGGATAAAGACAGTTTAACACAGTTTTACTCATAAAAGGTGATGGAATTCAAGGTAAACTTTTGTTTAGCATCAGTGAGTGGGTTCGTTATATAAACCTGCAGGAAAACGGCCGTGAAGACGGAGAGAAGAAGAACGAAGGAAGAAAGATCCTCTTCATTCATCGTCCACAACCAACTCAATGTCTCACAGGAAAAAAAGAAAGAAAAAAAAAAGAAAATGAGTGAACAGCTAAAGTCCATCTCCATTTTTCCCCATTCAATATTCTAATCTCACTTTCTTTACGTTTTTTTTAAACATATGGCACAGACATAAAGGTGGTAAAAAATTATATCCTGATATTCTTTGGGTGATTTCGATGATAATAAATCAGTTTATTTTATTTTGCACACACTCAAATAGCACAAGATGCAGAAGGAAAAAAAAAAAGATACTAAAATGTGGTCAAGATGTCGCCGACTTTACGTAAGCGAGGGACCGCCCCTTCCTAAAAAAAAAGAAACAAAGTAAAGAGCAAAAAAAGGGCCTAATATATTATAAATGATCAGTGAACAGTAATTAGAGTAACAAAAACAGTTTAAAAAGTCTATACCTTTTAAAATTTAGATTTCAATTGTCTGAGGTATAAGTCATTTAAGCAAAAGTCTTAAGACCGGACTAATAACTGGACTACATTAGTAGAATCACTGATCTCTGCTGCACTGGTTCTGAAACTTTTTTTATCCCCAGTTCCACTTGAAAATTCACCAACGTTCACCAACGTTAAAATACAGTGGTGTAAATACTGCAGTTTGAGCAAAGTCAGATACAGACTCTTCACAGGAGGCAGATTTAATCCCAATAAGATAATCTGCTCTCTCACGGTTGATTTTTGTCCCCGTAAGGAAGACAAGTCCCCATGATGTGAGTGTGGAGACACATTTAGGTCCCCACAACATGAGGAAGACCAGGTGTAGACACACACACACACACACACACACACACAGAGAGTCTGCAGCAGTGACAGAGTCATCATCGCTGCTGTTGAGTCCAGTTCCACAGAAGCAGAGAGCAGTCAGTGTGTGAAACCGTGACACAAGTGATAATGGACTGCGTCTGCCTGTGTGTGTGTGCGTTCTGTCAGAAACACTGCCCTTGTCAGGACCAGTAAAGTCCTCGTGGAGACCAAAACCTGGTCCTAATGAGGCAGAACCTCGTTTCTGAGGAACTGGTTCAAGTTTTAGTGACAGAGACTTGAATTGTGGTTTAGGGAGAATCATTGACTGGTTGGGATTAAGGTTATTGACGAGGCTTTATTTAGTCTGTCCAGATTAAAGGAAGTCAATGCTTCCTTTAAGAAGCTGCTGTGTGTTCTTGTACTTGCTGCAGAGTGAGGACCTAAATTCGTATAAACACCTACAAAGTGAGGACATTTTGGCTGGTCCTCACTTTTTTCACCCCTTAAAAGGGCTTTTTCAGGGTTAAGACTTGGTTTTAGGGTTCGGGTTAGGCATCTGGTTGTGATGGTTAGGGTTAGAGTAAGGGGCTAGGGAATGTATTATGTCTAGGAGGGTCCTCACTCTGATAGAAGCGCAGACATGCGTGTGTGTGTGTGTTTTGGAACAGTCTATTGATCTGTTGTGCCCGTGTTGAGGAAAATCACTGAAGACACATCTGCTTTACAAGACCCCTGACAGCAGTGAGCCACAGAAGAAGCTGCACTGTGTGTGTGTGTGCGTGTTCTTGTATTCGCTGCAGAGTGAGGACCAAAAATCATATCAACACCTACAGAGTGAGGACATTTTGTCTGGTCCTCATTTCTTTAAAGGGGCGTGTTTATGGTTAAAACCTGGTTTTAGTTAGAATCGGGTTTAGGTTAGGGTTAGGGTAAGGGGCTAGAGAATGCATTATGTCTATGAGGGTCCTCACTGTGATAGAAGCACAGACGTGTGTGTGTGTGTGTATGTGTGTGTGTGTGCTAACCCCCACTCCCACGTCTGCAATAAAACGTCCTCTCTTATTTCAACTGGCTGAAAATATGACTTAACCCAAACTGTCATCCCAATCTCATGAACATTTGATATACGTATGATCTTTTTTTTTTCCCCCACAGGAAACAAATCACAAAATAATTATACTATAAATATACTGGGACAACACAGAAAGGACAGCTCATGCTGCAGGAGGACATTTGGTTATAAAAAGCTGAAATTATGACTTTTTTTTTAATGTCACTTTCTTTATTAGCTGGTTCCTGTTATTGTCAGCATTAACACTGGTTCAAACCGGTTATAGGTGTGCACGTTGGCTTCTGCTGCTAAGAAACCAGACTCAGAGACTTGCTCTTAAATAGACTTTTCCAACAGAAAACTGAAGTTTGTCATTTTGTAAACTTTGCTCACTCTCCCACACCAAAGTCCATAGAGAAAATCAACGATTTTTACATCACAGCACACAGGAGTTGTTGATCCACTGCTGCCTCCATCAGTGAGTTCAAATTACTTATTTTGTAATTTCAGCATTTAAAATCCTTTGTTCAGATTTACCGCAGTGACACAAAGTGACCACACGAGGCAGCAGTAGACCAGCAGCTCCTGTGGCCCCGTGAGCTAAAATCACTGATTTTCTCTATGGACTTTGGTGTGGGAGAGTGAGTGGTTTATAGTCTTTTCATTGACTTTTTATATAAATAAATCTAGTATATAAATCTTCAAGTTACATGAACATACTTTTACATACAACAAATTGGAGTCTAGCGCCACCTAATGGCCATTTAAGAGAATGCAGGCTTTGCACTCTCCTCCATGGGGAACCCAAAATATGTCCATTTCAAACAGTTCAAAGGTTCACCCGCTGTCTTAAAAACATGAGTCACTTCAATAAGATACAAATTGCTTCATCAAAGGAGGTTAAGTTGGTTAAACATGCAATATTGTCAAACGACCATAGACTTAAAGCTTACATTAACTAGCAAATCCAAGTTATGAAATTTTAAGTCAGGACACGTATTGTTTTAAAATAAATTATAAGACAACGCCTCGATTTAAAAATCCACTTAACATGTAAATCTAGCAACAAAAAAATAAACACAAACCAGGCTGAAGATCGACGGACGAAAACCGTGGGAGACCGAGCAAAACCAGGGAAACAAAGACAATCTGGAAGGGACATGTGGAGTATAAATACACAGGTTGACAGAGGGAAAACTACAGGGACAGGAAGTGGGTGTGGCCATGTAAACAGAGGGAAAATAAAAGGAAAACCAGAAGGTCTTACCCTGGCATCTGTAGGAGTGGTGGCCTGTAGAGGGCGCTACAGTGCTGCCCCATCTGTCTTACATGAAAAAGAAGAAGAAGAAGGAGGTAGGAATCGCATACAATAATTTTACAAAAATCTGAAAATTTAGATAAGCTACAATTATACAGTCTATCAGTACTGTGTAATCTGCATTCAAATGTAATTTTGAAACAGTCGAGTGACGTATTTCCTGTTCCTTTGGGCGCAATAATCTTTACCATATGATGCTTTTCCACTACACAGTTCCAGCACGGCTCGGCATGGCACGACTCTACTCTTTTTTTTTTCTTTTTTTTTTACTTTTCCATCAGTGATAGTACCTGGTACTTTTTTTAGTCCCTGCTCTGTGGAGTCTCCAGTCGAGCCGATACTAACATGTGACGTGGACAGACTGCCGGCCACTGATTGGTCAGAGAGCGTCGTCACTGGAAGAGTCACGAGCGCGACAAAGTCCGACACGAGAATCCAAGCGAACGATGGCGAACTGTAGATGAGTTAAAAAGACTTGAAAATCCTGAAAACGTGTGTCAATCTCCAACATTTAACAAGGACATTTTTCATATGTATCATATTTTCTTTTAAAAAGAAGAAAGTATTTGTTGTTGTAATCTACCAGATTCAACTGTGGGGGGCGCTGTGTGTTGGAATGCATAATTAACAGTAAAGTCTATCTATTGTGTGTGTGTGTGTACATGTTTTTCTATCCTTGTGGAGACCAAAAAAAAAAAAACAAACCTACCTTTGTGGGGACATTTTCAAGGTTAAGACCTGGTTTTAGCTTTAGGGTTAGGGGTTAGAGAATGTATTATGTCTATAAGGTTTCCTCACAGAGATATAAAAACATGTTTATGTGTCTGTGTGTGTGTGTAGCTGGTCTTCCTCATGTTGTGGGGACCTAAATGTGTCTCCACACTCACATTATGGGGACTTGTCTTCCTTATGGGGACAAAAATCAAGTCCCCATCATGTAAATGACTCCATTTTATGGTGAAGACATGTTTTAAAGTTAGATTAAGGTTAGGTTAAGGTTAAGGTCAGGGTCAGGGTTAGGGTTAGGACACTAGTAATTATGGTTAAGGTTAGAGTAAGTCTGCAGGAAATGAATGGAAGTCAATGCAAATGTCCTCTGAAGTCATGGAAACCAGACTGTGTGTGTGTTATTTATACATACAGGTATCTCCACCTCAGTTTTTTACAGCATTTATTAAAAACTGTCACATTCTATTTCGTTGCATTTGAAAAAAGTTAATAGAAGTGTCATTTTTTTACAGTGCAGTCCTCATGTTAGTTTGCTTCTGGAGACATTTGAGTTCATGTTCGCACGAATAATTAATAATTGACAATAAATAAATACCTCTGTGTGTGTGTGTGTGTGTGTCACACACCATAGGATTTTAACACCTCCCACTTGAGTGTGTGCAGCAGCAGAGCTGTTACCTAGTTACAGACGAGAGAGAGAGGGAGAGAGAGGGAGAGAGAGGGAGAGAGAGGAGGAGAGCGAGGGAGCTGCTGACCACCAGAGCATCAGCATCGGTCACAGAGAGAAAAGATGAAGAGGAGAAGCAGAGAGGAGGAAGGCGAAGATGAGGACTCGTCCTGAGCAGGAATAGGCGTCCACATGATCTACACCACAAGCCTCCGCGTCACCTGGTAAGTTATGAGAGATGAGAGAGAGAGTGTGTGTGTGTGGCTGGTCTTCCTCATGTTGTGGGGACCTAAATGTGTCTCCACACACTCACATTATGGGGACTTGTCTTCCTTACGGGGACAAAAATCAAGTCCCCATAACGTAAATGACTCCATTTTAAGGTGAAGACTTGTTTTAAAGTTAGGCTGAGGTTAGGGTTAGGTTAAGGTTAGAGGTCAGGGTTAGGGTTAGGACACTAGTAATTATGGTTAAGATTAGAGTAAGTCTGCAGGAAATGAATGGAAGTCGATGTAATGTCCTCAGAAGTCATGGAAACCAGCGTGTGTGTGTCACTTTTCTCTCTTTTGCTTAATTCTGTTATTTAAACATTATTTTTTAAATATTTTAAGTCACTTTTAAGTTCACTCTTTGTTGTTGTTTCTATAAATGATGTGTGTGTTTATATCATTATCATCATCATCATCATCATCATTTTATTATCTTTTCTTTCCTTATTAATGTTTATCTTCTGAGGCTTTTATTTCTTTCACTAACACTCCTCTTATTGATTATATTGTGTTTAATTTCTGCTATTTCATTGTATGTTTTATACTTTTATTTAAAGGGCTATTGTTTATAGTTGTAATTATAATAATTATTATTCTTTTTAAATAAACGTAATAAACTTAATCGGCATCACCTCACATAAATGAGACAATGACAGAGAGCTGATTAATAGAATGTAAATGATAATATGTACACACATATGTATAAACACATGAATAAATAAATAACGATCCAGGTAAAGACAGAGAAGAAAGGAAAAAAAAACTTTTGAATAAATTATAATAAATTATATCACTGATGTTTACAATAAATTCTCAGTTCACGGTCATTTATATTTTGTAAAGTTGAATAAATCTCTCTATGAAGAACAGGGAACAAAAGAACCTTAACCACACTTTTTTTTTCTCTGTTGTCATAGTTACATGTTATATCTTTAAGAGTGAAAACATCAGGGATTGGGAGGATGAAAAAAACAATATAAATAAAACATCTTTAGATTTTAAACTGGTGTCTTTTTCCACATTTTGCTTCATTTTGTTATTTAACACCATATTTTTGTGTTTTTCTTAAGTTCGTTTTTGCATTTCATTTATTTTCAGTCACTTTTTGGTGTTTATAATATTAATAATAATTAGCTCATTACGTACCTTCTCTTTTGCACATTTCTGTGGTTTAGCGTCTTTTTGTTTATCATTTCTGTAAAAAACAAATCTTGATAGTCATTTTGAATTTAGTTTTGAGTTTCATTTTGCTGTTACTATACTTATAAGAGGCTTATTTTTATGTCGTGTCTGGTTCTGGTTTAATTTTTTGCACTTTGGGAAAAACTGATCAACATTTTTCATTATTTATTTCGTAAAAAATAACCACATGGAGATAAGTTTACGTTCATGCTTTTATTTTCTGACTTCTCAACTGGAAAGTGACAAACTCGGAGATGACATCACTCCTATTTCCGACCTCCGACTTCCGACGTAAATGGAATGCAGCATTCTGCCCAAAAGACGTTCTGTGAGAAGTGAGGAAGAAGAAATGGAGGAAAACCAAGAACTTTCACCTGTAGAGGGCAGTATTGCACCTTCAGACAGACACGGTTCTTGTTCTGGTTCTGGTTCTGGTTCTGGCTCTGGCTCTGGCTCTGGCTCTGTTCTGGAGCCTCAGAACCTTGGTGCTTTCTGGTGAACCAGCCCGTGTTCACACCAGTTTAAAAAGAACCAAAGTCGGAGGCAGAACACAAATTCTTTGTCTCCGTACATCAGAGCCCAGAATATGAGACGCCCACAGAACTTTGCACTGTAGAGGGCAGTATCGCACCTTTCAGTGTACGACCTGCCAGAATTGATTATTATTATTATTATTATTATCATCAAAAGAAGAGTGTATTCATATGACTTGACTCTTTTTATCTCCTGTTTAAAATGTTGCTGGAAAAACCTGGACAAGATTCAACAAATTCATCAAAGCTAAAATCTGGAGCAGGTTTGGTTCCCAGGCCACGTGTGAATTCCCTGGGTTTATTGAATCACTGAGTGAAGGACGGATGAAAAACCTCCTTCTCTCCTCTGAACTCCCATAAAAGCAGCGGCAGCCTCCAGAATGTCCGACCTCCCGCTGAGTCCAGAGGAAACGAGTCGGGCGGGGAAAAGTTATGCGGCGTCGCCGTTAAATATTCATGGAGCCGCGTCTTATTCAAGGACTGTGCGAAAATATGCTGTGGTTCTGTGTCCCGGTGGATTTTTCAAAATACAACCCAAGGTTCTAGGCATCTGTATTTTCCCCTGAGGGTCACACAAAAACAAACGTCACGTAAATAAATGCGGCGACAGACGTCACATGACTCCGTTTGCTTACGCCACCATGTTGGCAGGAAAAACGACACCAGTGCTGGTTTCAGTCTGTCACTGAGTTCACTGAAACCTGACAGACTGAACATGTCTGATCCTGCTACTGCCCCCTGTGGCTTTTCACCGGTATGGAAACAGGCCTGCCGCATTATGACATCTTATCTTTCTGAGAAACTTTCCCTTATTCCACTCCAGAGAACAATCACCCGTCGCAATAAAAGCACGTAAATCTATTTAATCTGAAAATAAACAAGATATTTGAATTAATTAGGGAAGTCTGTAACGAAGCTGAAGTTGACATCCAGAAGGGAAACTTAAATGTCTTAAAATAGAGTTAGACTTTACAAACTTGCACTTAACATCAGTAAGAAGAGTGAAAATGCAACAATTGCTGCAAGTACATTTCCTTAAAGTTTCCCGTTCACTTCTGACAGCGTGTGTGAGTGTGTGTCACCCTCACGATCTTTGGCGATCTTGTCAAATGTTCTCCCGGTAACATGGAAAGAAGCAAACCAGTTATAGCAAGTCAACAAAACAAATTCTACAGGAGCTTAAGTCTACGATATCTTATGAATATGTTCACGTCTTTACCTCACTGTTTGACAGACCTTTCCAACAGGAAAGTGAAGTTTGTAAACCACTCACTCTCCCACACCAAAGTCCATAGAGAAAATCAGTGGTTTTAGCTCACAGGGACACAGGAGCTGCTGGTCTACTGCTGCCTCGTGTGGTCACTTTGTGTCACTGAGGTAAATCTGAACAAAAGATTTTAAATGCGGAAATTGCAAAATAAGACATTTGAACTTAGTGATGGAGGCAGCAGTGGATCAACAACTCCTGTGTGCTGTGATGTAAAATCACTGATTTTCTCTATGGACTTTGGTGTGGGAGAGTGAGTGGTTTACAAACTTCAGTTTCCTGTTGGAGAAGTCTGTCTAAGATATGTTCTTAAGATATCAAAGACTTAATCTGACGTAGAATTTATTAACTGTCTTTTGCTAAGTGGCTAAAATCGTTTTTTTCAGCCCACCACACCAAAGTCCACAGAGAAAATCAGTGGTTTTAGCTCACAGAGACACAGGAGCTGCTGGTCCACTGCTGCCTCCAGCCATGTGCCACTGCCTGACACAGGTCACCAGTCCATCACAGGGCCACATAGAGACAGACAACCATTCACTCTCACATTCATACCTATGGGCAATTTAGAGTGTCCAATTAACCTAGTCCCCAAATCTGCATGTTTTTGGACTGTGGGAGGAAGCCGGAGTACCTGGTGAGAACCCACGCACCACGGGGAGAACATACAAACTCCTTGCAGAAGGCCCCTTGTTCCAACTGGGTTGTGAACCAACCGTGGGCCCCCCATAGGGAGCCACTCGGACAGAAATTCCCAGCAACTGGCACAGATGGGGCCAAATGTGGCCTGCGGGCCCCAAATTGGGCACCCCTGATCTAAAACCTGCATCATTTTTATGAGGCACATAAATTTCTGGTCGTTAGCCATGAATGTTTGTCTCTAATCTTAATTTTAGGATTAATTTCATCATTTGGATCAATTAAAAGGCAATTAATTTAGTGTTTGATACAAAAAAAAAGGGGGTCATGAGAAGAGAATTTAAATGTCTTTGTCGAAGGTCGTGTTGTGTTTACTTTACATCCGTCACTGTTGCAGTGAAGAAAGAGAAGTGCGATCGCGCCGAGCTCGTGTCGCGTGATGTGCGACTGACGACGCGTGGTGTGAAACGTGTCGGTGTCACAGCTTTAGTTTGGTCACAGTTCGCTGAATAAACAGACCAACGCGTCTTTAAAGGGAGTTCAGACAGAAACGCGACAACACGCTTCACCCCAGTAAACTGCTGCTGCTGCTGCTGCTGCTGCTGCACACTTTCTTACTCGAATTATAATTAAAAATAAGCAACAGATACTAAATACTAAGGGCAAGATCACCTCAAAGCTTGTCGTGTTTTTCGTGTCAAGGCTTCGCCGATACACCTACAACACTTTGAGTCACTGCTAATTTCAGAAAGTGATGAAAGGAAAAAGGAAGAAAGGTCGGTTGTTAAGAACATTTCTGAGGCTTTTAATTTGAAATATGATTGGAGTCCTTTGTGGTGCAGCTGTGTAGTTAATGAAACAAAAAAACAAGCTCGTCTTCAGGTTTCCTCTTCACAAAAACTTAACATAACCACACAAATAACCTCCCGTTTGTTCTTATGGAACAAACCGAGGTTCCTAATTTAATTGTTTATAGACATGTAATTATATTTCATGTCTTATAGCATCAACAACCTTTCCACAAAAACCAAAACACTGTTGCAGCATTAAAGGAAATGTATATTCCTGTTTTAGCGAAACACACCGTTCGCTAAAACTTACCAATACTGCGCGAGTTAGTTAAACACGGCTAGCTGCAGCTACGGTCCGAAATGTTAAATGTAACTAAAACTAAACGTTCTCACCTCACCAGAAGAAAACCTAAGACGAGGGATTGAGACGCCGAATGTGACGCAGTTTGTTCAGTCTTGTGCGTCTAATTCAGGTTCGTCTTGTGAGTCGTGTGATTTCAGTGGAAAAGAAATCGTCTAGAACTGCGCGTGACCAGATGTGAACGACCTCATGTTGGTAAAATCTGACTGGTTATCGCTCGGTTATGGATTAAAACGTGTGACATTGAAAACATTACAGGTTTTATTCCCTTCTGCAGTGGCCTTTGTTTCTTTTATAGATATTTGCAAACTTGTTTATTTGCTCAAAACCTTCATTCTCAAAAAACACTTGCCTTTTTCCTGCACTCGCGATTGTTCAGCTGCCAAACATTTGCTTTGACGAAGAGGAAACACAAAAGGAAGCAAAATAAGCGCATGTTTACCTCGACCTTCAGTCGCTCTGCTGATTCTCGTTCTCGCTCCTGCGAACACTTGAGTCTTTGTGAAGGAGGAGCAGATTTGTCCTGTATAATGACAAGATTTCTAAAGACACAGTTAATACAACATGATGGACTGATGGGAAGCACGAAGGTGAAGCTTTGTTCCATCACTATCTTTTACTCATTGAGCGTTTTAACGAAGGAAACAGAGGTTTCCGTGAAGTAAACAACATTTTTACGCTTGTTACTTTTACCTAAATCACAAATCTCAAACTTTTTAAGTTGCTAATAAAATGAAATAAAACGCAATAACTGCCGGACAGAGTTGTGAAAAGAAAGGTTTAGCTTAAAACACTCATGGCTAACAGCTACAGTATGCTAACGGCTAAAGAAGCTATGCTATGCTAATTCATCACAGATACTTTATCACATGTCTGATCTAAATCTAAGACCATCTAAATCCCACGTCATGACGTATCAATATATTGCCCAGCTCTACTTAAACCTCATTAATAAGTGATAAACTATTGATAATTATGATTTTCTTTTTCTAAAAAGCAGCACATCCTCAGATTTGAGGAGCTGCAACTGTGAACTCTGTGCTGTGAAAGCATCGGCGTCCCTGAACGCATCACTTGCTCTGCGTCCGGATGATGAGAATCGTCGCTCAAACACTTTGAACCTTTCGAACCGAGTTTCCCCGTCGTCACAGACTCTGACCTCTGAGGTGGAAGCTCCGACAGACGACGCGAAATGTCGAAGCAGACGTTCCTTCACCCGCCTTCACGTTCCAGCAAATCACCAAGCTCTGTCTGCTGCTGCTCACTGGTGTCGTATTCTGTTTCCTGTGAGGTCAAAGGGTCGTCCACATCTGCCGTAACAACAAATCTTATTTTATTGATTGGTTTGAGAGATGAAAAAAGCCGATCGCAGACTAATTTTATGCAAAGATAAAGATTTCAAATTGTATTTGTTACGTTTCCGTTAAAGCATCTCTTCAGAAAGCAACACTTCCTCCAAGCAGCCTGTGTCATATGGTTGCTATGCAACAAATCTGAGCTGAGAGACTTTTCTACACTGTCTGCTGCAATCAGTCAATCAATCAGTCAATCAATCAGCCAATCAATCAGCCAATCAAATGGACTTACATTCAGAAAAGCCTCTGCGGAGACTTTCAGCCAGAGAAAATTACAATGCAGAGTAAAATGGAACTATGTTTAATAATCTAATAGTGACATATTAATTTTAGCATTTATTTAAGCAAATTTAAGCATTTATATAAAAGTTGCATGTTTATTATTTTATTGGCTAGCAAAATTTTATTGGCTAGCAAAAATATCGTAGTACAGATGCGATATATGTACAGGGATGCGATATGCAAAGTGATATAATGCAATCATTTTCTGCAAAACTGTCCATTTTCATTCAAATGGTCAAAAATATTTTCGATTTATCAATAATGTGCTTCAAAGAATCAATAAAGTATCATGCACATATATAAGTGTACTAATATTTTCCTACAATCCTATGAACTGATTGACATTAAATGCTAAATAATGTTTATAATGTAACATATGACATGAAAACTCCTGGTTTTAATGCTGATTATTTGTAATTTTCACCTCAGTGTCAAAAGTGAGTTGATTCTGACTTGAATTGATCATAGTTTTAATTCAGAATAGACTGAAAAGGCTCTTTAGGAGTCATCACATCCCCATCCTGTCTTTTCACAGCGTCTGGTTTCTGAGTCAGACAAATTGATCTGTCTGATTTTCAATTAAAAGAAAAGAAAAAAACAAAGAGTTGGGGACGTGTCTCAGCATGCCTGATTTCTGCGTGACGCTGTCAGAGGTTCACAACCTCAATTTACAAACTGACTGGATTTCCGCTCTGTCTTTGAAAGGGCTGAAAGCTGCTCGGATTATTAATGTGAAGATTAATGAGGATGAATGAAATGAGGCAAAACACAATGCAGATTTTCTTCCAGAGACCTGAGGGAGTTTCAAAGAAGAGATATGATCGGGGTAAATTGATTTCTCCGATGTGTCACGGTTGAATGAATATAAATTGATGTCAGAAGTGCTCTTCAGTCTTAAAGGTTTATTTCTGTTCTTTTACAAACACTTGTTCAATGGGAGATTTGCAGCTCAGAGATGAAGTGGGTAAATAAATGTCTGTAAGACTCCAACCATTGTCGTAACTAAACCCCTTTAGTTCAGGTGTTAACCAATGTATATGCGTATGTAGTTGATGTTATTTGTGGATCCAGGTACAAATCTTTACAGTTTAGTTCTGTAAAATATTGAAATTGTAAGTTTCTTCTTCTTTTTGGAGACTCTCTCAGTCGTGCAGGGAAGAGAGGATAAAAATCTCAGCTCATCTGTGCAGTCGTTTCCATGCTGCTTATTTGGTTTGGTTTGATTTACGACGCAGGCCTCCAGCTCCCCCCCCCCTTTTCTTTGGTTTCCATGGTGACGGAAATGCAACTTGAAATGTCCATAATCAAGAGGAATAGAGGATATTGAAAAATGATGAATGTGACAATGGGCCAAAATGGAAGAAAATACTCTGGTACATTAGTTGCTTGGTGTTTCTGTTGTTGTTTTTTAAATGAAACTCTTGGAGGCAGAGTCAGGATGAATTCCCCGATCATGTGACTGAGCAGCTGTGACGGCTGAGGTGACAATTACCTTTCAATCAGTCTGTTTGATGACCTTAACCAACGAGCTGTAGCCACATCTGTGCTTTTCTCACTGGTGGTTTTCGGAAACCAGTATTTGATCCAGTCCAAGTCCAAGTTTTGTCTTTGGACTTGACCCTTGATTCTCTAAGGGTCTTTTGTCCGGACCCGTGGAGTAGACTAGATGTGTCCCTTTTGTGGCTGGGTTCACTTAACAATGAACAGTGGGGATTGGGTGCCTTGCTCAGGGGTAACCCAGGCCTGGACCTGGAGGGAGCACAAACCAGCAACCGTTTGGTCACGAGCCAAGGGAATGTATGTAACATATGTATGATTATTTCTAACTTTTCCGGGTCACAGCCCAGGAGTGGGAACTGAGTAGCAGCTCGGGCTGCATTTTTACACGTTATGCATATATTTACTCAATGTTTACACCATAATTTCACTACAGCCATTTCAAAAATGCTTAACTTCACTATATTTGATAAAAGTTTTCAGCCGCGTCAGCTGATTCTGGATTTTTGTCCAATTCCAGCCAGATTGTTATCAGATCGTTAACTGCTCGGGTCACGTATCCATGTTCTAGTAATTCAATGCTGCTAAATGATGCTAAAAGTCCGGTTTTGGTCATGTAAATATGCAAACAGTTTCCCAGAATTCCAGGAACTTCACTCACAGGAACATTTTTTCAAGGCACTAAATTGTTCCTTCAGAGAACTGCCATGGGAGTTTCCGAGACATTGTAGCTGCAAATTCCACTGTGCAATTTATTAGCCCATGTACAACTGCTGCTATTGTGTTTTTTATGTTGGGGGTTTTTGCCATTCCCGTTTACATTATATTACTATTCTTTACTTTATTATTATTATTATTATTATTATTATATCTACAGTATATCTTTAGCTCTTTTTTTACCTTTTCCTACACTTTTTTAATATGGATGCCTACTTCTGTTTTCTCACTACCCACTTTGCTGCTGCAACAACGTAAAGTTCCCCATTGTGGGACAATAAAGGAAAATCTTATCTTAAAATGTCCAGTTGCCACATTCGAGGCCTCTTATTGTGAGACACACAAACAAAACAAAAGCAGCGATAAACATGAAGGAGATTCACATTGTAAAGATTTTTACATACCACCTTTCCTTTGGCTCCTGCAGTGGAAACTCACGTGTAGTAGTTCCTGGAAAAATCCCCAGTTCCAGGTACTAGTTCCTGCAGTGGAAACTCAACTGATGAGACTTGTGATATCTCAATCTTGAAGCTAAATATATTTCACTCCGGACCAACGTAATCGTTGCCATCTCTATCATTTTAGTGCTAGTGTGGTTAATATTAACCCGAGGAGTGACTCATGCCTTAGTTTCTCCTTTATGTCAAAATAAAAGTAGGAAGGTGTGGGTTGAGTGCACAGTCTTTTACTCTGCTCCAGTCAGTGAACGTTTCCCGAAACGTCTCGCCCCCGCGCTCACGCCTCCTCCTCCCCGTGTCTTCCCAGTTCATGTTAAACCAAAGTGCTGCCGGGCACAAACGTCGCCCGTCTGTGGGTGTGTGTTTGGTTTGTGTGCCATATCCGCCGCTGTGATCAAATCAGTCCACCAGCACTAACTGTTTCTCCTCTGGCTCTTCACGTCTCATGTCTGGATCAAGCGTCCGTTGTGTCATATGAGGTTAAGGACAGAATTGTCTCTGGGGACAAGACTGTATGAGAAAACACATGGATGTAGCTGACAAACATCTTTCAGGCAATTGTCTGCTAATGTCTTTCAAAACTGCACATATGCAGTTCAATGTTTCCCTCCTGTCCTTGACAAGGGATTTTTTTGTATTTCATTCTCCTTAGAGATGGAAAAAAATGTCAGCTTTTCAGTTAGATAATAGGTTTTTTTTTTCCTTCCCACAGAACAGATGGGTGGGAGCTGAGACGGCAGAAGGACGAGGCAACAGAAAGAGCACATCCATGGATGACGTCTCGCTTCGCGGGCTGGAGATCATGGACGAGGTGTGGGAGAACGTCAGCTTTGCCAGCCCGTCGTCCGGACTCCCGCTGTTTCTGCTCATGTCCAACAGCAGCGATCTGAACGAGACGCTGTGCAGCTACAACTGCTCCAACTCCACCAACTCCACCGACCCGGACGTCGTCCCCTCTGGTCCCAGCGTGGCCGGAGTCCTCATCCCACTGGTTTACATCGTTGTGTGCATCATCGGACTGGGCGGGAACACTTTGGTGATCTACATTGTGCTGCACTACTCCAAGATAGAATCAGTCACCAACATCTACATCCTCAACTTAGCCATCGCTGACGAGCTCTTCATGATCGGCCTGCCGTTCCTGGCCGTGCAGAACACGCTGCAGACGTGGCCCTTCGGCTCCTTCATGTGCCGCCTGGTCATGACCGTTGACTCCATCAACCAGTTCACCAGCATCTTCTGCCTGACCGTGATGAGCATCGACCGCTACCTCGCCGTCGTTCACCCCATCCTGTCCTCGAAGTGGCGCCGACCTCAGGTGGCCAAAATGGTGAATGGCACCGTGTGGGCGTTGTCGTTTCTGGTCGTTCTGCCCGTGGTCATCTTTGCCAACGTCCAGAAGGCAGGAGGCACCTGCAACATCGCCTGGCCTCAGCCGGCGAACATCTGGAGCGCGGCCTTCATCATCTACACCTCCACTGTTGGATTCTTCTGCCCTCTCCTCATCATCTGCCTCTGTTACCTGCTCATCATTTTCAAGATCCGCAGCTCGGGTAAAAAGGTCCACGCCACTTCCATCAAGCGCAGGAAGTCGGAGCGGAAAGTGACACGCATGGTCGTGATTGTCGTCGCCATGTTCGTCGTGTGCTGGTTACCTTTCTACGCTGTCAACATCATCAATCTGCTGGTGTCCCTGCCTGCCGAGTACCACGGCCTTTACTATTTTGTCGTCGTGCTCGGTTATGCTAACAGCTGTGCCAACCCCATCATCTACGGATTCTTGTCAGACAACTTCAAGAGGGGTTTCCGGAAAGCTCTCTGCCGCTCCACGAGGAAGGTGGAGAACCATGAGCCCATGGAGCGCCAGCAGCCGCAGGACGAAGGCAGGAGGGCGCTCATGCCCCGAGAGAGCCTGAGACGAGCAATCAGGGACGAAGAGGATGAGGAGGAGGAAGACGTGTCAGAAATGACTGAGATCTACAGAATTGCAGAGAATGGAAACAGCAGCTTCCAGCCACAGAGCTCACAGCCGATGTTCCTGGAGAGAGGATCGACCCCGGGAGCGACAGAGCCGCTGTCCCCAGAAAAGAAGGACAAGTACGGGGATGCAAAAGGGAAAGACCCGGTCAGTGGTTCCACTCTGACTGTCCCGTTGCTTCTGAATGGAGCCAAAAATGGAAACATCAAAACTCTGCCAGAGGAAAACGTGGAGCAGAGTACTTCGCTGGAGATAAGTTATTTATAGTGTAAAATAGGGACTGACTCCAATTCAACACAGAGTTGTTAGCAATGGAACAAAAAATAAATAAAAACACCAGTGGACTGGGTTCAAAGTTTGTGGCTGTATGAGGTACTGATACACCCAGAATCCAAACAAAAGGAAGAGATTTTAGCTGATAAAGTCTCCACCAGCCTGAGTCTGCAATATCATGAGAATATGTTTGTCTCGTTATCTCACTGTGACACAACCTCTTCCAACAGGAAATTAGTTTTCTTTCAAAGTTTCCTTTGCTTTGTAGACTACCCATTCTCCCACACCAAAGTCCATAGAGAAAATCAGTGATTTCAGCCTGCGGGGACACAGGAGCTGCTGGTCTACTGCTGCCTCGTGTGGTCAGTTAGTGTCACTTAAATAAATCCAAATGAAGGATTACAGTCACAGAATTCACAAAATAAGGCATTTGAACTTAAGTGATGGAGGCAGCAGTGGATCAACAACTCCTGTTTGCTGTGATGTAAAATCACTGATTTTCTCTATGGACTTTGGTGTGGGAGAGTGAGTGGTTTTTCAAACTTCAGTTTCCTGTTGGAAAAGTCTGTCTAACAGTGAGACAAAGCAGTGAATATGTTCTTAAGACATCATAGATGTCTTACAATTTAATTTTGTAATCCTTTTGTCAAGTGGCAAACATCTATTTTTCTTGCCATGTCTTTGTTAAGCACAAAACAGTAACTCATACAATCACTCTTCAAAAAACATATATCCTTTTAAAATAACTACTCATTATAGGAATATTGAATGTATAACAGTTTATAATTATACTTAATGTATATTGTGTATAAACGCATAGTCAAATACACAAATGGGTACCTTTATTTACTGATGTCTTATTGCTGTTGTATTCAAAAACCTTCTATTCCATAAAGTAACAAACCCTTTTCTAGAAAAGCTGGGACAATGCAATAAAAATAACATTAAAACCATCATTTTTTTACCTTTCAAAGAACAAAGAAAACATTTCCAGTGTTTTCACTGACAAACCTGGAATAATAACAAATCAAAAGTAGAATGTGTCTTGGGATAACGACGACCACAGGAAGAGTGGACAAACATTCCACTTACATTTAGCATTTACAATTCCCAAACAATTTAAAAGTGTCATTAAAAGAAACTGTAACGTGACCCAGTGGTAAACTTGGCTCTGTCTTTTTGTGTGTGTGTTCACTTTCTAAACATATTTATTCAATTAAATAATTAAAATTTTCAGTAAAACAATGTAAATATTTTCTTTGTGCTTAGTCAGTTAAATAAAAGTTCACATAAATTTAAGAAAATATTTTAGAAAATATTTTAGAAAGTGTCCCAACTTTTCATCTTATTTTACATGTAGGAATCCTCTACAACACCGGCTAAATTCTGTTTGTATATTTATAATTGTTAATTTTGCCAGTTGAACTGTTTTGTGTGACTTCATGCTCTTGCAACCGAAGCACTTTTATGCTAAGCTAATCCTGCTAAATGACTTAGGTCAATGTAAATAAACACAGTGTCTTGCATCTCAATTGGTTTTTGTCATTTTTATGCATCAAACCAGAGAACCAGAGAAGTTCTGGGAGTGTCTGAATGCAGGAAGATGACCCGGGTTCGTGGAGCATGGAGTTGGCATGTTCTCCCCATGTTTGCGTGGGTTTTCTCCAGGTTCCCCAGTTTTCTCCCACAGTCAAAAACATGCAGATCAGATTTGGGGATTAGGACAATTGGACACTCGTAGGAGTGAATGTGAGAGTGATTGTTGTTTTTTTTTTATCTGTGTCCCTGTGATGGACAGATGACCAGTCCAGGGTTTGACCCCGCCTTTCGCCCAGCTCCCCGCCCCCCATGACCCACATGTGGAGGATAAAGCGGTAGAAGATGAGTGAATGAATTGTTGAATTTGACCAAATAAGGTTTATTTTTCTACCTACTCCCATCAGTGTTGGAGCACTTGGATGCCCATGGTATAGAAGTTCTGGTTCTCAGCTGCAGATACTGTATTCCCACTACATTGACTGACGTCTATGGCTCAAAGTGGTGAACCCAACACTCATCCTGGGTCAGGAAACGCTCAAGAAAACCAGCTGGATCTGCTTCAAAACGCGCCAAGTTCTCCTGCGACATACGTGACCAGCCTGGTGTGGTTTTGATCAAAGGCAGAAACCTTCAACATGCCACATGTGTTGAGCAGAATATTTCTACTTCTTCACAGGAGATACTTACATCACTGACTGTCTGGTTAGCATTTAAACCTCTGTCATCCATGTTTTCCTCAGCGGTGACTGTGGCAGGACATCTGGACCTTGGGTCGTCTTCAAGGCTCTTCTCCCGACCGCTCCTGAATTGAGCTGGCCACTTTTGCACAGTAGATACAGATTTATTGTCTAATTTCCACTAAATTGAACATGATTCACAAATTTGATCATGTTTTATTGAATTAGAGCTGAAACCAGTTATTGAGACCATTAACTCTTCAGGAAAAGGTTTACTAACATTATTACTTGTACATAGAGCAGATCCATGCATCAAAATCACTGTGATGGCTAAATATATTGTTGCGGGGAGATAGGGGGCTGACTCCGCTGCCCCCTATGGTCTGTTAGTGGAAAACCAGCCTTGCAAGATTAGGGCCTCTGACCCGGAGTCCTCAGAATCAGGAGGTCCCATGAACACTCGGGTCTTGCGAGAAACAGGAATTGCAGTGATAGCGTTATTTTATGCGCTATTATGGCAGAGCCGGTGAAAAAGGAGCAGAGAAAACCGCTGTCGGAGGAAGCGAGGAAGAGGAAACGACTGCCTGACTGACTGAGGCGCCACACGAGTAAAAATAAGACCAGCTTTTTCCAAATTTGGGATAAACTCTCTGTTCTCAATGTGTTTATGTGTATTTGCGCTTCTTCGATGTTTGTTTTTATGAACGATGTCTGTTGCTGGTTTGTTTTTCGGCGGGCTGTTCTTTCATCGGCTCAACATGAACATGGCTCCACGGGCTTGTGTTCGCTGGCTCCGTTGAAAATAAACGCACATGACCAGGAGAGGGGGGGGGGCGTCAGCGGTGAATTTTTACAACAGTGAATTTAAAGAGGTAGACACAAGGGGGAGCTCTGCAGAGAAAGGGGCAACAGCCCAGCTTTAAACTGGAAAAATTGCATCAACGTCTGATTTTCGGTCTATCTGTGCGATGGCTGGGGAGGCTCCCTGGCGCCCCCCTTTGATCGGGCCGCCATTGGCGTTAACACACTACACACTGGGATATTTGCTTGTGCCTGGTATATAATTGAGCTGCTGCTGCTGCTCTCGGACGGTCTGTAACCCACTCGCCCACGCTCCCGCTTCTGCGAAGATGCTCTGAGGAGCGCAGAAGCATCATTAAAGGCACATTAAAAAGGGATTTGCTGGGATGATAATTTATTTGCCAGGCTCCTGAGGCGCACAGTGTGATGCGAGTGGAGATTCTTCCAGGCCGAGTGGAGTGTGTGTTTACTATTGTGATTCCTGCTTGTGTGTGTGTGTGTTAGGCTATAAATATTACTGGTCAGGAATGTGTGTGTGTGTGTGTGTGTGGTCCCCAGCTCCCCACAGTGATAACCCACGTGTTCTTATTGTTTATGGAGAGGTGATAGTCAGTTGCCTGTGGCATCGTTATGACTCAGTGTGATTCTGCCCACAGGCCTTCACCCACATGCAATATGGATAAGACTGAAAACTAACAGCTAATTATTAATTTTTTTTTTATGTGCAGGAGAAGCTACTGTGTAAACACAATATCAATAAATGGTTCTAATAAACACGGATAAACTGAGCATGGTCTGAAGAGTGACGCGTTTATTCAGGATTTATGATGAGCTCTAATATCATTACTGATAATCCAAACAATGGTGTCATGCTCATGACACGCGGCTGCCACAAACCGCGTGTGGCCGAGACACATCAGCCAGTGAAGTGATAGAAAAATTGAGAGAATTTGATGCTAAATATGTTTGTTAGCAATACTTTTATAATAATTATAATAAGATATTCAGTTTTAACTGTCACATTATAAAATGTATTACATTCAACATTAAGAAATGTTGAATGTTGAATGTGTTTCTTGTTGACTGGGAACTCACTTTTACCTTCATTCACCTTGGACGTTGCTGCCATCTGGTGGTCACTGTGAGTAATTACAACTGCTTCTAGACAGAGACAGATGAGAATGAATAAGAACTGCGTAGAGGAACTTAGAAATTAGGCTGAAAGTTTCTAACTGTGAAATTAATATTATTGTAATTAGAGGAAGAATGAAGGGCAACTTTGGACTGCAAAATGTGATTGGGAACTTTGAATTATAGGGGGCAGCACTGCAGGCCTCCACGGTTAGTTTATGAGAACCTAATGTTTAAATGTGGTTTACACTTGTGGCTCTTTAAATTTATATCGACTTTTCCGATAAAGGGCGAAGTCCAGAGTCCAGAGTTTTTTTTTTTACTGCTGTCTGTTTGACAAAGGATCAAACATTTATTTCATTTCCAGTGTGAATCTGATGTAACATGGAGCAGATCAGCAAACAACTCAGCAGGTATAAGAATTTCACCTTCCTCACCGAGCTCACGACTGCCGAGTACCTCGATTCACTGCAGAGCTTTGAAATACGAGACTCTGACATTTTCCTGGTCACTTATCCAAAGTCTGGTCAGTGAAACCTCACAGTATTTCTTCTCTTAGTTTTCTGTCCTGAAAAACGTCACTTAACAAACCAGAGTGACTCCCTCTGCAGGCACGATATGGACTCAGCAGATCATCATCTCCATCTGTGAGCTCAGCGGCGGACTGAACGAATATCCAAACAACTTTGAGCAGATGCCGTGGCTGGAATACACAGAGGGTCGTCCAGATTACTCCCTGAGACCCTCTCCGCGACTCTTTGCCTCTCACCTCACCCCGGCTCTCATGCCTCCAGGCCTGAAGGACAAGAAGGCAAAGGTCAGTGCTTTGTTTTATGGAAGTTCAGGTCTGCCAGAACAATAGAAGTCTAAACAAATGTTTGATGAAGTTACAAACCGCTTGTCAACTGACATTATCATAGAGTTCTGGCATGACTTGGCTACTCAGGGATAGTTCCGAGTACCTTTTTTTTAGCATGTGGCGAGGTTCCAAACGAGCTGGGCCGATACTAAAATGTTAAAGTCAACAGACTGCCAGCCACTGATTGGTCAGAGCATTCTGTTACTTGAAGAGTCATGAGACACAGGAATCAAACCCACCATTTTTAAAAACCGTCAACAGTATACAGTACAGGCGTATGTCTGAGCCTCAGGCAATTTTACTCCTTATTGTGTGATTATGAAAGTCTGTTCACCAAGTCTAAATTATTTAGCATTAGTTCAAGAACAAGCATTGGGAAGATTCTATCTCCTCATTAGTCCTAGAACTTTTAACAGTGGGCTTCTCCTATAATTTCCTGGTCTAATTTGGGGTTAGAAACTGTAGTGCATACACAGAGGGACCAGGCCAACTTTAGTCCAACTTTAGACCAACTGAACATATCTTCATGAAGACATATTGACTGTATCAGATCAATCCCTGACTGCTGGTCATTTCTTTTTCAGATAATCTATGTAATGAGGAATCCAAAAGACAACATCGTCTCCTATTATCACTTCAGCAAAATCCTATCTGATGTGGAGACTCCTGAGAGCTTTGAGAGTTTCTTTGAGAAGTTTCTGATGGGCAACGGTGAGATACTTCCACACACTCTGAAGATTATCAGTGTTTACATTTATTTTAAAGAGAGCAGCGTGTAAATCAACCAAACACAGTTTTATTTGTAGATGGGACTGTAGATAGTTGCTCCAAAGTCTTTCCCTCAAGAAGACTCGGGCCCAGAGCTAACGCACAGGGTTTACCTCTTCTTTTCTGGGTTTCCCAAAACGTGACACCAAATCATCTTGATGGCCCCCTGGTGGCTGGCTGCAGTTCAAGCTATAAGCTGTGCCTGCTCAATGGTAGCAAATGAAACAGACCAAACAAAAATCATTTGGTTTACATATCCTCAGAATTAGCCTCAAAGGACTTGCGCTACAGAGGCCGCCATCTTCTGATCATGTCCAGCACTTTGTACAAGAGGTGTAATGCTGCCCTCCACAGTTACAAGCTCTTCATTAGTTGAGCTCAGAGCTCTTGGCAGTTCTTCAACAAAGTCCAAAGTTCCTCAACGTTCAACGTCCTTCTAAAGAAATAAAAAAAAATCTTGTTTCTTTATATTCTTCCGTATAGACCAGTTGCATGAAGAAATAATGGCAAAGTGATGATTGTTCTCAATATTGAAAATGTATTTCAAGGAAAAAGAAAGCGTCGGGTCGGACAGTTCAGTCAACTGGTGACCATGTGAATATAAAGCTTGTTCAATTGTCTCTGGATGTCCACAATGGTAGACACGGTTCTGAAATGATTCTACAACAGCATGAACAAACATGCATACTATGCTAACATAAATCAATGAAGGAGGATGGTGAGCAGGAGTCTGACATTTGTTGCAATCTGTTGTCTCACCATTAGAGGTCACTATTTTTCACTTTACCTCATATTGTAACGTTACAGTTGTAGCATCGTCGTGGTTTGACCACATCAGGGAGTGGCATTCAAAGAGAGACGAGTACAACATCCTCTACCTGACCTACGAAGACATGATTTTGGTGAGAATTGATACTTTTAACGTGTTGAGGTCTGCATGACGTGTGCATGGGTTCTCTCCGGGTTCTCCAGCTTCCTCCCACAGTCCACATGCAGATTAGGGATTATGTTAATTTGACACTCTAAATTGACTGTAGGTGTAAATGGGAGATACAATGGTCTGGTGAAGTGTCCAGGGTTTTTGCCCTACGTCAATTGGGATTGGGCCGAGCTCCCCTTGACCCTCATATGGAGGAGAAAATGGTAGAAAATGGATGTTTGTTTGTTATAGTTGGACTTATTTGCTCAGTTGACCTTGTGTTACTTTGTAGGACCTGAAGGGGGCAGTAACTAAGATCTGCAGCTTCTTAGGGAGAACCCTCAGTGAAGACGCCATCGATCAAGTCGTCGAAAAATCCACATTCAAGACCATGAAGAAAGACTCAAAGGCAAATTACAAGTTTCTGCCAAAAGAAAGACTCAGTGGAGACTTTATGCGCAAAGGTAACAAAACAAATGAATGAAAAGCTTCTGTGTGGGAGCGTGTGAAGGGATGATCAGGTCCAGTTTGTGGTTTTCACTGCAGGTCAGATCGGTGACTGGAAGAATATCTTCACCGTTGCTCAGAGTGAAAGAGTTGATCAGCTGCTTCAGGAGAAACTGGGTGATCTGTCTCTGAAGATCATCTGTGAATAAACTGCAGCAACTTTATGATGTTTATGCTCTTATTCCTGTGAAGATCCTAAAGTTCACTAACGACTGATGAACATCCTGATGGTTTTCAGTTATTATGCTTCTGAATTTCTATCGTAGATGCTGTAAATAAACATAAAACACTTAAAAAAAAGATCTTGGCCAATTTGTTTTCTTTATTGAAAGTCAAAAGGAACTTAGTTGTTCCATCACATGTACGACGCAGGCTGCTTTGGTCACTGGAGGCGACGCCACACTTCAGTTCTCTTCATCTATAACAAGATGAGGAAGACAAGGACAACAATGGGATTATTAATATGAGATAACTAAGAACAGACCCATGAATAAAAGTAGCAGGCAGCCAGTTCAGCTTTTGTCCGTCCTCTGTTTTCACCATGTTATGCTGGACCAGACGTAAGAAGGCCTGTGTGCTTTAAGGTTTTACTTTGCACTTCAAGGTTCAAAGTTGAACAAATATCCACATTTTGGCTGAAAGGCGACAGCTCTTCTTGAATATCTTGATTCATATTATGTGAATTAAATGTTTTTGCGAAGGCTACAGAGAATCTTTTTGTAATTTAGAAAGAAAAATGACTGTCTCTTGCTTTACTGATTATTTTTATACCTAGTTTTTTCAAAATGTGAAGTAAAAGTCACATGTGAATCTGACCTTCTTCCTCCTCGTCCTCTTCATCCTCCTCTTCCTCCTCCTCCTCATCAGAGCTGAAGGTCCCATCAGGCAGGCTGTACACACGGATCACTTGCTGTGGACGAAAAAAAGGAAAAAAAGAATATAACCATGGAGTTTGTGACTTCTTCTTGCTGTGGTTTGATCCCGGACAAAATCAGCAGGGGCTCGCTCACCTTGTTGGGGTCCTTGAGGATCAGGTACTTGCCCTCGTCCAGCTTGCGGCAGATATCGATGACGCAGCGGAGGATTCCCCAGGCGTTCTCCATGCTCAGGTTGATCTGGCTTGCAAACTCGTTGGGTTTGAACTGCTGCGTGCCCAGGATGACGTGGCGAGCCGAGTCCTTCACGTGGTACCGAGACACATACCTGCCAAACAGGGGTGGCGCTTCAAACATCTGCAAGATAGTATTGGCACGATGTTGGTATCGGACGATATTTGTGTGTAATGCTCACCCCAGTTTCAGGTACTCAGACCCAGCTAACATGGCACAGCAGGTCCAACGGGCCAGTTTGTAGCTGTTATTCTTCAGCTCGGTGGCCAGGACGGCTCCTCTCTGAGAGTCCAGCTTCTGGCGCCAGTCCACGCCATTACAATACTGATGATGGGACAAGAGAAAAACAAATAAACAAAAAAAACCTTGCTAATAAAACAGAATAAATAATAATAAAGGTCTTTTGAGGACCAAGATTTAATGCCCAAAAGAGCAGGTTGAGCCTGTCCGTCATCATCCGGATTGAACCCCTCCCCCCTCTCACCCTGGAATCCCACTCATTCAGAGTCTTGATGTTGATGAAGGACACTTCCCCGTTAGCTCCGGTCATGACTCCGTCGTGTTCACAGCGGACGATCAGATCGATGTCTTCCCCGAGCTTCCAGTGACGGTATCTGAGACGCAAAGAAAATAAGGGCATGAGGGCCGGGTCATACCTTCTGCGTTCTGTGTATGCTGAAAGGAGCATCGCCATATTCGTGTAACATGGCTGCAGTTCTGGGTCTGCATCAGTAATGTTTTCCACACACATGTAACTCTGTCACACGTTTCCTTCCAGTAGCAACAATTTCTGACCAGGAGCTCCTCCTCTTTCTATGCAGTTACATCACGGTAAGTATTTTCTGATTAGTACCAAAATAACCAGCCCCAACCGTTCCATTCTTTGGCACCCTTACGACCGGACAGTCAGCTGATTGGGCGAAAGGAAAACGTCATTCCCTTGCGACCAATATTGCTTCACTGCCCACAGTCTATTCTCATACAAAGCTTGACATCTTGTTGAGAGAAACCAAGCAGTTCTCATTCAGGCTTTACCATTCCAAACCGTACCTTACTGATGGCAGAAACACAGGAATTGAGTGCTGACTTTTACATGAACCTCCTTGTGAACCTCCTTGCATAAGAGCACGCCACCAACTGGACTGGAAAGTTCTTTACCTCTGAATATTTTAGGAAAACCTCAAAATGATGATGTTTTGTCTGCAAACCAAAACTAATCCGTTTTTACGATTTCTTTATTATTAAACCAGAAAATATCAATTTTAAAGAAGCTGAGGAAAAAAAAAACTGAACTTCAATCTTCAATCAGTCAAACCGATTAATTGACAGTGAAAATATTTTGCAAATCATGTAGTAATCAATTAATCGTTAACGGGCCTAATAATTAGCTTATTCACATACACTTTACAGCACACAGGCAATGCATTACAGTTATTTTCCCAGAAATCCCTCTGAAAAACCTTGAGATTCATCACCTGTAGGCCACAGACGCCACCTCGCTCTTGTCCATGTCCTCCTCCACAAACGGGTTGGAGTTAGGAAACTTGTACCTCTCTTGACCCTGAGGAAAAGCAAACAAACAACAAACATAATCAGATTTTGGAGGAAAATATGTGGTGTTTCCATCATGGTAAGGTTGGGTTTGGCACAGTGTAGTGTGGTTTGGAATGGTAAAGCCCTGGGTCAGGCTAGCGTTTCGACTAAGAACAGTATTTTTAATTGGTACCCCCAAGAGAAGGGTATCAATGAATAGAATGGTTTGGCCTGGTTATTTTGGTACTATTCCTAGTAGAAACGCAAAAAAATATGTACCGTACCATCCCAAACGGAAACGTTCCACCTGGTGGAAGTAATTGAAAAAAACATTTATGTGAATATGATTTAAATATAATGCAAATAAGCAATTTGTGGTTCATTTATTAAAAAATACCTCTTGGAATGTCTTCATTCAAAACAATAGTAAAAAAACAACCAGTGCTACAAACCATTTAATATGAGTGGGAAATTGTTTGCGTGTGCTCATCTTACCATTCGTAAACACTGCTGGCTGAAGTTGTGGTTGATGTACGTGGCCTCCATCGCCAGGTTACGCGGGGAGTTGAAGGAGTTTCCCTCGTCCTGCGGCGGCTCGTTGGCCGTCTCGCTCACAGTGAGCAGATCTGAGAGGCGGCGACGCAGACGTTAGCGTTTCACAAAAGAAACAATGTGATACAGTATGTAGCATAATTCTCATGTCATTAAAACATAAAATCAAGCAATTTGTCTTACTATGTTTTAAAGTTCCTGGCCTCAATGTTCCATTTTCTTAAATATTCAACATCATCAACAACGAAGATGTAATTTCTTGGTAATCTAGCAGGTGGCAGTGTTGTGTTAAAAAAAATAGAAGCCGAAACTAAAAATACTCAAAATGAATGAATTGCATTTATAATAAAAGGGAATGATGTTTGTTGGTGGCTGTTTTTTTTTTTTTCTTTAAATCAAAGTTGATACGGTTGGAACATTTTTATGGACTTAAGGTAATGAGTGTGTAGTTCTTTTTAAAAACCACTAGAAATATTGCAAAAAAAGTCAATAATATTGGAAATCAGTAACATATCATGGGCATTGTAAATAATCCAAAATAAATGTCATCATGTCGTTATATTTTTGCTTTTCTTTTATATTACAATATGTAAAATTGCATGCAAGAAACTTATTTTATTGGTTAGAACGCAAATTATACATATATATATGAGTAATTTCAGTGTCTTCTGTGATTTCATCGGGTTTGATGCATAGAAAAAAAACAATCCACTAAAAAAGTAAAATATTGATTAATACAGTATTAGGTTGCACAAAATGAGCTGTTTTATAATGCTACAGGTAATATATATATATATCTCATTATTTTACTCTGTCATTACAGACGGCATGAGAGAGATTCTGCTTTGATCAGCAGTGATTTCAGGATGTAACGGTTTGTCACTTCTCACTAAATCCTCACCAAAGTCGGAGTTGTCCCTCTTATCAAAGAACAGCTTGTTGCCCACTCTCTGCACGATGATGTCCCAGGAGTTAACCGAGCGTGTGCAGCACATCAGGGTGGCCAAGATGGCGTCGGTGGCAAACACGTTACCCTGAGTCTTAGCCAGCTATAGAGAGGTGTAAAAAAAATAAAATAAAATAAAAATAAACCAGTCAGAGAAGAAAACAAAAGCATCCAGACGTTAAAGAGCTTCGACAGAAAAGTTACTGTCACTTAATTCTTGACTATTCAAGCTCTACGCGATGATAAGACAAGAGGGAAGCTTAATAACATGACCATAAAGGTAACTTCCTGTTCTGTGGTAGATAATTTTTGAAGGCTTTTTTTTTTCCAGAACATTACGACCAGACAAAGCTGTAAATCCTCACCCACACCATTTGTTTTCCGGTTGCTGATGAATTTAGAAATCTCACAGTAAAAGGCGCTCGATTGGCAGGTAAGTATTTGATGCGTGAACTGGGGCTAGGGCGCACAGTGTTGATTTTGCTTGAATAAAAAAATGTAAGAGATGTTTATGCCTGTTAATTACATAAACCCCCCCCGCTGACCTTGCGGATGACAGGGTCATCAGTGGTGGTGACCGTGTGGAAGGTCCTCTTGATGCTCTTCAGCTGCCTTTCATTGCGGGTGGTGATTCGGTCGAAAGCTTTATCGTAATACTCCAAGGCTCCCCAGCACTCGCTGGAAAAAACCAACAATGGCTCATCAGCGTCTGCGCTTCGCCTCAGAAACGGGTTTTTGAGGAGCGAAAGGGCAACGAGAACTTACATGTCGACGGGATCAGACACCTCCATGTACCTCATCTTCATCAGTCGGGGGAAGTCCATCTCCTCCTTCACCTCCCAGTCGCTCCTCACCTCCACAGAAGAATCTCTGGGCTTCAGCTGGGCCTGGGTCAACACGGATGTGAAAGGAGAGAGGAGGATTTGTCAAGAAAAAGAAAAATGTCAAGAGGAGACTCAACTATTAACAATGCTATAAGCATTTAAGAACACAATGTGACAGCTTTTCACCACAAAACCTGTGTCTTGGGTGAGAAATTTTTATTATTTATTTGTCTATAAAATGCTTGTCATAATTCCATGACAAAAAAAGCAGCAAATCTTCACATTTGAGACACTACAAGAACTTAACTTGAAAACACAGAAGATTTTTTTATATCGTTTGATATTGATATATATCATAATATAAATGTAACCAATGTTTCGTGCAAGGCTGACCACGACACCTTGTAAATAATATTTGGATATTTTAAGTCCACATCCCCAAACAGGAGATTTATGTGGATATAGAGCTGCTCACAGGTTGTTTCTCTGGACTCATGAAAAGTTTTCTTTTCAGATGTTTGTGCTTCTCAAAGCGTGAGAGTGACAATACACTGTTCAGTTAAATCTTTACTCTCGCACCTGAGATTTCTGATCCCATTTCTGACGGACGCCAAACTGCTTCTGGAACTTCTTCTGGAGCCTCAGACGATCCCTGAGAAGAGAAGAAGGTTTTAAAAATCTGAATCCAGCCTCCTTTTCTTTGGGCAGGATATGTTCGTGACAGAATCGCACCTCTCTTTCTGCTTGGCGCTCTTCGGGAGCGTCTGCATGTTGAACTGGGTCAGGTTCCTGCGGTCCTTGTCCCGACGCAGATTCCTCTGTTGAAACAACCATAAACCTGTTGTGAGTCTGGATTTAAGGTTTCTGAGGCTTTCATTAAATTCTTTTAAAGACAATTTAAGTCCAGGAAATTCAAAAATGACCATAAGGCCAATGATTATTTAGTTAAAAGGTACAGTGTGTATTTATAGATATGTAATATATCAACCATAAGTATGATTAAACCCCAGGTCTTTAATGTTTATATATTATGTACCTTTGTTATTTGGTCTTAAAAGTGCAAAACAAACCTACCTACATGTAAAAATACAGTGACTCAACAACAGATGAGCAGTGCAATAATAATTAAATAAGTGTCTGTGATGTATGCCAAATTTAAACTGGGGCTACAATGATTAAGTGATTATTAGTAAATTAATCGTTAACCATTTTAATATTTGATTTGACAGAGTGGGTTTTCATTTAAATAAATCAGTTTTCAGCCTCTTAAAAAGGTGAATATTTTCTGGTTTCATTGCTCCATAAATTATTTTGTTTTGCGCACAAAATGAGACATTTGAGAACATTATCATTTTGAGTTTTGGGAAACAGTGATCAGCATTTCGAGGACCAGACAAGTACTAAATGACTAAATCGGGATGTCAAACTAATTGTTAGTTGCAGCCCTCATTTTTTATTTAAACATTTCTTTCACGGTGAAACTTGTCAAATATGCTGTCATTTTGATATTTTATGAAACAAATGTGTGCCTCTAATAGTGAAGGAGGGAACTAAATTTTGCAGATACTCCACTGACACTCGTTTCAATTTCATACCTGGGCAAACCTCATGCGGTTCCTCTGATACGCCGTCTTCTGGGTCTTGGCGGTGTCCACCAGCTGGAAGCTCGTCTCGTCCTCCTCGTGGAAGTAAGCGTACTGACTGCCGCCTCCGAACTGAGAGGAATACTTATCTAAACACAAGACAAGCAAACAAACACTACATTACAAATCAACATAAATTAAACATTTACATTAAATACTTTAACTATACGTTTTCAACCATATCTGCGTCGGGCCATGATTCCACTATGTAGAAAACGTGGACAGAATTGCGGAATAGATCAGTGTTAATTTCGCAAAAACTATGACGAAGAATGTTCATCAACAAACCTTTTTCACTGACAAAAACGAGACGTTAAAGTAAATAAAAATAAAGATTTTTATGGGTGGGACGAACTGGGAAGAGAAAATAAATCAGAATAATGAGAAGGGATCTAATCAGAACTAATTTCTTGGTGAGGCAGATCTACCCGGATGTCAACACAGAGGAGACACGCGAGGAAAGCGGCTGAAAAGACAGCGTACAGAAGACAAAACCCTTTGTAAACCATGTGGAATAAGATTAAGTCCAGGTGTGATGTGTCACTGTCTTCAAACAGAAACAAACATTCCACAAAAAGAAAAATTGTATTTGATTTGATTAAGACAAAATAAAAATGTTTCTTATCAAAACATTTATATATATGTGTTGTAAGTTCAAACCTTAAAAATAACAAATTAAATCGATAGAATGAGAGAGAGACATTTAAATAAAACAAACAAACCCTTTTGAGTTTAAAAATATGATCATATTTAGCTGATTAAGGTTAGAATAAAATGAAAACATCTCAGATGACTAAAACGTTAATGTGACATGTTTGTTGTTGTTGTATTTTTTGTTTGGTTTCAGCTTTTAATCCAGCCACCTTTGCTGAAAGGCCACACATTTATGCCGCATTGCGTTTGACCAGTTTATCGGATAAGGCTTATTGAACGTAATGACGCAGTGACACTGACGTTGGCCGTCTGTACTTTAAACATTCTGCTGATTTAAACGGAGCACAGTTTTAAAACACTATGTTTTTGCCTTCAATTGTTTTTCCAATTTTGGCTTTTTCATAATGGTTTAAAAGAGAGTCATGATGCATCAGAAAATATATGAGGTCTCCCACCTCTAACAAATAGTATGGAAGACATATCAACATATCGGTGAACCTCTAAACTTGTCATCTTATTAATATAACTTTGATATAATGTGTGTATAGCCCAGTCTTAATTTAGCCAAATGAGAAGTAGTCAGCTGACCAACAGTCCATTGTTGTTCTAACAGATAGATAAAAGAACCTTGACATGAAATACACATTACGTGCAGCTCTCTCACTCACTCGTGTATCTCTTGTCTTGGTAAGTTGCTCCAGTCCAATCAGCGACCTGACAAAACACAAAACCCCACATGAGGAAAACTGACATGAAATGGGACAAGTGGAAATCTTCCGAGTGTCTGATGGGAGAGAACAAACCTTTCCCAAACGGTCTCCTTTGCTGAACGGCTGGTAAGGCATGTCTTTGAACTTCTCGGGGACCGCACACGGACCCCATCCGGACGGGTTGTCCTGGATCACGGGGGCCAGGAACTTCGCCATGTCCTGAGATGAGAGTGAACCAGACCATGAGGAAAAGAAAAAAAAAACAGGAGAAGCACTAAAAGAAATTTCAGACAGTGAAATAAATCTATGTGGAACAGGGTCTCAGGCAAAGATCAGCACTGATCTCTTCAGCGATGCACTTTAGTAGAAAGGCACTGATCAGTTTGCGCAGTGGGCTGGTCATCACCGACCCTGAACATCCAACACTAAGCTGGTACGACATCAAGAAAGAGCTAGAACAATTTATGCTGTGTTCCATTTGCAATTGGGATTCTCAGTGTCCCAGGTCATGGGGTGTGAAACTCACGAGCACAAACTCACGAGGTGGTATTCCAAGAGTTCTGCTTCCATACAAACATTGCTACGTTTAGCGTGAATAGCTATTCTTCTATGTGTCAAGTTTCTAAGAACAAAAAAATGTGTTACTTGTAAAGACTGGGACAATAATAAATAATAATCAGTAGGGATGAGTCAAAATATTGACATATATCGTCATCCTTTCTCAAGCAATACAATAATCAATACGCCAAATAAACAAATTAAGGCGCTCTAAAGAGAACAGTTCCTGTCAGTTTCACTCGTGGGACAGAAATTTTGTGATTTAATTGGTATTGTGGACTATGTAACACGTACCGTATTGTATCATAAGGTTCTCGATGATTCCCACACTAATAATCATTCAAGGCTCCTTTGTTTTAGTTAGACTAAAATCTGTCTAACTAAAACAACTATATACCATATATTCGATACATATAAGGGATTAAACAACAAAACTACGTCAAGGAATATTTTTACATAAACAAGTAAACATTTTAGTGACTTAGCAGCGTTCGAGCTGTGGCAAAAGCGCGTGTAAACGTGCATTAATACTCAACGTAAGTTACAAAGTATCCAATGAATTTAACTAATTAACAACTGATTAATCCTCAAATATTGTGCACAGCTAAAGTGTGGTTTTCCAGTACATTGTTGATTCTAACAAATCCCCCCTAAGGTGCTAACGACTAAATGGATTAACTCTGGGTGCAGCATTAATCTTATACAGGGTTGCAACAATTATTTGATTAATCAATTATTTATCAATTACTAAATTAACACCAACTATTTTGATAATCAATTGTGTTTTTTTAATAAAATAATTTTTAAAGAAGTTTTCCGATTTTTCAGCTTCCTAAATTTTGGTTTTCAAATCAATATAACCAAGAATTTCGTCTTGGACAAAACAAGACATTCAAGAACGTCATAATTCCCAGGTTTGGTAAACACCGACCAACTTTTATTTTAAAATTTTCTGACATCTTACGGACCAAACAATTATACAATTAATCGAGAAAATGACTAACAAAGTAATAACTTATGAAAAATATCGTTAGTTGGAGCTCGAAAGTATATAAGAAGTATCACAATACTTCAGGTTATAGATGGCACATATGGCTATTTTCGACCATAACTGAGGAGAGTGAGCCGCCATTTCCTCCAAACGACTGACTACAGAACACATTAGTACAAATAATCTGACACATCGTTATTAACATACCGGATACACATCAACTCCACTGTAATCCAACGCTCCTTGTAGCCTAGCAGCTAACAGTGGCTACGGCTAACGCTCGTCATCCTGCCAGGTGGCCGCCCTAGCTTTGCTAAGCTAACGGCTAAAGCCGCCGCAAAACTCCGCGACATTAAAACAATGAAATCCACAACTACGAAATAAAACACTGCGGTTTTTCGTGCGTGTGTCCGCGATCGTGTGCGTACTCACCGTCAACAACGTGTCACCGCAAACAACGCTTTCTACTCCGCCGGTACTCACACAGTACAAAACCCCGACACGGCGCCGGAGGGAGAGGAAGTGGACGGCTGCCGTAAAGCCCAAGGAAAGAGAGTTGTTCCTGCCGTATGTCGACAGCAACTGTCGCAATCTTCTCTTGGTCTCCTGGTTTCACAGCAGTCTTTTTGTGTTCTTTAAATCAGTCAAGTTGGTCTTGGAGATTGTCCACATATACTGTTGTGTTCCTTATATGAAACATTAGTGAAAAAGTTTGATTCCCTTCACAAAATATTTTTCTCTCTAGTCATCAAAATTAGAGATTGTCACCTTTTTTCTTCAAAATTTCTGAGAAATCTTGTTTTTTTTTCCATTTTTAAAAGATTTTAACAGTTTTGGAACCAAAATATAAATAATGATAATATAAAAAGTATTTCTCAATTCTGAGAAAAGGTCAGTTACTGGTAATTAAAGGTTAAAATAAGTTGTAATATCTTATTAAGAGAAAGTTATTTTTTTTCTTGGAGTGAGATTATTTTACTTTGTTGTTTTAGTTTGAGATTCATGTCATAAATTTGATGTTTTTTTTCCTCAGAATTCAGGCTTTTTACTTTTTTTTCAAATAAAGGTTAATAATAAATAAATTGATAAACTGACTTATTACTAAGTAAAATAAGCCTTGTTTCTGGAAAAAGTTATTAAGTTTTTTAGTGCTGAGTTTGACCTTTGAATAATTTGAGCCACCACTCAGTACTGTAACAGACATGACCAGTTATTGTATTCAGATTACATGGAATGAGATCACTTAATAGGGCTGTTTGGTTTTGGTCTGAAATTTGAAATATTCATTCAAATTTACTGAGGCATGAAACTAAAATTTTTTTACTTCATCTTGTTATGGATGAGGAGAACTGAGAAGTGGCGTCGGCTCCAGTAACCAAAGCAGCTGCATCGTACACGTGATGGAACAACTTTTAACTTTCAATGAAGACAACAGTTTGGCCAACTTCTTTTTTTAAGTGTTACATGTTTATTCTCATAATCAACTGTAGAAAAGAGGAGAAAGTATTTTAACTGAAAACCATCAGGATGTTCATCAGTCGTTAGTGAACTTTAGGATCTTCACAGGAATAAGAGCATGAACATCATAAAGATGCTGCAGTTTATTCACAGATGATCTTCAGAGACAGATTACCCAGTTTCTCCTGAAGCAGCTGATCAACCCTTTCACTCTGAGCAACGGTGAAGATGTTCTTCCAGTCACCGATCTGACCTGCAGTGAAAACCACAAACTGGACCTGATCATCTCTTCACACGCTCCCACACAGAAGCTTTTCATTCATTTGTTTTGTTACCTTTGCGCATAAAGTCTCCACTGAGTCTTTCTTTTGGCAGAAACTTGTAATTTGCCTTTGAGTCTTTCTTCATGGTCTTGAATGTGGATTTTTCGACGACTTGATCGATGGCGTCTTCACTGAGGGTTCTCCCTAAGAAGCTGCAGATCTTAGTTACTGCCCCCTTCAGGTCCTACAAAGTAACACAAGGTCAACTGAGCAAATAAGTCCAACTGTGACATACATCCATCGATTTTCTACCATTTTCTCCTCCATATGAGGGTCAAGGGGAGCTCGGCCCAATCCCAATTGACGTAGGGCAAAAACCCTGGACACTTCACCAGACCATTGTATCCCCCATTTACAAATTAAATACAAATTAACATAATCCCTAATCTGCATGTGGACTGTGGGAGGAAGCTGGAGAACCCGGAGAGAACCCGTGCACACGTGGGGAGAACATGCTAACTCCACGCTGAAAGGCCCTCAGCTGACCCACTATGACAAACAAACATCTTCCTTTATTAATATATGTATTAATATTGTATGAAGATGATACTGCATGTGTCCTCACACCTCAACACGTTAACACTTAAAAATGTTACTTCTCACCATAATCATGTCTTCGTAGGTCAGGTAGAGGATGTTGTACTCGTCTCTCTTTGAATACCACTCCCTGACGTGGTCAAACCACGACGATGCTCCAACTGTAACGTGTTATAATATGAGCTAAAGTGAGAAATAGTGACCTCCAATGGTGAGACAACAGATTACAACTCCTGCTCACCAATCTTCAATGGTTTATGCATCAGGTTTATGTGAGCTAAGCTTTTTCATACGGTCATCAGTTTTTGACTGAACTGTCTGATCTGGAGAACAATCATCACAACCATTAACACAGTTTTGGCATTTCTTCATGCAACTGGTCTATAAGGAAGAATGCAAGGAGACAATCTTTATTTTTAAGAAGAACTTTGAACTGTGTTGAGGAATGGAATGTGTTGAGGAACCGCCAACAGCTTTGAACTCAACTGTAATTAAGAGCTTCAAACTGTGGAGGGCAGAATTACACCTCTTGTACAAAGTGCCGGAAATAACAGTATTAGAAGATGGCGGCTTCCACAAACTTGAGGCGAATTCAGAGGATACGTAAACCAAATTATTTTTTGTTTGGTCTTTTTCATTTGCTAGGATTGAGCAGGCACAGCTTATGGCTTGAACTGCAGCCAGCCACCAGGGGGCCATCAAGATGATTTGGTGTCATGTTTTGGGAATCGTTAGCTCTGGGCCTGAGTCTTCTTGAGGGGAAAGACTTTGGAGCAACTATCTACAGTCCCATCTACAAATAAAAGTGTGTTTGATTGATTTACACGCTGCTCTCTTTAAAGTAAACTCAAACCACTGATAATCTTCAGAGAGTGTGGAAGTATCTCACCATTGCCCATTAAATAATTCTCTAAACAACTGTCGAAGCTCTCAGGAGTCTCCATGTCAGCAAAGATTTTGCTGAAGTGATAAAATGAGATGAAGTTGTCTTTTGGATTCCTCATTACATAGATTATCTGAAAAAGAAACGACCAGCAGTCAGGGATTGATCTGATACAGTCAATATGTCTTCATGAGGATATGTTCAGTTGGTCCAAAGTTGGACTAAAGTTTGCCTGGTCCCTCTGTGTATGCACTACAGTTTCTAACCCCAAATTAGACCACGAAAACTGATGAGAAGTCAGAACTTTTCCAAATGCTTGATCTTGAACTAATGTTAAATAATTTAGACTGGGTGAACAGACTTTCATAATCACACAGTTAATAATACGAACTAATACTAAAAATATGAAAGGGGGCACATCAACACCTTACATTGCTAAAACAGTAGCTTGACTTAACTGTGCGTGGAAATGTACCAACTGTTTTTGTATCACCACAGCTCCTTGTTTACATGTTCCTGGAACTTTTGGATAACAAACAGTCTCTAATAATTTGAACTGGCATTGCAGCAACACTAATGGCTGAACATATTGTCTGTTTATCAGAATCTAACTTGGATAAGTGTCAGTTGACAAGCGGTTTGTAATTACATCAAACATTTCTTTCAGATTTCTATTGTTCTGGCAGAACTGAACTTCCATAAAACAAAGCACTGACCTTTGCCTTCTTGTCCTTCAGGCCTAGAGGCATGAAAATTGGGGTGAGGTGAGAGGCAAAGAGTCGCGGAGAGGGTCTCAGGGAGTAATCTGGACGACCCTCTGGGTATTCCAGCCACGGCATCTGCTCTAAGTTGTTTGGATATTCGTTCAGACCGCCACTGAGCTCACAGATGGAGATGATGATCTGCTGAGTCCATATCGTGCCTGTAGAGGGAGTCACTCTGGTTTGTTAAGTGACGTTTTTCAGGACAGAAAACTAAGAGAAGAAATACTGTGAGTGTTAAAGGTTTCACTGACCAGACTTTGGATAAGTGACCAGGAAAATGTCAGAGTCTCGTATTTCAAAGCTCTGCAGTGAATCGAGGTACTCGGCAGTCGTGAGCTCGGTGAGGAAGTTGAAATTCTTATACCTGCTGAGTTGTTTGCTGATCTGCTCCATGTTACATCAGATTCACACTGGAACTGAAATAAATGTTGATACTTTGGCAGTCTGACAGCAAGCAGTAAATAAATCTCAGCTGGACTCTGGACTTTACCCTTTATCTTCGATAGTGACTGCCAGTGTCTCACTGATTGCAAAAGAAATTTAAAGAGCCACAAGTGTCAACCAGTTTAGATATTTGCATATTTAAACAGTAGGGTCTGTAGTGCTACTTTGGCTAATGGCAGAAGATTGCAGTCTGGAAAGGACACAGTCACCTCCTACCTACAAGTGGCGTTTCTGTGGCAAGAAACTGACCTTTCTTCTTCATCTTCTTATAGATGAAAAGAACTGAATCGTATGGAACAACTTTTAACTTTCATTGAAGACAACAGATTGGCCAACTCCTTTTTTTAAGTGTTACATGTTTATTCCCACAATTATCTGTAGAAAGTATTTTAACAGAAAACCATCAGGATGTTCATCGGTCGTTAGTGAACTTTAGGATCTTCACAGGAATAAGAGCATAAACATCATAAAGTTGCTGCAGTTTATTCACAGATGATCTTCAGAGACAGATCACCCAGTTTCTCCTGAAGCAGCTGATCAACCCTTTTACTCTGAGCAACGGTGAAGATGTTCTTCCAGTCACCGAATTGACCTGCAGTGAAAACCACAAACTGGACCTGATCATCTCTTCACACGCTCCCACACAGAAGCTTTTCATTTGTTTGAATTTTTTGTTACCTTTGCGCATTAAGTCCGCATTGATCCTCTCTTTTGGCAGAAACTTGTAATTTGCCTTTGAGTCTTCCTTCATTGTCTTGAATGTGGATTTTTCGACGACTTGATCGATGGCGTCTTCACTGAGGGTTCTCCCTAAGAAGCTGCAGATCTTAGTTACTGCCCCCTTCAGGTCCTACAAAGTAACACAAGGTCAACTGAGCAAATAAGTCCAACTATGACAAACACAATCCTTTCATTTAATGTACATTAAGAAGATGATTCTAAATGTTTCCTCACACCTCAATACATTAACACTTTAAAATAAAAATTCTTACCAAAATCATGTCTTCGTAGGTCAGGTAGAGGATGTTGTACTCGTCTTTCTTTGAATACCACTCCCTGATGTGGTCAAACCACGACGATCCTCCAACTGTATGATGGTATAATAACACAAGTTAAAGGTCTTAGTGACATCTAAAGCAGATTCCAACAAATGTAGAACTCTGCTGTCTTCTTCTTCTTCATCTTCTAGCTTCTCCCTTTAGGAGTCACCAAGGCGGATCATCTGCCTCCATCTTATCCCCTCCCTTGTGTCCTCTTCTGTTTCACCAGCTGTCCTCATGTCCTCCTTCACACCATCCACGAACCTTCTCTGTGGTCTTCCTCTTGTCCTCCTGCCCGGCAGCTCCATCTTCAACATCCTTTGTCCAATATAATCACTGTCCCTCCTCTGCACGTGACCAAACCATTTCGACCATGACTCTTTAACTTTATCTCCGAACGGTTCAACCTGAGCTGTCCCTTGAATCCTGTCCATCCTGGTCACATTCCTGTCTATATAATAATAATATAATAATAATAATACATTTTATCTATAAGTGCCTTTAAAACGCACAAGGGCACTTTACAGAGACAAAACAGTACAATAAAACAACAGAGAAGGAACGACACAGTGAACAGAAAATGGAACTACGTAGAGTAACTGATTTTGAACGGGTGAGTTTTGAGTCTAGATTTGAAGAGGGGAAGTGAGTCAGAGTTCCGGAAGTTTGGTGGGAGTGAATTCCAGAGATCAGGGGCAGAGCGGCTGAAAGGGGCCAGGTTGTCGATGACCTTGAAAGCATACAAGAGGATTTGAAGTGGAGCCAGTGGAGGTTTTTGTAGGATCCGGGTGATGTGGTGAAATGAGGGAAGCTGAATTCTAGACCAGTTGAAGTTTATGGAGGGACTTGTGAGGAGTAGTCGATACTGGAAGTTACGAGGCTGTGAACCAGGATAGGAGTGGTATGGGGGATTGGAATGATAGTGAGCTGTCAAGGATTACACCCAGACTCTTAGCCCGAGAAGAGGGGGAACCTGAGGAACTGTCAACGGTTTCACAACTCTGGTCCAGTCTCTCTGCAGTTTCCTGTTTTTCTTCTTCAGTGGTTTATGAGGAAAAGCTGTTCACACCATTGTTAGCATGGTAAGCTTCTGCTTTATGATGCAAAACGCATGCAAACATCTCAGCTCCGCCACACAAGTAATGTCTCCAAGGTTCCTGTGATGCTACAGAGTCCACTCTGTTATGGACTCATAACAGAGTCCATAACAGAGTGGTTGTTCTGGACTCATAACAGAGTGAATATCACATCTGTCAAAGCCTGAGCAGGTTCTCATCGCCTGTACTTTAACTAAGCTAAAGCACTAGCATACTTTTCTCGTTTTTTTTTTTCTGTGGTTAGTTTTTGTCTCTAATAGTTTAAAAAATAAATAAAATCATCATATTTGTATAAAATGTTATAACATAGGCTGTGGTACCTGGTCTGAAGACATGGTTGTTAGCACGACATATATTTTCATGACAGTTATAACAAACAATACTGTTGACCAACTGTGGGGGAGTTTAAGAGCAACTCCTACATTGTGTTGCATATACACTTGTATAAATGTACTTGTTCAGTTCCTACCTCATACTTCTTGAGTGTTCCTGAAAGGTTTTATGTGTAGAATCATCATCATCATCATGACAGTAAGTGGGATTATCTCACCGTTGCCCGTCATGTACTTCTCAAAAAAGCTCTCGAATGTCTCTGGAGTCTCCAGGTCAGCGGCAGCTTTGCTGAAGTGATAATAGGAGACAACGTTGTCCTTTGGATTCCTCATCACATAGATCATCTGAGACAGAAACAACCACCAATCAGTGATTGGGCTGATTTATGTGTGTCCACACGAAAACACTCAACAGTCAACTGCAGCTTTTGACTGAAAATTTCCCTCCTTACTTCAACTCTGGAACTCGTTTGATTGTTCCTGGATTAATCAAGGAAATAATCAACAGCTTAATCGATTATGAAAATAATCATTAGATGCTGCCATAGTTAGCTTACATCTGTCTCTTACTGTAGTATTACTTGACCAGAGGACATGAAGGAGCTGCATGATAAAGGAACAGCAGCAGCAGCAGCAGCTCTGATTGGCACATGTAGACTGGCAGAAGAATAAACCTTGGATAATCATTCTGTTGACAGGCTGTTTGTTACTTCATCAAATAATTGACATAGACCTTTGCCTTCTTGTCCTTCAGGCCTGGAGGCATGAGAGTTGGGGTGAGGTGAGAGGCAAAGAGTCGTGGAGAGGGTCTCAGGGAGTAATCTGGACGACCCTCTGGGTATTCCAGCCACGGCATCTGCTCAAAGTTGTTTGGATATTCATTCAGTCCACCGCTGAGCTCACAGATGGAGATGATGATCTGCTGAGTCCATATCGTGCCTGTAGAGGGAGTCACTCTGGTTTGTTAAGTGACGTTTTTCAGGACAGAAAACTAAGAGAAGAAATACTGTGAGTGTTAAAGGTTTTACTGACCAGACTTTGGATAAGTGACCAGGAAAATGTCAGAGTCTCGTATTTCAAAGCTCTGCAGTGAATCGAGGTACTCGGCAGTGATGACGCCGACGGGGAAAATGTAGTTTTTGTAGCTGCAGAGGTGATCGTTGATCTGCTCCATGTTACGTCAGATTCACACTAGAAAAGAAATACATTTTGCTCATGAGTCAGTCAAAGAGTCAGCAGTAAAAGAACAAAAACTCTCAACTACCAAAGTCTAGACAAGTTCTGGGCTGGGCAATATATGGATATTATATCTATATGGTGACTTGAGACAAGATATGGTCTAAGATGTTGGATATGGTCATTTCATGATATTTTTCCTGGTTTAAAGAATGTTGGATTGATAATCATTATGTGGCAAGAGGACAGCGCCACCTAACTAATGCTGTGCTGCCATCACGCAAAGGTTCAGTTTGGTACACTTTGGAATGGTAAGGCTTGTGTTTCGACTGAGAAGAGTATCTTCACTTGGTAGGCGCGGTGTGGGCCGCGTAGTGTGACGTCATACTGGTGCTACGACACCGGCGATGACATCAAACCTGACACAACAGACGACAATGGAAGACATCAGCTGTTTGTCTCAACAAGACGTCAAGCTTTTGTCTTTGAATGCGGGTGTCGAGAAACACCAGTCACAAGAGAGTGTTGTTTTCCTGTCGCCCAATCAGCTGTTGTTAATAGAGCCAGACCGTACCGTTCCATTTTACTCTGGTACCCCGAGGGAAGGTGAACGTTTGAGGCTAGTTATTTTGGTTCTATTCCTGGTGGAAATTTTTCTGTACCAAACCAAACAGTTCCACTCAGTAGAAACATGACTTAAGGAAAGGAAAAGGTAAACAACCTAATAAATAGACAAGAAAAGACCAAAAAAATATAATAAATGTTAGTGGGATTTAAACACAAAATAGACAAAAACCCAAATGAACACAAGAATAAAGGTTACTGTTGTTTCTCTTGTATGGTGATGTGCAGATGATGAAGAAGACTCCGCCGACACTGTATTTCTTGCATATAACAATGTTATTACAAGGAAACACAGCATCTAAACAGACATCCCGGTGCTGTCTGTGAGAGGATCGGCGACCAATGTGATACCTCTAACTCCAGCTTCTACTCATATCCGTTATATACGTTCAGCCCTTGCCTCTTTTAGGTTCCTAGGCCACCTGTGTACACTCCCAGGTCAATAGTGAGCCTAACAGCATAGCTAATTTTTAACCTTCAGGGTCGACCAGAGTGTTACTCACATGTTTTTGCTGCTCTGTGACTTTTGCTTCTTCTTCTGCTGCCAGCCTCAGCAATCTTTTGATACATGTGGACTGGTTACTTTTCATTTTAGTTTGTGAATAAATCATTGTATACTTTCTGAACCTCGTCTCTGCTTTTTTGGGATCCTTCTAGTTTTATTTTTGACTAAGGTGGAATCGTTACAGGATGATTCACATAAACCAGTTTTGACGGTACTACCCTGCATGGTGATTTATGCTTTTCTTCCACTCTACGCATCAGACTCTGGATAAAAAGGCGTCTCCAGAAGAGCTTGATTCTTCTCCGATGTTTGCTTGCCTTGACACAGGGAGTTGTGCATCCTCTGAAACGCTTCCATCTCTGAGCTCCAGAGTGCAGCTCTGGCCCGGATGAACTGCGAGACTTGAGTCTCGGTGCCTTTGGCCAGACTGATGCTGTCTTTACAGATGAAGAAAACATCCATGCCGAGGAAAAGAGCGTTGAGCCCGATTAAACCTGCCCTGGCTGACCTCGAGAGAGCAAGAGGTCCTTTAACAATTGCCTGACCAATATCTGGGATGTCTGAGGCCAATTTAGACAAAGCCTTACCTTCCTCAGCCACTACCTTACCAGCACCCGTAATCAACTCTGTGTTTTTCAAGAACTTGACAGAAGAGGCAGCATCAACCAAGTCATCAATTCTATTACCGATAGAAATTACATTACTGAGAACCGTTCCCACTCCTTGAGCTAAATCATTCATTCTTTCTTCAATTTTGGAGAGTGGTTGATTGGTCACTTCATTGAGGCAATCTTGGAGACTCTGCATGTCCTTCATGAAGCTCTGGAAGACTTCCTCGGCTTTCTTTTGTTGTGTGGCGTTCACTCCTAACTCTGTGGCAGTGGTGACGGCGCTGTTGACGCCACTGGTGACTCCCAGCCCGATCCCTGTAATTGTCAGACCTAGAGACAACCCTGCCGTCACAGGAATTAACGCCAGGCCAACGATTGAGAGCACTCCACCGACTGCCCCCACTGAGCTGCCTGCCACACTGGAGATCTTTGCTCCTTTACTCATCCTGTCCAGCTGAGCAGCCACCTCCTCCAGGTCCTGAAGGTACTGGACCATCCTGGGCTGTCGTTTGCCGAACTCACTGATGAAAGTGTCACGTGAATCCCCTTGGAACAAGAACACCATCCGGAAGTGCTCGTTCATCCTGTCAAAGACAAAAGAGAGTTTGGTATGCTACCACACTTTGAAGTCTTCTGAGATCCACTATGGATCTAAATGTCATCATCCATGTGTGTCCACAGTGACATGAAGGAATAATAGTTATGGTTGGACCACCTTCCCTTCCTGGAACAAGTTCAAATGGATCTGAATTACTGAAAAAAAGTCACAGCCCCAATATTGATTGGACAGGAAGGAAACAGGTCAGCAAGTAAAATTGGCCAGTTGTTCCCTGAGCAATTGAATATTGGGCCAAAACATCATATCTGGTCCACGGCCTGCCACTTGCTGACCATCATGTATGCATGGGTGGAATGTCAGATTAACACAGATTGTCATTTTAAAATAGATGGAACCATGAACATTTGGTAAAACTCACCTGATCTCATCAAGCTGAATCACGTGATCCAGCATCCAGCGCACGTCTTCCTCGGACACGTCCACATGGAGCTTCACCACAGTTTCAGCCATCGTCCTCGGTGTGAAGTCCATGAAGACGCTGTAGAAGACAGTTACACTTACTGCCTGCAGAAGATACTGCTGCTACGATCTACATTTACTGACAGGAAAATGTCACTCCCTTGCAATCAGTGTAAATATCCCATGGTTCCAGTACACTTTCTTTTAAGGGTAACAAATTCTTTGTTGTTGTGTGTGGAAGTGGAAAAAACGACAGTGAAAGATTTCTCTGCTCACCTTTTCTCTAATGCCGCGCAGATTTTCTGGGTGGTCTGAACGTATTTGTCCAACTGATACGCCAGAACTTCCACGTTCTGAAGTCTGGGCAGGAAGAAGGCTTGTGCGTCCCTTTTGAACTGGAGGAGGAGAGGACACAGTTGTTGTGCAGTACCGATGATGACCGCGACACTTTCAAAGCTGGTGCCTTTGGGAAAGAGTAACACCCGGTTCTGCGAGAAGACGTGAGGCGAGGTGACTGCCAGCTTCTCCAGAGCTTCCAGAAAGGAATCGAGCTTGGCCAGGCCTTCTAGCGTGCCCTCCATCACAGCAGCGAGCTCTTCCTGCAGCTCTCCACGCTCTCTCGTCTTGATGTCCATCATCATGTTTAATTCCATTTCCCTGCCGAGCACCCACTTGGACGACGTCTCACAGAAGCCTCTCACCGTGTCCGTGTAGATGAGGGTGTCCGTGATGTAACGGCCCAAATTCTTCTGGAGTTCCTTCCTGTATGAGACACAAAACATCAACCATCCAGATTTTCATTACTGCGCAGAACATCGGCCTGAAATCTGCCCTCTGTTTGTTGGTTTGTAGTTGTATTGTTTCTCCATTATTAGTCAGACTTTGGTGTCTTTGTGGTCATCTATAAACAATAAATGGACTGTACTTACTGTATATCATGCCTGTCTAAGAATTAAAATCATCCCAAGCCTTTTACATTAGTAAAATTACTCTCTATCAAACTAAACCTCCATCCATCCATCCATCTGCTGCTCATCCGAGGTCGGGTCACGGGGGCAGCAGCTTAAGCAGAGAAGCCCAGACTTTTCTGCTTACCTTCTCCCAGTGGGACGTGCCCAGAACACCTCACCAGGGAGGCGTCCAGGAGGCTTCCTAATCAGATGCCCGAGCCACCTCATCTGGCTCCTCTCGATATGGAGGAGCAGCGGTTCTACTCTGAGCCTCTCCCTGATGACCGAGCTTCTCACCCTATCTCTAAGGGAGAGCCCAGACACCCTGCGGAGGAAACTCATTTTGGCCGCTTGCATCCGCGATCTCATTCTTTCAGTCACTACCCACAGCTCACGACCATAGGTTTGACTGGTAAATCTTCACCATGACAGACCGATGCAGAGCCTGCATTACTGTGGACGCCACACAAATCCGCCTGTCGATCTCCCGCTCTATTCTCCCCTCACTCGTGAACAAGACCCTGAGATACTTACACTCCTCCACTCCACCGTTTTCCGGCTTAGGACTATGGTTTCGGATTTTGAGGAGCTGATTCTCATCCCGGCAGCTTCACATCCGTCTGTGAACCACTCCAGTGAGAGCCGAAGATCACGGCCCGATGACGCAAACAGGACCATGTCATCTGCAAAAAGCAGAGACCCAATCCTGAGCCCACTAAACTGGACCCTTCAACACCCTGGCTGCGTCTAGAAATCCCGTAAAAGTTATGAACACGATTGGTGACAAGGGGCAGCCCTGGCAGAGTCCAACCCCCACTGGGAAGGAATTCGACTTACTGCTGGCAATGCAGACCATTCATACAGGGACTGAATGGCCCTCATCAGAGGGTCCAGTACCCCATATTCCTGAAGCACTCCCCACAGGACTCCCCGAGGGACACAGTCGAACACCTTCTTCATGTCCACAAAGCACATGTAGACTGGTTGGGCGACCATGCACTATCTAGGACCATGCCGAGAGTGTAGAGCTGGTCCACAATTCCATGACCAGGACAAAAACCACACTGTTCCTTCTGAACCTGAGATTCAACTATCTCCACTGTACACAGTGTTGACAGTGCACTGCTTCCCCCTCCTGAGATGCCGGATGATTGACCAGAATCTCCTTAAAGCAGGAAAATGTTCTCCATGATCTCACCAAACTCCTCCCACATCCGAGTTTTTGCACCGAAGCCGCATTCTACTTGGAAACAAATCAGCTGCCTCCAGAGTCCCACAGGCCAAAAAGGCCCAATAGGACTGCTTCTTCAGCTTGACGGCATCCCTTACCTCCGGAGTCCACCAACAGGTTCGGGGGTTACCGCCACAACAGGCACCGACCACCTTACGGCCGCAACTCAACACTGGAGGCACGAAACATGGCCCATTCAGACTCAATGTCTCCCTCCTCCCTCAGAACGTACTCAAAATCTGCCGGAGGTGGGAGTTGAAAGTCTTTCTGACAGGAGACTCCGAGACATTTTGTGTCTCTTTATAATAATTTGTCTCTTTGTCATCACTGCAAGTCTTTTTGCTGTCATTTTGTCTCCTTTTTTAAAGTCTCTTTTATCTTATTTATTGCTCTTCTTGTAGTTAGTTATGTATTTTTGACTTTTATTTGGAACAAGACACAGATTTTATGGCGTCCTGAGCAAAAAACGATTTCACACTTAGGTCTTATGACTCTTAAATGACCTTTGGTTGTCGTGAGGAACTGTAAGCAATCGGATTAAACAAAGCAGGAGCTTTGTGAGCTGAACAAATACGACACAAAATGACTAAAAACAGACTAAAAAGAGAGAAAAGTCCCAGCTTTTTCCCATCTTTTACTCTCCACAGCTTGACTGAGAAAGTGGAGGAGTGGGTGGGACCGACACAGCAAACACAGGACAGGGATGTGTCACAAGGAACCCTGCCACGCAACACATTAGAAATCTTTGTGGAGTCATTTTATAAACATTTTAGGTCATTTTGCCTCTTAAAGTTGAGTGTCTTTGTCATTCTCATCTCTTTTTTAATCTGTTTTTAGTTTTTATTCAAGAGAAAACATCTTTTGACCACAGCTTCATATTTTTAGTCCTGCCTCTCTAAAAAAAGTAAATACATGTGTTACATATGTGACTTTCTACACTTGTTATGTGCAGAGAAAACAATAAACTCTGTGTGTGGAACAAGACACACATTGTGTTGCTTAAAGAAAGAATCTCACACTTTACCTCTGAATCGACTCTTCCTCCTCTTCACCCTGGACTCTTTTCTTCAAGTTGCTTTTTGTCGACTCCATGTTGAAACAACAACAGTCTCTGTCAAGAGTGAAAAAACTTGGGCAAAACAAAAACTAAATCTTCAGGAGGTTTAGTTTTGGTTTCTCTTCCTCATCATCAGGTTGAACCGAACCCAATTACACTTAACCCATTCACACACCACTGTATTAACACAACAATAATAATAATTTCAAACAAGAAAAAAATGCTTCAAATTAATATATACAAACATGCAAATACAATAATAATAATAACAATAATAATTTTTTTACTAGACACTTGCAGCACACGAGGAGAACAGTACAAATAAACACAAATTATCTAATTAATCGGTTAAAAAGTGAATAAGTTATTCAAACAATTAAATACCATGTGTTCATAACAAATGAGACAATCTAAAATGGTGGGATTACGTTCCTGTGTCCCCCTAAAACCAGGTCTTAACCCTGAAAAAGCCATTGAACCTTGTGGGGACCAGGCAAAATGTCCCCACAAAGATAGATTTGGACGTGTTTTTGTTCTCACAAGGATAGAAAGACATGAACACTTTCATGTTGACTCCATGTCGAAACAACAACAGTCACTGTCAAAAGTGAAAAAAACTGGGGCAAAACAAAAACTAAATCTTCAGGAGGTTTAGTTTTGGTTTCTCTTCCTCATCATCAGGTTGAACCACACCCAATTACACTTAACCCATTAATTCACCATTGACACCACAGTGACAAGTACATAAACAAATGTATTAACACAATAATAATAATAATAATAATTTCAAACAAGAAAAAATGCTTCAAATTAATATAAACAAACAGAAATATAATAATAGCAATAATACATTTTTTTACTGGACAGTCTTGCAACACACGAGGAGAACAGTACAAACTAGACAACTCCCCTTTGGGAAATGACGAGAGCGATGCAGTGCGCTGCGTGCGGTCTACGAAACTACAATGCTATGACAAACATTTCATAGGAAATTTTCATTGGGGTTCTTGTGATCTAACTCTGGAAGTTGACAGACTTGACAGACAGAAAGCTTTAGACTCAGCTGTGTGTGTGTTTAACCAGAACTTTGAGAATTTTTGTGGAATAAACTTTTAAAAATGTTAGCACACTGACATTTGGGTGGATTAAACCTTTAAAATGTTGAGTACTGAGACAAAGTTTTTTCTAATTAACCTTTAATACGGAGTATTCAGACAGTAATATTTTAGCCGAAATCTACCTTTTACAACTTTTTTTCTTTTTTCCAATGAGCTGATGTGCACCAGATGTGTTTGTCTGTGCAGCAGCTGGACTCCAAGGTTGTCATGGTAGCTGAGATTTGTGCCAAGTCAAATTTTGAAGCACTTAACCCCTCACAGGCTTAACTGCTTCAAAATTTGACTTGGCACAAGCCTCAAACTACTGCTCTGTATTCGTAAACCACAAATGGTATCACCAAAACACACTGATCACTTTTTTGCTTCCCAGTGTCAGTCTATGACAATACCATGCCATGATTTATTCATTTCACCTATTACCATTCATTCTCAGTGTCTTCATCTGTGTCTTTGTTACAGCCCAAAACAAAAAGTTCCAACATAATTGAAAATTAAACAGCCATAAACTGACATTTTGCAACAGAGGTAGTTTATTGTTTTCCCCTAAAATACAAGCAAACAATCTGCTACAAGGCATAAAAAAGATAGACAGGCCTCTAGGACCTGGTGCTTACCCTCTACCCTAAGTACAATAAGCCCTAACCCTAACCTCAGTGAAACAATGCCACAAAAACAGGACTACCAAACCCATCAGGGAGGAGGTCTTCTTCCTGAGTCTGTGGTTCTTCCTAAATTATTAAAAACATTATTTATTTAGTCCAAGTGTTATTTAAGCACTTATTTACAAACTTAAATTGACAGTATAATCAATGACGATACAAGGCTAAATGTCTCTTACTTATCTGCTGCTGGGTTGCTGCAGTCCTCTGGAGGTCTTCTTCCTGCATCTCTTGGGATTGTTCCCAGATTTAAAACGATATATAAATTAGTTACGGGTTTCAAAGAATTCTGTAAACATTTTATGACAAAAGAATTCCTCAGAATTTGAGGAAATATTTCTTTCCTTATTTTCTGCTGGGTTACTGTCTTCAGTGGAGAGTCAGCTGCTGCAGTCCTCTGGAGGTCCTCTGCCTGGATCTTGTGTCATTTTTTCCCCAGATGTAAAAGAAATAAATTAGTTACAGATTTCAAAGAATTGCAAAAACATGTTATGATAAAATTGACAATTTGATGAAAATGTAGTTTTTGTAGCTGCAGAGGTGATCGTTGATCTGCTCCATGTTACGTCAGATTCACACTAGAAAAGAAATACATTTTGCTCATGAGTCAGTCAAAGAGTCAGCAGAAAAGAACAAAAACTCTCAACTACCAAAGTCTAGACAAGTTCTGGGCTGGGCAATATATGGATATTATATCTATATGGTGACTTGAGACAAGATATGGTCTAAGATGTTGGATATGGTCATTTCATGATATTTTTCCTGGTTTAAAGAATGTTGGATTGATAATCATTATGTGGCAAGAGGACAGCGCCACCTAACTAATGCTGTGCTGCCATCATGCAACGGTTCAGTTTGGTACACTTTGGAATGGTAAGGCTTGTGTTTCGACTGAGAAGAGTATCTTTACTTGGTAGGCGCGGTGTGGGCCGCGTAGTGTGACGTCATACTGGTGCTACGACACCGGCGATGACATCAAACCTGACACAACAGACGACAATGGAGGACATCAGCTGTTTGTCCCAACAAGACGTCAAGCTTTTGTCTTTGAATGCGGGTGTTGAGAAACACCAGTCACAAGAGAGTGTTGTTTTCCTGTCGCCCAATCAGCTGTTGTTAATGGAGCCAGACCGTACCGTTCCATTTTACTCTGGTACCCCGAGGGAAGGTGAACGTTTGAGGCTAGTTATTTTGGTTCTATTCCTGATGGAAATTTTTCTGTACCAAACCAAACGGTTCCACTCAGTAGAAACATGACTTAAGGAAAGGAAAAGGTAAACAACCTAATAAATAGACAAGAAAAGACAAAAAAATATAATAAATGTTAGTGGGATTTAAACACAAAATAGACAAAAACCCAAATGAACACAAGAATAAAGGTTACTGTTGTTTCTCTTGTATGGTGATGTGCAGATGATGAAGAAGACTCCGCCGACACTGTATTTCTTGCATATAACAATGTTATTACAAGGAAACACAGCATCTAAACAGACATCCCGGTGCTGTCTGTGAGAGGATTGGCGACCAATGTGATACCTCTAACTCCAGCTTCTACTCATATCCGTTATATACGTTCAGCCCTTGCCTCTTTTAGGTTCCTAGGCCACCTGTGTACACTCCCAGGTCAATAGTGAGCCTAACAGCATAGCTAATTTTTAACCTTCAGGGTCGACCAGAGATCACTCATGTCCTTGAACTCAAAACAACAACTCGTTACCATCTGGTTGCATCTGGTCATGGAATGTCAGATACCTCATTACCAACACAAATAACAGTATTGAGCAGCCACAAAGTGACAACAGAATCTTAAACTGATAATACAGGTGGTCCAAAACAAGAAATTTCACTCATGACTTATACACATACAGTACATTCAAAAAAGGAAAATAAACTTTTATGGTAATCAAAATATGTTCCAATACAAAAATAGCTACTGGAGCCCTCCACAAACTGCAGACAAAAAAATGCATGTGGAACCATAAAGGACAAAACAAGGTAAGAAAATAACCAATAACCAAACAAAAGTAACCACACAGAACAAAAATGGAAAAGACGAAACACAAAGTAATAAAAACAACTCATTCACCATAATCAACTAAGCAACTAAGCAAAAGTTATCATGAACAGAATTAACAACCAAAACTAGTTCACGTTTGGAGCAGAAGAGGAACCACTTACATTCCTGAGGAGGATCAAGTCCAAAGGCCGGAAGTGGAGAGAGAGAGAGAGAGCCAGAGAGAGAGACCCTCCCCTCATAATCTATGGAATAATCTGCCCTCTGGTGGTGATTGATGGAAAAGAACGGGGTGACAGAGGAAGAGTAGCACAATGTAGTATTCAAGTCAATTTCAATTTTATTTGTATTGCACCAAATCACAACATACTTTATCTCAAGGCTCTGTACATAGTAAGGCCAAAACCTTTACAATATTACAGAGAGAAAAGAAACGCAACAGTTCACACAATGAGCAAACACTAGGGGGCAGTGGAGAGAAAGAAATCTCTTTTCACAGGAAGAATCTCTGACAGAACCAGACTCAAAGATGTGCGGTCATCTTTGAGTCTGTAGTATTGGTAGTAGTATAGTACGGCATAGTATAGTGTAATATAATATAGTATAGTATACTTTTCCAGTTGTATCTAAATAGTTCTTATGATTGTAAGTGGTATTACTTATTATTCAACTCACAATATTGCAATATTTGTGCAAGATTTATTTGTACATATGAATAAAGTTGCAGTAAGAACATTTTTCCATCATGTTGTTATGTAACATGTTTTGTGACAGGACGTTCTACAAACAATGAAGTCGGGATTTTTCTTCATAAGAAATCAACAACATCAGTACAAAGTAGAGCCGTCACATCTGATTAAATTGTCCCAATTGTCTCATCACGCCCTGGCTACTTATTCCCTGGTTTCCCGGCGCCTCCTGGTTTTTGCTACTCACGTTTTTGCTGTTCTGTGACTTTTGCTTCTTCTTCTGCTGCCAGCCTCAGTAATCTTTTGATACATGTGGACTGGTTACTTTTCATTTTAGTTTGTGAATAAATCATTGTATACTTTCTGAACCTCGTCTCTGCTTTTTTGGGATCCTTCTAGTTTTATTTTTGACTAAGGTGGAATCGTTACAGGATGATTCACATAAACCAGTTTTGACGGTACTACCCTGCATGGTGATTTATGCTTTTCTTCCACTCTACGCATCAGACTCTGGATAAAAAGGCGTCTCCAGAAGAGCTTGATTCTTCTCCGATGTTTGCTTGCCTTGACACAGGGAGTCGTGCATCCTCTGAAACGCTTCCATCTCTGAGCTCCAGAGTGCAGCTCTGGCCCGGATGAACTGCGAGACTTGAGTCTCGGTGCCTTTGGCCAGACTGATGCTGTCTTTACAGATGAAGAAAACATCCATGCCGAGGAAAAGAGCGTTGAGCCCGATTAAACCTGCCCTGGCTGACCTCGAGAGAGCAAGAGACCCTCTGGCAGCGGCCTGACCAATATCTGGGATGTCTGACGCCAATCTGGGCACATTAGACAAAGCCTTACCAGCACCGATAGAATTACCGACAACCCTTCCCACCCCTAGAGCTAAATTAATAATTCCTTCAATTTTGGACAGTGTTTGATTGGTCACTTCATTGAGGCAATCTTGGAGACTCTGCATGTCCTTCATGAAGCTCTGGAAGACTTCCTCGGCTTTCTTTTGTTGTGTGGCGTTCACTCCTAACTCTGTGGCAGTGGTGACGGCGCTGTTGACGCCACTGGTGACTCCCAGCCCAATCCCTGTCATTGTCAGACCTAGAGACAACCCTGCCGTCACAGGAATTAACGCCAGGCCAACGATTGAGAGCACTCCTCCGACTGCCCCCACTGAGCTGCCTGCCACACTGGAGATCTTTGCCCCTTTACTCATCCTGTCCAGCTGAGCAGCCACCTCCTCCAGGTCCTGAAGGGACTGGACCATCCTGGGCTGTCGTTTGCCGAACTCACTGATGAAGGTGTCACGTGAATCCCCTTGGAACAAGAACACCATCCGGAAGTGCTCGTTCATCCTGTCAAAGCCAAAAGAGAGTTTGGTATGCTACCACACTTTGAAGTCTTCTGAGATCCACTATGGATCTAAATGTCATCATCCATGTGTGTCCACAGTGACATGAAGGAATAATAGTTATGGTTGGACCACCTTCCCTTCCTGGACCAAGTTCAAATGGATCTGAATTACTGAAAAAAAGTCACAGCCCCAATATTGATTGGACAGGGAGGAAACAGGTCAGCAAGTAAAATTAGCCAATTGTTCCCTGAGCAATTGAATATTGAGCCAAAACATCATATCTGGTCCACGGCCTGCCACTTGCTGACCATCATGTATGCATGGGTGGAATGTCAGATTAACACAGATTGTCATTTTAAAATAGATGAAACCATGAACATTTGGTAAAACTCACCTGATCTCGTCAAGCTGATTCACGTGATCAAGCATCCTGCGCACGTCTTCCTCGGACACGTCCACATGGAGCTTCACCACAGTTTCAGCCATCGTCTCCACTGTGAAGTCCATGAAGACGCTGTAGAAGACAGTTACACTTACTGCCTGCAGAAGATACTGCTGCCATGAGCTACATGAGCTTACCGACAGGAAAATGTTACTCCCTTGCAATCGGTGTAAATATCCCATGGACATCGGGCACAGCCCGACTGTACCATGATGGAAACACAGCATCTATGGTTCCAGTACACTTTCTTTTAAGGGTAACAAATTCTTTGTTTTGTGTGTGGAAGTGGAAAAAACGACAGTGAAGGATTTCTCTGCTCACCTTTTCTCTAATGCCGCGCAGATTTTCTGGGTGGTCTGAACGTATTTGTCCAACTGATACGCCAGAACTTCCACGTTCTGAAGTCTGGGCAGGAAGAAGGCTTGTGCGTCCCTTTTGAACTGGAGGAGGAGAGGACACAGTTGTTGTGCAGTACCGATGATGACCGCGACACTCTCAAAGCTGGTGCCTTTGGGAAAGAGTAACACCCGGTTCTGCGAGAAGACGTGAGGCGAGGTGACTGCCAGCTTCTCCAGAGCTTCCAGAAAGGAATCGAGCTTGGCCAGGCCTTCTAGCGTGTCCTTCATCACAGCAGCGAGCTCTTCCTGCAGCTCTCCACGCTCTCTCGTCTTGATGTCCATCATCATGTTTAATTCCATTTCCCTGCCGAGCACCCACTTGGACGACGTCTCACAGAAGCCTCTCACCGTGTCCGTGTAGATGAGGGTGTCCGTGATGTAACGGCCCAAATTCTTCTGGAGTTCCTTCCTGTATGAGACACAAAACATCAACCATCCAGATTTTCATTACTGCGCAGAACATCGGCCTGAAATCTGCCCTCTGTTTGTTGGTTTGTAGTTGTATTGTTTCTCCATTATTAGTCAGACTTTGGTGTCTTTGTGGTCATCTATAAACAATAAATGGACTGTACTTACTGTATATCATGCCTGTCTAAGAATTAAAATCATCCCAAGCCTTTTACATTAGTAAAATTACTCTCTATCAAACTAAACCTCCATCCATCCATCCATCTGCTGCTCATCCGAGGTCGGGTCACGGGGGCAACAGCTTAAGCAGAGAAGCCCAGACTTTTCTGCTTACCTTCTCCCAGTGGGACGTGCCCAGAACACCTCACCAGGGAGGCGTCCATTTTGTGTCTCTTTATAATAATTTGTCTCTTTGTCATCACTGCAAGTCTTTTTGCTGTCATTTTGTCTCCTTTTAAAGTCTCTTTTATCTTATTTATTGCTCTTCTTGTAGTTATTTATGTATTTTTGACTTTTATTTGGAACAAGACACAGACTTTATGGCGTCCTGAGCAAAGAGCGATCTCACACTTAGGTCTTATGACTCTTAAATGATCTTTGGTTGTCGTGAGGAACTGTAAGCAATCGGATTAAACAAAGCAGGAGCTTTGTGAGCTGAACAAATACGACACAAAATGACTAAAAACAGACTAAAAAGAGAGAAAAGTCCCAGCTTTTTCCCATCTTTTACTCTCCACAGCTTGACTGAGGAAGTCAAGCTGAAATTTCCATATGAGAACCAAAGGTCAATAAAGAGTAAGAATCATAAAACCTTTGCTCAGTGTCTTATTCATGAGGAAACAGCTTTTGACCACAGTTTCATGTTTTTAGTCCTGCCTCTCTAAAAAAAGTAAATACATGTGTTACATATGTGACTTTCTACAGTTTTTTAAACAAGACACACATTGTGTTGCTTAAAGAAAGAATCTCACACTTTACCTCTGAATCGACTCTTCCTCCTCTTCACCCTGGACTCTTTTCTTCAAGTTGCTTTTTGTCGACTCCATGTTGAAACAACAACAGTCACTGTCAAGAGTGAAAAAACTGGGGCAAAACAAAAACTAAATCTTCAGGAGGTTTAGTTTTGGTTTCTCTTGTGGGGACCAGGCAAAATGTCCCCACAAAGATAGATTTGGACGTGTTTTTGTTCTCACAAGGATAGAAAGACATGAACACACACACAGTCAGGTGACGTCTTGTCGCGAAAGTGAAACTATTTTTTTTCAGTCGCCATTTTAAGTTATTAACTGCGCAACAGAAGGACGGAAAGTGAGTGTCTACGTGATTACGATGATAATATATGATTATAGATGATGAAAGTTTACTGTTAGAGTCTTTAAGTTCGTGTTTTCGAGTGACGACATTTTAAAGGGCTTTTTTGGTTGTGATGGTCAACGTTTATTTAGTTAACTATTTTTACGACGCTGAGCCTCTTGGTTGGTGATTAACTTTGGCACTACACACTTCCAGCACGACTCAACTCTATTGAAATACGTTTTTTCAAGTAAGAAAAACGTACGTTAATAATAACGTAACCAAGTGGTTATGAAAAATGTTATACATCTAGTCACGTGGATGCAAAGCAAAACAAAAGCAAAATGTTTTATTTATATATTTTTATTTAAAGCATTGTATTAAATGTTTTGTCTATATACAGATGGTGAAAAAAATAGAAAGTGAATTCTTCCTCTGTTGCATTTTGTACAGACAAGATAAAAGTTTTAGAAATGTTTTAGTCCAACACACTTTCACACAGTAACAAGCATTTTAACATCAGTAAGAGCTGTGAAATTCTCAGTGATGGAAGCTGTGAATCTGCATGTTAACTTCAGCATCATGTTTGTTTTTTTCCAGGGTTAAGATTTGGTTTTATGATTAGAATTAAGTGTATTCTTGGGTTAGGTTAAGAGTTAGGGTTAGACATTGAGTTGTGATGGTGTTTGTGTTTAATGTGTCACGGGTTTCACTCTCTAACTGCAGATCAGGAAAATGAGCTAAAATCCTCAGTTTGTTTGTTTGTGTGTGAGCTCACAGTCTGTTTCTCTCCCAGAATTACTAAAGTCCAGAAGATGAGTGGTCGTGTGGAGGAAGACGAGGACAGAGCAGAGTCTCCAGGACCCACTTGTCTGTCTGTGAAGAGTGACGGGTCCATGGGACGACCTCTAAACTTCAGTAATGAACCTGGAGCCTCAGAGACAAAGTATGAGACAGTTTGTCCTGTGAAAAAGTCATATTCAGATTATTTTTCTGGTGCAAAATGTGCTTTTTTCCAACATTATTTTTCTTTTAATGCAGGGAATAAGAGCAGTTTCCCAGAATTGAGGCTTATTTTACTTATGTACTTCATCACAAGCAGTATGGAGTACTTTTACTGTGTACTGTTGGAGTAATCCAGGGTCAGAGTTACCAATTAAAGGTAAAATAATCATTTTTATTTGTTTCATTGAATGTGGATTACTCAAAAAGAAAACAAAATTAAGGGAAACTTAACTTAAAATTACAGTTTTTTTACAGCTCTTACTGATTAAAATGTGTGAGTGTTGCTGTGAGAGTGTGTTAAATTAAAACAAAGCAATAAAGGGAGATTTGGCTCTATTTTTCCACACCTAGACCATGTTCTGTTGAAAACCACTGCCTCTAACCTTGTCATATCTGCACTATTTTATCACAGACTTTTTTAAAAAATACATGGTAAAAGTTTCTTCTATTTGTGATAATCAAATAAAGGGAAGATTTTGCTCTGTTTTCCAGACGTAGACCAAATATATATCTATATACAGATGGTGAAATAAATAAAAAGTGAATTCTTCCTCTGTTGCATTTTGTACAGACAAGATAAAAGTTTTAGAAATGTTTTAGTCCAACACACTTTCACACAGTAACAAGCATTTTAACATCAGTAAGAGCTGTGAAATTCTCAGTGATGGAAGCTGTGAATCTGCATGTTAACTTCAGCATCATGTTTGTTTTTTTCCAGGGTTAAGATTTGGTTTTAGGATTAGAATTAAGTGTATTCTTGGGTTAGGTTAAGAGTTAGGGTTAGACATTGAGTTGTGATGGTGTGTGTGTTTAATGTGTCACGGGTTTCACTCTCTAACTGCAGATCAGGAAAATGAGCTAAAATCCTCAGTTTGTTTGTTTGTGTATGAGCTCACAGTCTGTTTCTCTCCCAGAATTACTAAAGTCCAGAAGATGAGTGGTCGTGTGGAGGAAGACGAGGACAGAGCAGAGTCTCCAGGACCCACTTGTCTGTCTGTGAAGAGTGACGGGTCCATGGGACAACCTCTAAACTTCAGTAATGAACCTGGAGCCTCAGAGACAAAGTATGAGACAGTTTGTCCTGTGAAAAAGTCATATTCAGATTATTTTTCTGGTGCAAAATGTGCTTTTTTCCAAGATTATTTTTCTTTTAAGGCAGGGAATAAGAGCAGTTTCCCAGAAATTAGGCTTATTTTACTTTATTCAAAATAATTTTTTGCAGTACACATACAGTTATACAGTTGTATACATCGTCAATTTGACAACCTATATTTTGACAAACAAAGTGGGAATGGAAAAATCTGTGTTTGTGTCATCGTTTCATCATTTCCATTGGTCCAGACTAACTTTTTGCAGTGTGTGAGGACCAGACAGAACAAATCTGATGAAACGAATCAAATCATTGATTCTAATCAAATCAATGAGTCAAATGATTGATGCGTCAGAGAGTGTGTGAGAATGAGCCTCATGGTTAGAGGTTTACAGCAGCCCATCAGAACCACTGTGAGACAAAGCTGTAAAAAAAATAAACCCAAAGTGTCTCAGATCAGAGAAGGTTGTCCCCTGTCCCCAGTGGTCACTGAGCTCAGCATCTGCTTCAGGTCATGAAGGTCAACAAACAAACAGATGAACGACTGTCCGTCTCAGCCGCACACGTTCACCTGTCTCTGACATGTTAGTAATAAAGAAATGTCTTCACAGACAGACGTTTGCTGTTTCTGTGGACGAGCAGACGTCCTGCTGTCCTCTGTGTCAGAACGTCCTGAAGGATCCAGTCTCCACCAGCTGTGGTCACCGGTTCTGCAGACGGTGCATCCCATCATACTGGGACCAGTCTGGTCCACCACGAGGCTCCTGCTGTCCCCAGTGTGGACAAAGACCCAGGACAGGACCTGGACCACAGATCATCAGTGAACAGAGTAAGACTGAACATGTGTCTGCTGATGTCGTCAGGACTTGTTCTCTCCTGTCAAACAGTGTCAGCATTTAAGATCATGATCAACAAGCACAAACTCAAAAACTGGAAAAATGAACCAGTGAATGTTCGTCATCACAGTGTATGATGTCACATGACACGTGGAAACACGTTCATCTGCAAACACTCAACACTCACATTTGTTCTTGATTCACTTCACTTTGATAAAGATCAGCACTAGCAGACTTTAAACTTGGAAAAACAGAAGAAATATGTTTCAAGGTTCAAAATGTTACTCATGTAAACTTGTGATAATGAAGATTATGGAGTTTAATCCTCTGCTGCCCCCTGCAGGTTCAAGAAAGGACTCATTTTCCTGCACTTATATCATTATTGTTCTCTTCTGTGCAGATGATACACTTTCCTTCACAATCATCACAGTTATTTTTGAATGACTCAGTCTTTCAGAATAAAGTTGTTCCAGTCATTACGGTGAAAATGACTGTACTTTTTCTTTTGACAAAAAACAACATGATGCAACAGTGTCACACAAAGACATGACTTTGTCAGTTTTTACCAAAATTGTGCAAAAGTATTAAAACGTTTTAGTTTTTCTGTCACTGATGAAAATAATCATCAGCTGCTCAGTTTCTTTCTTCAGTGTGACTTTGTCTCTTGTCTTCCAGCAGATGTTGGTCTGGAGGAGGTTCTACATGAACATAAGATCAGTCTGAGGAGGAGATTTGAACATGTGACTGAAGGAAGTGATGCACCAGGAAGTAGAACCCTCCTGAACAGGATCTTCACTGAGCTCTACATCACAGAGGGACCGAGTGAAGAGGTCAATACTGAACATGAAGTGAGGCAGCTGGAGACAACCTCCAAGAAGAAGATGGTCCAGGACACTCCCATCAAGTGCTGTGACATCTTTAAAGCCTTACCTGACCAGCAGGAGCGGATCAGAGTCGTACTGAGCAACGGCGTCGCTGGTGTTGGAAAAACCTTCTCGGTGCAGAAGTTCACTCTGGACTGGGCCGAGGGTTTGGAAAACCAGGATGTGGATCTGCTGGTCCTGCTTTCGTTCAGGGAGCTGAACCTGATCAGAGATGAGCAGCACAGTCTTCTCACACTGCTCCATGTTTTCCATCCAGCATTACAGAAGGTCAGAGCAGAGAAGCTCGCTGTCTGTAAACCTTTGTTCATCTTTGACGGCCTGGATGAAAGCAGACTCTCACTGGACTTCAACAGCAGGACGCTCGTTTCTGATGTCACACACAGGTCATCAGTCAACGCGCTGCTGATCAACCTCATCCAGGGGAATCTGCTTCCCTCGGCTCTCATCTGGATAACCTCCCGACCTGCAGCAGCCAATCATATCCCTCCTACGTGTGTTGACAGGGTAACAGAAGTACGAGGCTTCACTGAGGACCAGAAGGACGAGTACTTCAGGAAGAGATCCAGAGATGAAGATCTAACCAGCAGAATCATCTCACACATCAAGACGTCCAGGAGCCTCCACATCATGTGTCAAATCCCAGTCTTCTGCTGGATCAGTGCTACAGTTCTGGAGCACATGTTGACCACAGAGCAGAGAGGAGAGCTGCCCAAGACCCTGACGGACCTGTACTCACACTTCCTGCTGGTTCAGACAAAGAGGAAGAAGAACAAGTACGATAAAGGACGTGAGACGAGTCCACAGGAGCTGATGGAGGCTGACAGGGACGTTCTTCTGAAGCTGGGGAGGCTGGCCTTTGAACATCTGCAGAAAGGAGACATCATGTTCTACCAAGAAGACCTGGAGCGGTGTGGTCTTGATGCGACAGAGGCCTCGGTCTACTCAGGAGTTTGTACCGAGATCTTCAGAAGAGAGTGTGTGATCTTCCAGAAAACAGTCTACTGCTTTGTTCATCTGAGCGTTCAGGAGTTTCTGGCTGCAGTTTACATGTTCCACTGTTTCACCAACAGGAAGACAGAGGTACTGCAGGACTTCTTCGGAAAAAAAGACAAAGATGGTTATGCTTCTCTGGATGTGTTTCTGAAAGGAGCCATGAAGAAATCCCTACAAAGTGAAAATGGTCACCTGGACCTGTTTGTTCGCCTCCTTCATGGACTCTGTCTAAAGTCCAACCAGAGACTCTTAGGAGGTCTGCTGGGTCAGACTCAGAACAGTCCAGAAATCATCCAGAGAGTCATGGAGAACCTGAAGAAGATGAACACAGACAACATCTCACCTGACAGAAGCATCAACATCTTCCACTGTCTGACAGAGATGAACGACCAATCAGTGCATCAGGAGATTCAAGAGTTTATGAAGTCAGAGAACAGAAGACAGAGACTCTCTGAGATCCACTGCTCAGCTCTGACCTACATGCTGCAGATGTCTGAGGAGGTTCTGGATGAGTTGGACCTGAGCAAGTACAACACATCAGTCCAGGGAAAACACAGACTGATTCCAGCTGTGAGGAACTGCAGGAAGGCTCAGTGAGTTCAGACATGATCAATAACATCATTAATCAGTGATGGTTAATTGTTTGGTTGATCAAATACAGTCAGTATTAAATTCTTCTCAGTGTGTGAGTCAGCTGTGATGTTTCCTGGAGATGTTATTACTGATGAAAGTTCAAAGTGAAGATTTGTCAGCTGGTTGTGATAATGAAAACACTTTATTTTGTAATTGACTCTTAATGTTTCATTGTTAACCTTCTCTTCATGTTACTTTGATTCTTCTTGGTTTCACCTGAACCTGATTAGACTCCACTGTGGACGTCGACATGGGTCAAACCAAACCCAAAGACACAGAACCTGTACATGTTCAGATCCAGACATTGACTGTGAAAAACATTGACTGTGAAGTCAGTGCTGATCGGGTCTGTGTCTCTGGGTCGGGTCAGACCAACATGTCTGAGTTTTACATGAGTCCAGGTCCCAGGTCTGTTCCACACACTCAGACTGTGGACGTGATAGAAACCTCACCATGACTCATGTTCATGAAAATGACAACATGTCTTCTCATGTGTGTTGTTTTTCCAGGTTTCATATTTTCTAGAATCACAGACTAGATCATTGGGAACTCTCAGAGACTCAGTGTCAAGTTCTGGTCTCAGTTCTGAACACCTGATAAAACACGGTTTCAAGCAGCAACTTCTCAATGTTTTATTCTTTATTCAGGTTATGGAACTGCAGATTTTCAGAGATCAGCTGTTCTTCTCTGGCCTCAGCTCTGAAGTCCAACCCCTCCCACCTGAGAGAACTGGACCTGAGCTGGAACAAGGACCTGCAGGATTCAGGAGTGGAGCTGCTGTGTTTTGGACTGAAGAGTCCACATTGTGGACTGGAGACTCTGAAGTAAGTTCACTGACTGAAGCTGCTGATGTTTTTTTTAACTTTCATTAACATTAAACTCCTTTTATTCACTGATGAAGAAAATAAACTGTTTGTTGAGGTTCAACTCAGTGAAACACACACACTCTGGTTTCACATTCTTTGTGTGGACCCTCATAGACATAATACATTCCCTAGCCCCTTATCCAAACCTTAACCATCACAACTCAATGCCTAACCCTAAAACCAGGTCTTAACCCTGAAAAAGCCCTTAAACCTTGTGAGGACCAGACAAAATGTCTCCAAAAAGATAGAAAAACATGTGCACTACCAGTCAAAAGTTTTTGCAATTTTCCAGACTGACTGACCTTCAGTTCTTAAAGTGATGATGGGCTGTCGTTTCTCTTCACTTAGCTGTTTGGTTCTTGCCATAATATGGATTCTAACAGTTGTCAAACAGGGCTGTCAGCTGTGTACCAACCTGACTTCTGCACAACACAACTGATGGTCCCAACCCCATTAAGAAGGCAAGAAATTCCACCAATGAACTCTGACAAGGCACCAGGTGGCCACATCATGAAGCTCATTGAGAGAAGGCCAACAGCAGTGCTGTTATATTTTGACGAATCTAAAATATAAAACATATTTATAGTCATTTCACACTTTTTTGTTTACTACATAATTCCATATTTGATCATTCCTAGTTTTGATGCATTCAGTGAGAATCTACAATGAAAATAGTCATGAAAATAAAGAAAAAAACATTAAATGAGAAGGTGTGTCCAAACTTTTGACTGGTAGTGTACACACACACAGTTGTCGTCTGAAGTCTCATGTTTTATTCTTTATTCAGGTTGATGAACTGCAGTTTGTCAGAGATCAGCTGTTCTTCTCTGGCCTCAGCTCTGAAGTCCAACCCCTCCCACCTGAGAGAACTGGACCTGAGCTGGAACAAGGACCTGCAGGATTCAGGAGTGGAGCTGCTGTGTTTTGGACTGAAGAGTCCACATTGTGGACTGGAGACTCTGAAGTAAGTTCACTGACTGAAGCTGCTGATGTTTTTTTTAACTTTCATTAACATTAAACTCCTTTTATTCACTGATGAAGAAAATAAACTGTTTGTTGAGGTTCAACTCAGTGAAACACACACACTCTGGTTTCACATTCTTTGTGTGGACCCTCATAGACATAATACATTCCCTAGCCCCTTATCCAAACCTTAACCATCACAACTCAATGCCTAACCCTAAAACCAGGTCTTAACCCTGAAAAAGCCCTTAAACCTTGTGAGGACCAGACAAAATGTCTCCAAAAAGATAGAAAAACATGTGCACTACCAGTCAAAAGTTTTTGCAATTTTCCAGACTGACTGACCTTCAGTTCTTAAAGTGATGATGGGCTGTCGTTTCTCTTCACTTAGCTGTTTGGTTCTTGCCATAATATGGATTCTAACAGTTGTCAAACAGGGCTGTCAGCTGTGTACCAACCTGACTTCTGCACAACACAACTGATGGTCCCAACCCCATTAAGAAGGCAAGAAATTCCACCAATGAACTCTGACAAGGCACCAGGTGGCCACATCATGAAGCTCATTGAGAGAAGGCCAACAGCAGTGCTGTTATATTTTGACGAATCTAAAATATAAAACATATTTATAGTCATTTCACACTTTTTTGTTTACTACATAATTCCATATTTGATCATTCCTAGTTTTGATGCATTCAGTGAGAATCTACAATGAAAATAGTCATGAAAATAAAGAAAAAAACATTAAATGAGAAGGTGTGTCCAAACTTTTGACTGGTAGTGTACACACACACAGTTGTCGTCTGAAGTCTCATGTTTTATTCTTTATTCAGGTTGATGAACTGCAGTTTGTCAGAGATCAGCTGTTCTTCTCTGGCCTCAGCTCTGAAGTCCAACCCCTCCCACCTGAGAGAACTGGACCTGAGCTGGAACAAGGACCTGCAGGATTCAGGAGTGGAGCTGCTGTGTTTTGGACTGAAGAGTCCACATTGTGGACTGGAGACTCTGAAGTAAGTTCACTGACTGAAGCTGCTGATGTTTTTTTAACTTTCATTAACATTAAACTCATTTTATTCACTGATGAAGAAAATAAACTGTTTGTTGAGGTTCAACTCAGTGAAACACACACACTCTGGTTTTACATTCTTTGTGTGGACCCTCATAGACATAATACATTCCCTAGCCCCTTACCCAAACCTTAACCATCACAACTCAATGCCTAACCCTAAAACCAGGTCTTAATCCTGAAAAGCCCTTTAACCTCAAAGAGGACCAGACAAAATATCTCCACAAACACAGGTTTGGACATGTTTTGTCTCCACAAGGATAGAAAGACATGTACTCACACACACAGTCATCTGAAGTCTCATGTTTTATTCTTTATTAAGGTTGTGGCGCTGCAGTTTGTCAGAGATCAGCTGTTCTTCTCTGGCCTCAGCTCTGAAGTCCAACCCCTCCCACCTGAGAGAACTGGACCTGAGGTGGATCGAAGACCTGCAGGATTCAGGAGTGAAGCCTCTGTCTGATCTTGTAAAGAGTCCAGACTACAGACTGGACACTCTGAGGTCAGTAGAGTGTTAGAGTCAGTGTCTTCTTTGATCAGTGTTGTACTAATCACAGTGTCAGAGCAAAGATCCAGTGTTTCCTCAGTGAAGCTGTGAGAGCAGAACAGTGACAGTGATGTGGAATGTGCCATCACCTATTCTCTGTAATCTGAGGATAAAGAGTTCCCACTATAAATCAAGTGTCCTCATTCCCTAAGTGGAGTCAGTGACTGTGTCGCTTTTATGTTTTGTTTTGTTTTTTTTAAACCTGTCCTGTCCAGTACTTATGTAAGCTACATAACGTAGCTTAACATAGCATGACATAGCATAATATTGCATAACATGACATAGACATTGTAACAATAATGATATTTGAGTTAGAGACACCCATCTCCTGTTCCCTCTGGGGCCCCTCAGCTGGGGGTCTTCCGTAGGCCTCCGCCTGTTCTTCCCCACCGGGCAGCGCACCCAGGGGTGACACCCGGCAGCAGGCCCACCTCCACGGGCCCTCAGGCGCCAGCATGCAGAGATCCCGAACCCCCCCTAGCCCCCCCCAAAGCAAAGACAGCCCCGCCCAAGCCCATAGTCCACCCCCCCTAAGCCCCAGGGCCCCCCTAGACCAGAGCTGCCCCCACCCCACTACCCCCCCACCGGCCCCCAGGGGAGACGCACAGCCACCGAGAGGTCGCAGACACAGCCCCCCCACCCCCCACCCCAGGAGGCCACCGAGCAGCCCTAAGCAATATAATTTATTAATGATGCCCAGGTTAAGTCAAAGTTGGCCAGTTGGTTTTTAATGGAAGCTGACATTCTCTCCATAGAGATGTGGTCCAGTAATAGATTTCTATATAGGTGTATGCTTAAGTGTTTTTGTTTTTCCCAATTCATAAGGATGGTTTTCTTGGTGATGCTTAGACTAGTGATTAGCATGCATGCTTTCCCTGTCTCTATATTTATTTGAGTTAGGTCACCCAGATAGTGTGGGAGAGGTTGATACGGTGTATCCAAGACATGCTGAGAGGTCCTCACATACCCTACACCAGAATGAATTTACAGGTGTACATAACCATAGCGCATGTATGTAATTATCTACTGTGTTGTCGCTGCAGTTTAAGCAGGTGTTTGTTTGTAATAACCCCATCTTGAACATCTGACTCTGACTCTTCTCCTCTGTCGTCTCAACAGGTGGAGGTGATGAAGATGATCCTCCTCATCCTCAGTCCTGCTCTGTGACGCAGCTTCAGCAAATCTGACCCTGATGACCTGAGGGTTCTGGTTGGTTCATAATGGACCAGGAGATCACAGATGTATTTTGGCCCTAGACCATTCAGAGCTTTATAAACCAGCGGCAGGATTTTAAATGTCTGAATTGGACTATAGTCTCCTTGTGAGATGGTCATATAGATTTGTGTGTCATCTGCATAATTATAATAGAATATTTTGTTGTTTTTAATGATTTGAGCCAGTGGGACCATGTAGATGTTAAACAACAAAGGCCCCAAAATGGAGCCTTGGGGAACTCCACCTTTTATTTTTGTTCGCTCAGATTTATAGTTCTAACTAAATAGTCCCTGTCTCTTAGATAGGACTCAAAACCAGTTTAGTGTTGTGCCAGAGAGTCCCACCCATTTTTTCAACTGTTTAACAAGATGTTATTGTCAACTGTGTCGAATGCAGCACTGGGATCCAGTAAGACCAAGACTGAAATGTTGCCACTATCTGTATTAGAGCAGATATCATTGAGGATCCTCACTAAAGCTGTCTCAGTGCTGTGGTGTGGATGGAAACCTGACTGGAAGACATCAAAACAGTCCTTTAGTGTCAGGAAGTTGTGCATGTGTTAAAGAACTGAGAAAGGGAAGGTTTGATATGGGCCCATAACTGTTGATGAGTGAGGCGTCCATGTTGTTAATGACGGCAGTTTTTAGGTTTTAGGCATTGAGGGAAGATACCTGTGAGTAGAGACATATTTACAATCTCTAAGAGATCTGAGGCCATACAGTGTGCAACACTTTTAAAAATCTCTAAGAGATCAAGGCAGCAAGTAGTGGAATTCAGATGGGGAATGATGTTGTCCAGGTTTTTATGAGTGACTGAAGAATATTGTCATGGTTTCTCTAGGTTGACACAGCTCATATCCTGCACTAGGCATACAAGTACCAATTGACTGTCTAATTTTCTGGATTTTGTCGGTAAAGTAAGTGTTGAACTCATTGCAGGCACGGTTGGACAGAAGTTCAGGGGCTACTGACACCGGGGGGTTTGTTAGCCGGTCAACAGCAGTAGTTTTTAACAATAATATCAGAAAAATATTGTCTTGCATTTCTTTAGAAATGTCATAAAGAACCTGCACTCAGCTTTTCAACACTCTTTTTCCACTTTTAACCTTTGTGGCATTTCTCCATGGAGGTTTCTTTCTAGCAGCGATCACATTCACCTTGTTGTGGGCGATGGCATCAATAATACTGATCATTTTATTATGAAATGTATCCACAAGCTCATCAGCTGGAGGTGAAGGGAGGAGGGTTGTACGGTGTACATTTAAGGACATCCTCAGGTGTCTTCAAATGCTTTGCACGAAAAAGCCTCAGTTCGCACTTGTCCATCGAAACATTTCCCAGGCAAAACGCTGTCAGTCCTATGAGCCGCTCCTAAATCTGAAGTGCACCAATATTCTCTCCTTTACGTCAGTTCTAGTAAAAACAGTATTATTTCCAGTATTATTTCCAGTCGTATTTCCAGTATTATTTCCAGTCGTATTTCCAGTATTATTTCCAGTCGTATTTACAGTATTATTAACGGTCGTATTTCCGGTTTTCGAAAGTGAACACAGCGTCAGGACAATTATATATCTAAAATAATGACAAATAAAACATTAGTAAATGTATTGTATACACTGTGTATAGTTGTATAGTGGAGCTATAGTCTTTCAGCTTGTATTTATATTGCCTGTCCCACATTTCTTTGCACATTTGATACTTTTGAATATTATAAATAAATATGTAAAATTTGAATAAAATAAATGTTTCTTCTATATTTACTTTGTTGTGGTTTTTGGCTGGTTTAACACTGCAAATTTATCCATATGTTGGACGAATAAAGTAATATCTTATCGTGTCGTGTCTTTTTTTCAATAAGAGTTTCTCTTATGTTATACAAAACTATTTCAAGTACTTTTGTTGTGTACTTTTGAGTAATCCATGGTCAAATTCACATTTCATCTCGAAATTGAGGTTAATCGTCTATATTTGAAGTGTTTTAAATTCCATAATTTTTATTAGTAGTTTATGACACCTTCTCAATTGATGTACCCTGTGTAGTGGTAATAGGGCTGAAGTCCTTTGGTTTTGTCTTTGACTTTGAGAATAACATCATTATAGTTTTGTCAGAATTTAAAACAAGCTTCAGATCTAGAGCCAGATCTAGAGTGGGTGCTGAGGTGAACACAACAGTGTCATCAGCATAAAAATGAAAGTTGGCCTGAGAGACATTATGAGCAACATGGTTAATATAAACAATAAAGAGACGTGGCCCAATGACTGACCCCTGTGGAACGCCTTTGGTCACTGCATTTTGGGCCTTGCGAAGCATCAGTGAGAGAAATTGCACTGCTTTGACTTTGCTATTTCAACATAGTCTGGCTCATAAGTAGTCAGAGCAATCCTGAGACACTCGTGTAACTTCTCATTTGTCATGGAGCCACATTCCCTCGTTTTGATGGCATTCATATGAGAAAAGCTAGATTCACAAGTAAAAGAGGAGCCAAACATTGTCAGTATTTGCAACTCCACTTTCCTCACTGTGAGGTACTGATATTGGCTAACATGGTTACACCAAAAATCTACTGCCCCCTCAGCCTGCAAGTGCTGCTTTAACGCAAATGAAGACTGCACTTCGACCTTTTCCATCTGCCAAAAGATGCTCTCATCAATACAAGTCATTACCTCTTTAGCTTTTTCACAGACGTCTGCATCTGGTTTCATAGAGAATGGGTCACGAGCAAACTGCAGTACCTTAAAGGGAACGTTGAAGCCTTGGAAGCTCTCACTAAAGTTGTTACGACCAGGCCTAGGGGAAAACCTGATCGCAACAAGAGTGTGGAGACTCCCTCTTCTAACTCCGAAGAAACCACCAGTAACACACTTAAGACACCATTTTAAAGGATTTTAAAGGATACAAAGGAAAAAGGAAGTCACGACCCTGGGGTCGTGACACCTCCCCCCCTTAAAAAAAACACATTTCTCCCCTATAGAAATGTTTAATACCACTAAAATGCTAAGGTTGCAGCCACGTGTCACAACTCCAAACAAGCTACAGAATATCTAAGATCTAAACTAGATTTACTAGATTAGTGGATGCCACGCCCACAAAACAAAATGGCTGCCACCATGAGGTGAAGACACCACAAAAGACAACCCAAGTCTGTTTCAACACAAAACAGTAACACGCGTGTGCACCAAAATGGAGTGCAGAGTTTTCGGTTAATGTTGTCATGAAGTCAGTAATGACAGGGTTACGTGTGCTCATGAATGCACACAGTCATGGGAAGTGCAGCAGGTTTGTAGCATTTACGTCTGTGGTGAATGTTGCTAAGTGAGTTTTGAAAGCACGGAGCCGCTCAACCAAATGAGCAATAGACTTCTGCCCTTGCACTTCAAGATAGAACAGTATAGTACAGTGTAGTACAATATAGTACAGTATAGTGTAATACAGCACAGTGCAGTATATAATTTAGTACAGTATAGTGTAGTATAGTACAATATAGTACACTGCAGTATAGTATAGTACTGTACAGTATAGTACAGTACAATGTAGTACAGTATAGTGTAGTACAGTACAATATAGCACAGTATAGTACAGTGCAGTATAGTATAGTACAGAACAATATAGCACAGTATAGTACAGTGCAGTATAGTACAGTACAGTATAGTGTAGTACAGTACAATATAGTACAGCGCAGTATAGTATAGCACTGTACAGTATAGTATAGTGTACAGTATAGTGTAGTATAGTACAATATAGTACAGCGCAGTATAGTATAGTACTGTACAGTATAGTATAGTGTACAGTATAGTGTAGTATAGTACAATATAGTACAGCGCAGTATAGTATAGCACAGTACAGTATAGTATAGTGTACAGTATAGTACAGTACAATATAGTACAGTAGTAGGATTATTGACTTTAAACAGGTTGAATAAACAGTTTTTCCCAGGTGTGTTTGGAAAGTCACATTGTGAATTTTGCTCAGTCACATTGTGAATGTTGTTCCGTCACATTGTTGTGAATGTTGTTCAGTCACATTGTGAATGTTGTTCAGTCACATTGTGAATGTTGTTCCGTCACATTGTTGTGAATGTTGTTCAGTCACACTGTGAATGTTGTTCAGTCACATTGTTGTGAATGTTGTTCAGTCACTGTGAATGTTGTTCCGTTACATTGTGAATGTTGTTCAGTCACATTGTGAATGTTGTTCCACCACATTGTTGTGAATGTTGTTCAGTCACATTGTGAATGTTGTTCACTCACATTGTGAATGTTGTTCCGTCACATTGTGAATGTTGTTCCGTCACATTGTTGTGAATGTTGTTCAGTCACATTGTGAATGTTGTTCCGTCACATTGTTGTGACAGTCACACTGTAAATGTTGTTCCGCCACATTGTTGTGAATGTTGTTC